>ONZH01008849.1:0-19562 GCA_900303285.1 Rhinella marina
CACAGATTCTTAAAAACCCCATGACCGGCCCAACAGCCAAAAAGTTGAGACCAGTAGATAACGCATTATCAATAGATGTACCACCCACATTGATGAACCTGAAACCTAAATATTTACCCCCAAAAAGAACAGAGAGGACCAAAGAAACCAACCCTCAATACCAAACTACCAGAGCAGATTAATCTCCAACCTCTAGTACGTTTAAAACCTATGGCAACATCAAGCACTCATCCTGATATTAGCTACTCCACCAAAAAGGGAGTTATTACACCAAAACGAATAGTCAGTCCCAAACTAATAAATAATACTCCCAACAGGAATCATCCCTCTAAAACCACGTCTCCACCAATCTATACTTTGGATTTATCCGTATACAGTACACCTATATCTTCCAACTCTACCAACACTAAGAATAAACGATCATCTAGAACCTATTCCCTCGTAACCAGTGATCAATCAAACCAGGAAATAGAAGACGATACGTCCCATAATATTCCTATTAACATTTCTACTTACTCCGACTCCAGTGAGACCTCTGAACACTTCTTAGCTTTACCCCCAAACATTTCTGGCAGTCCTTTTTTAGAACATCCCACGCCAACAGCACTAGAAAGAACTCTGACACCACCTGCTCTAAAAACTCTCACATCAACTATAACCCTGAGCCCGATTTTACACCCACCATTATCAGTGACAACCCCTGCCCCCCGGAAAATACAGAACAACAAAAAAATAACCCAGTTTTACACCCCAATAGGCCCCACCCGAAAAAGAGAACTAGAGGACGAAGAGGGGGTAAACATCGCCACCCCCCAAAAGAAAAAACTAAAGGATGGGACAAACCAGTAGACTTAGTCACCCAAACCACCCCTGACACACCAAATAACCATGGTATCTTCAACCTGTCAAAACACAACCTCTCTGTAGAGGAAGTGGCTTTATTAAAGAAGGGACTCTCTTTTTGTCCAACGAACCAACCGGACTTATTTGAGATTTTTGTCGACCTAAACCAATTTGTCCGTCGCCTAACTCTTACTAGACATTTCACCAATAAGGAACTAGATCCCTGCAATACTAATGAGTCGACCAGTAAGGACCCTAAGGATAACATAACAGAATTTAAAGCCAAATCCTCTTTTTTCCCCCTAGAAAGTAAAGGCCCTTACATAGAAAGTTTCTATAATATAGTGATGGAGGATCTAAAAACCAATTTAACAAAGCAAATTCAAAAACAACCGAAGCAAAATCTTACCAAAAAAGAAAAAGGAGCACTTAGATCACTTCGCGAAAACAGGGACATTGTTATAAAAAGTGCAGATAAAGGGGGGGGTATTGTTATAATGGATGCACAATATTATATTACTGAATCACTCCGGATTCTGTCAAACAATGATTACTACAGAACACTAGATGAGGACCCCACCAAATTTTTTAAAAAAAGAATTGTTCGAACTAATTGATTCAGGCTTCCACAGTGAAGTGATAGACAAAAAACTGAGAACTTATCTTAAAAATTCTCATCCTACAATAGCTAAATTCTATTTTCTCCCGAAAATCCATAAATGTTTAGACAAACCACCTGGGAGACCCATCATCTCGGGAATAGGGAGCCTCACCACGAATTTATCAGCTTATGTGGATCACCATCTACAGCCCATCGTTGTCCGATTACCGTCATATCTTCGCGACACGGTACATCTGATTGAATTATTAGATACTTTTCAATGGCATGAAAATTATTTGTGGGTTACCCTAGATGTAGCCTCATTATATAGTAATATTCAACATGAATTTGGATTAAAAGCGATCACTGACATTTTTAAAACTGAGACGCCGCTCACAAACAACCAGAAAGATTTTATCACTAGGTCCATTGATTTTATACTTCGTCATAATTATTTCATTTTTAACGAGCAATTTTATTTACAAACAAAAGGAACAGCGATGGGGACAAAATTTGCCCCATCGTATGCAAATATTTTTATGGGTGTTTTTGAAAACCAAGTAGGACTTTTAAAACATCCCCAGATTAAATTTTATAAACGGTTTATTGATGATATCATTTTTGTATGGGAAGGAAGTCAAATAGACCTCCACTCCTTTGTTCATCATCTAAACACAAATGACTGGGGTTTATCCTTTACGTCAGAGTGCCACCCTACACAAGCTGTGTTTCTGGATCTCAAACTCACTATCCAAAACAATGAAATAAAGACTGAGACCCACTTCAAAAAAGTGGATTCAAATAGCTATCTGGACTACCAAAGCTGCCATCACAACAAATGGAAAATCAATATCCCCTTCAGCCAAATGAAACGCATCCGAAGAAATTGTTCAGATAATAAAACTTATGAAAAAACAACTGAAAGAATTGAGCACGAGATTTAGAGAAAAAGGTTATCCGAAAACCCTACTAACCGAATCCACCAAACGGACCCTAAAACTCAGCCAAAAAGAGAGTCTAATACCTAAAAAAAATATTAAAAGACAACCTAACACCGAACAATAAATATCCAATCAACTTGATTACGAGGTATAACCCGAGTCATAATATCATCCGTGGTATCATACAGAAAAATTGGCCCATTTTATTGAAAGATCCGATCCTGAGTCAATCCATTTCGAAACAACCAAGAGTCATTTTTCGTAGGGCCCAAACACTAAAAAACCTGCTGGCACCATCTTGCCCAAAACTCCCCACTACGAAGGAAACCCTTAAGACCAAAAACCCCAATATGATCAAAACTATCAGTAAATGTAAAAAGAAAAAAAATGCAAATGCTGTAACAATATAATTACTAGCAACAATACTATTAATATACCAAATAGCGGGGAAACAATAGTGATCAGACAAAACATGGACTGCGGGACCAGTAATGTAGTTTACCTACTACAATGTCCTTGCAACCTCCTATATGTGGGTAGAACCACACAAACGTTGAGAGAACGTACAAATGAACATCGATCGAATATAACACGTAAAGTGGTGACCCACAGCGTCTCCAGACATTATGCGTGCAAACACAACGGAGACCCCTCTTCTCTGAAAGTAACCCCTCTAGAATGGATATCTAACTCCTATCAGAATTTATGTCGTAAGGAGATGTTCTGGATATTTAAATTGAACACCCTCACTCCATTTGGTCTGAACGAAGCCCTCGAGTACACTAATTATTAATGACAACCCTATTTTGAACTTATCATTACAAAATTTGGTCATACAAGTTAAGCTTCATCAGACCACATCTATTAGAACACCTCAACCACGCTGTAGATTCACTAATCATGTACCCGTTTTTCAAACAGTAGAATACACTCACTGCAATATTTTAACTATTTTATTTATCATTTATACTTACATATTCAATAAGCATGTACTGTATTCATTTATTTATATATGTATTATTGATCATACATTGTTTTATACGTATTTTATTGAATTATTTATAGATCCAATACACTCGTTCCAATACATACCGCAGCATTTCAACCAGCCCAATTATCATTCTTTTACATGTTTATACGTATTTATTTATTGTTTCCAGGAACTTGTTTCATCTTATACTTGATTTATATGTTTACATGTGTGTGTGATAGCTTTTAACTAATGCTTTTTATGAATATTTTTGTTTGTATATGTTTATGCTCCCCATCAACACTATACTCCAGAACTCCCACACTATATAATATATAGATATGTAGTTGTTTTTTTTTTTTTTTTTTTTTTTTTTTTTTTTGTAAACTGGAAGTGTAATGACATCACTTCCGCCCACAGTAACAGGAGGTACAAACCGGAAGTAGAATGACATCACTTCCGCCCACAGTACCAGTTGGGAACCGGAAGTAGAAGGACATCACTTCCTTTTAACATGTGCTTTTTTTTTTTTTTTTTTTTTTTTTTTTTTTTTTTTAATCGAAAGTGGAATGACATCACTTCTGGCTAACAGGGACAGGAAGTGGAATTACATCACTTCCGGTCCACAGGAACATGTGGTGGGGCGTTTTCTTGGGAGCAGATGTATTTAAGTTTGTAAGTACCATGCACTTTATTATTGTTGTATGTTCTCCTGAAGAAGGGGGCTTTTAATGACTCCCCCGAAACGCGTTGAGATTTGATTTTAGTAGCCATCTATGGTTTTACAATAAAGGGATCTGACGAGAAGCCTGCCGTGTGCCTGCCGTTTGACCCTCTCAACTTCAAAGCGAACCTGGACTTGGGGAGGCTCTGTCTCAAGGTGTCTTGAGCTTTATCTGCGAGACATCCTCCCCGGTGAAGTGAGTAAAATCTCCTTTGCATGTGAAGATATATTCTATATAGCCTCGGGGTTCCACCCGACTCACTTGTCTTCCTGTTTCAATTACTGCTGCGGTATGCCAATTATTTTATACAACATTATTTTTATTGATATTGATTTAACCTTTTCCCATTGACTGGCGCCATAAACAAGTCCATTTTTTACCCACAGCAAGGTGTAGACCTTGTTAACAATTTTTATATAGTGTGCGATTTCATCACACACTTGGACCAGTGTGCAGCCTCCCAGACTATATTTTTATTTTAATTTTTTTATTTAAATTTTTATTTTAATTATACTATTAACATTAAATATCCCTTTCCCTCTACTCCACTCACCTGGCGCCTCTAACCTATTACCACATATCTTGGAGCTCCGAGATATTTGTTAATAATAATCCTCCTCTTTTTTTTGTTTTCTCTATAATTACACCCCTATTAGTGCCAGCCACACTCAGCCGGCCACCCCTAATAGTGCCAGCCACCCCTATTAGTGCCAGCCACACTCAGCGGCCACCCCTATTAGTGCCAGCCACACTCAGCCGGCCACCCCTAATAGTGCCAGCCACCCCTATTAGTGCCAGCCACACTCAGCCGGCCACCCCTAATAGTGCCAGCCACCCCTAATAGTGCCAGCCACACTCAGCCAGCCACCTTAAAGGTGTAAACCACACTCAGCCGGCCACCCCTATTGGTGCCAGCCACACTCAGCCGGCCACCCCTATTGGTGCCAGACACACTCAGCGGCCACCCCTATTGGTGCCAGACACACACAGCCGGCCACCCTATTAGTGTCAGCCACCCTATTAGTGCCAGCCACACTCAGCCGGCCACCCTATTAGTGCCAGCCACACTCAGCGGCACCCTATTGGTGCCACACTCAGCCGGCCACCCCTATTGGTGCCAGCCACACTCAGCCGGCCACCCATTGGTGCCAGCCACACTCAGCCGGCCACCCCTATTGGTGCCAGCACACTCAGCCGCCACCCCTATTGGTGCCAGCCACACGCAGCCGGCCACCCCTATTGGTGCCAGCCACACGCAGCCGGCCACCCCTATTGGTGCCAGCCACACGCAGCCGGCCACCCTATTGGTGCCAGCCACACGCAGCCGGCCACCCCTATTGGTGCCAGCCACACTCAGCCGGCCACCCCTATTGGTGCCAGCCACACTCAGCCGGCCACCCCTATTGGTGCCAGCCACACTCAGCCGGCCACCCCTATTGGTGTCAGCCACACTCAGCCGGCCACCCCTATTGGTGTCAGCCACACTCAGCCGGCCACCCCTATTGGTGTCAGCCACACTCAGCCGGCCACCCCTATTGGTGCCAGCCACACTCAGCCGGCCACCCCTATTGGTGCCAGCCACCCCTATTGGTGCCAGCCACACTCAGCCGGCCACCCCTATTGGTGCCAGCCACACTCAGCCGGCCACCCCTATTGGTGTGCCAGCCACACTCAGCCACACTCAGCCGGCCACCCTATTTGGCCAGCCACACTCAGCCGGCCACCCCTATTGGTGCCAGCCACACTCAGCCGGCCACCCCTATTGGTGCCAGCCACACTCAGCCGGCCACCCCTATTGGTGCCAGCCACACTCAGCCGGCCACCCCTATTGGTGCCAGCCACACTCAGCCGGCCACCCCTATTGGTGCCAGCCACACTCAGCCGGCCACCCCTATTGGTGCCAGCCACACTCAGCGGCCACCCCTATTGTGCCAGCCACACTCAGCCGGCCACCCTATTGGTGCCAGCCACACTCAGCCGGCCACCCCTATTGGTGCCAGCCACACTCAGCCGGCCACCCCTATTGGTGCCAGCCACACTCAGCCGGCCACCCTATTAGTGTCAGCCACCCCTATTGGTGCCAGCCACACTCAGCCGGCCACCCCTATTGGTGCCAGCCACACTCATCCGGCCACCCCTATTGGTGCCAGCCACACTCATCCGGCCACCCCATATTGGTGCCAGCCACAACTCAGCCGGCCACGCCTATTAGTGTCAGCCACCCCTATTGGTGCCAGCCACACTCAAGCCGGCCACCCCTTATTAGTGTCAGCCACCCCTATTGGTGCCAGCCACACTCAGCCGGCCAACCCCTATTTGGTGCCAGCCAACACGGTCAGCCCGGCCACCCCTATTGGTGCAGCACACTCAGCCGGCCACCCTATTGGTGCCAGCCACACTCAGCCGGCCACCCTATTTGGTGCCAGCCACACTCAGCGGCCACCCTATTGGTGCCAGCCACACTCAGCCGGCCACCCTATTAGTGTCAGCCACCCCTATTGGTGCCAGCCACACTCAGCCGGCCACCCCTATTGGTTGCCAGCCACACTCATCCGGCCACCCCTATTGGTGCCAGCCACACTCAGCCGGCCACCCTATTAGTGTCAGCCACCCCTATTGGTGCCAGCCACACTCAGCCGGCCACCCCTATGGTGCCAGCCACACTCAGCCGGCCACCCCTATTGGTGCCAGCCACACTCAGCGGCCACCCTATTAGTGTCAGCCACCCCTATTGGTGCCAGCCACACTCAAGCCGGCCACCCCTATTGGTGCCAGCCACACTCAGCCGGCCACCCCTATTGGTGCCAGCCACACTCAGCCGGCCACCCCTATTGGTGCCAGCCACACTCAGCCGGCCACCCCTATTGGTGCCAGCCACACTCAGCCGGCCACCCCTATTTGGTGCCAGCCACACTCAGCCGGCCACCCCTATTGGTGCCAGCCACACAGTGCACCATTCCATTTCTTGCTCCTGATTTGACAGCCAGGTCTTTTTTGAATGATGTCCGTGTCCTGATGGGCTGGATGTGGTTCCCAGGACTCGGGTTATGCACCCCTGGTATATAATGCAGATGTCAGTAGTGGATCTCATTCCCACTTTGGTCCTATAGGGAATGTTGTGAATGCTGGAATAGTAATGATTACTAATCACCATGACTATACTGTCGGCAGGACTGTGGTCACCTCAACTCTATTCTGTATTCTTCTGTGGCCATTACAGTCTTTAATCACTTGGAAATATTGTGATGTGGGACATATTTCCATTGGTTGGAACTGATTTTAGTACATCCAGTCTATTCTAGCACTTCTCAAGCTTTCTCATAGGTATAGAAAATTCCAGTGAAAGGCGATGTCAAGTAAAATTCATTTTAGACTGAAGCACAAGCCTCTTCCTGCCTTTTATATTACTTTTCTTCCCTTCTATGGAAATCCTTCAGTGTTGTACAAGCAGCAGTGTAGAAACATCGACGGGTTCCTTAGGGGTATATTCACACATGGCAGATTTCACATAAACATTGCTGCAACTGATACCTGTCCCATAAGTCTGAATGGGATTATTTGTTCAGCATGTGCATGGATTTCTGTGAAACCTTCCTAGATGAGTGAGGCAGTCGCAGAAATTTCTACCCCACGAAGATCTCAATACCGGAATTAAAAGGATCCGTTTGGATTTTGCACATCCGTTCCGTTAGGATGCGGTTGTGTAAAATCAAAACGGAAAAAAAACTGAACTGTCACCATTGACTTACATTGTTTTCAGTGCCGGATTCGACTTTTTCCGTTTTTATGACTGGCAACAAAACGGCAGCTCGCAGCACAAAACGGAATGCTGCCGGAACGGATCGCTTTCCTTTCAGAATGCATGAGGACTAAACTGAAACTTTTTGTTTCCAGTATTGAGATCCTCTGCCAGATCTCCATACCGGAAAACAACAACACAAGTGTGAAAGTCGCCTTAGAACCATAGGAGTTAGTGGCCATCCGAAGCCAGTGCTCGGCTATTTTCGGCGGCCCCATAGAAATGAATGGAGGGCGGTGGCGCATGCGCAGTGCGCCCTCCTCTTTTGGGGCCCCGTTCTCGATATATAGATGTGGGTCCCAGTGGTGGGACCCGCACCTATAAGACAATAGCTAGGATATGCCCCCATTGTCCAAGATGGGAATAACCCTTTAATTGTAGTTTGTTAGAGACTTAGCCTTTTGGGTGAAGAAACCAGTAAGGAGAACTTACATCTACTGGTTTGGTGAAGCCTCCATGCTTATGTTACAGGCGATGGAGACTTTCATTTTTCACCACAGTTTCAAATAGAATTTCAACTTGAAATTCTTCTTGAACTTTTTACTTCTTGTTGGTCAGTGATGTTGTGTGTTGCTTCTTACACTTCAGTTATTTTGGTCTATTTGTTTCTTTGTTACAGGTTACGACTTCTGCCAGGTCTTGCAGTGGTTTGCAGAACGCGTTGACCGGATTATTCTGCTTTTTGATGCTCACAAACTGGACATCTCCGATGAGTTTTCGGAGGCGATCAAAGCTTTTCGAGGTCAGGATGACAAAATCAGAGTGGTGCTTAATAAAGCCGACCAGGTGGATACCCAGCAGCTGATGAGAGTCTATGGCGCCCTGATGTGGTCCTTGGGGAAGGTGATTAACACTCCGGAGGTGGTACGGGTCTACATAGGCTCTTTCTGGGCGAAGCCTTTGCAGAACACCGAGAACCGTAAACTGTTTGAAATGGAAGCCTCAAGATCTATTCCGAGACATTCAGAGCCTTCCAAGAAACGCTGCAACTCCGCAAACTGAATGACCTCATTAAAAGAGCTCGCCTGGCAAAGGTAAGACAAGCGGATATGCTCTGTATATATCACCCCATATATCTTTACAGAGCACCTTCATCTAGGACTGTGCACGTGTACTAGTGAGTAACAAGACGGAGATGTTAGCGTTTTACATATCTTTGAAATTCTACAATTGTAGTAAATCTTATACCTTTGTTTTTAATGCACCATACAGTATCTTCATGGGAACACTGCTGGTCATTTGCAGACCTTTGTACCTAAAACTAACATCTAAAAACAAAGGGATGTGAATATGTTGCCTAAACCGCCCTAATCTATCTGATTATAATCAGTTTTCTAAGATATTGCGCGATATTGGAGTAATGGATAATGATGGATAGGTCATCATTATCAGATCGGCAGGTCTGAGTCCCGGCACCTCCGCCGAAACTCCTGGCCTCAATGTTCGCTTCTATAGGGATGAGCTGCAACTAGGCCATGTGATCAATGTACAATGACATCTTACAGCCTATGAAGAGGCCACAGAGTGCCCAGAACATCTGATTGGCGGGGGTCCCAGGTGTCGAACCCCTGCCGATCTGATATTGATGACCCATCCTGCTAGCTGGTGTTGAGTGTAGGTATCCTGCAGGCTGTTATAAGCCCCATGGAATGGGAGGTAGGTCATACTGACTCCATCTCTCATCTCCCTAGAAAACTGCTCGTGGCTCCCGGCCTCCCCATTTATTTCATAAGGCTGCGGCTAGGTTACTTTCACACTTGCGGCAGCAGGGTCCGGCTGGCTATTACGGTGGGGGAACAGCCTGCCGGATCCATGCTAACGCTAGCCCACCGTGCCGCCGGAAGTCACTCCGGACCCATTCACTATAATGGGGGTGGCCCGAGGTCCGGCCGCAGCACATCAAACATGCCGAGAGGGCGGCTGGACAAAAACTACAACAAGGTTTTTGTCCGGCCGCCTCTCGGCTTGTTTGCCGTGCTGTTCCCCTGCTGGAATAGCCTGCTGCTGCCAGTGTGAAAGTCAGCAGTCGCTCCTGCACATCCAGGTGGGGTATTGGTACCCTGGTAAGCTATTTAAAGGGATTTTCCGATTGTTTAATACTGATGGCCGCAAAATACATATGGTCGTGTGCATGAGCCCTTATTGTCCGCGTTACGGACAACGACAGTACTGTTCTATAAGGGGGCCAGCTGTTCCATTCCGCAAAATAAGGAATGCACACGGACGTCATCCGTATTTTTTGGGGACCTCAAAATACATACGGTCGTGTGCATGAGCCCTTAGGAAGAGGTCACAGCACTCACCAGAGATCCCAATTAGGGCCTGATCACATCAGTGTCGGACGCTCCGTTCGGGGCTTCAATTACAGATTCCATCAAAAACAGCAAGGAGAAAAGTCCTGCATGTGGACTCCCGGACGGAAACCAAACGGATCCCATTAAAGTCAGTGGGATCTGTTTGGCTCCGTTTGTCTCACTTACTGTATGTGCTGTTACTTTCATTGTTCTGCTCCTATAACGGATCAGAACAACAGAAATCAATGACACTGGTGTGAAAGAGGCTTTACCGTGGTCCTAAACCAAACTGGGAAAACCATTGCTAAAAATATAGCCACCCATATATGTGAATAGGAACAGATCCAGATGCTAAGGACTTAATTATGTGTCTCATGTTGGTATACAATCAGGATGTATGATACAGATCAGTTCCCAGGAGTGTAGTGAGGGGTGACATAACCCTACAACTATGTCCTGGTTTATTACTCCTACCCTTGACTGGTCTCCAGTCACTGTGTGTGTCTTGGCTTTTCTAAGTAAGGAAGGCAATCCTTTTCCTGTTGTAAAGCTTGGCATATGACTGGTCTTGAAAACCTGGATAACCTGTCTGGCTTGTGTACTTAATAAATCTCTCAGAAGGAAAGCGAGTGGTAACGCCCTTAAACTTCCATGTAGAGATCGAAATACTCCTGTGATGGGGTTACATAATTCACAAGGGAAGTGCAAAGGTATCGTTTCCGGCAGTGGTGGAGAGTGTACTAGAACATATTGTTACCTACCCAGTGATCTAAAAATACTACCCTCACAGAACGGTAAATCTAGAACCCGATGAAGTACTGCACTTGGACTCGCCAGGTTCTAGATTATTAGATTTTGTATGAATACGATTTTACAAACGTTACAGATGAGATCAGAATATTCATGATCAATTAACACATTGGGGCTCATATAAAGCGGGCAGGGTAGGCTACCGCTATAAATTGTGTCAGATTTCCATCATAGCCAAGCCCTGTTTTGTCAAGCATTTTTGATGGAATCTGCAAGGAAGGTCCTTAAAGAGGTTATCCCATGATAAAGATGAAAATCAGTCATGACGGTCTCTTTCTAACAAAGCTAGAACCAGCCCTGTACCTCACATGGATCCAGAGATCTCCTCATTCATTGTTCTGCTAGATTTATATCAAACTGGCAACTCAGGGGGTGTGTCCTTTCTGCTGGAGCTCAGGAGGCAGTTGAAGGATGGTACCTTAGCGAGGTGGACAAAGAAATAAGAACAAGCAGCAGGGTGGCGCTATACAGATACAATGTATTGAATAACTCAATGGCTATGCTAAAAGTTTTAATTACATACAGTTACAAAAGTATTCAGGATCCAAGTGCTGGTTTGGAAAACTGCAGGATATTTGTTATGAGACAACCCCTTTAAAGGACTTGTCCAGTTTCCAATATTGATGAACTATCCTCAGGATAGGTCATAAATATCAGATCGGTGGGGGAACCGGCTCCCCGTCAATCTATTAGTGATGACCTACCAGCCAACCTCCCCATACCCCTGGAAAAAAAATGTCACTAGATTTGATATTTGCCGCATAAAAAATGCATCAAATAATCTTGAACTCTTCCTTGGACCGGTGTCCACCTTTAGTCTGTTTGGAAGGCTGCTGTTTACTCCTGTATGCTGTGAGAAGGTGACATTAGTGAAAGCTTATCACGGCACCTGATGAGGCTGCTAACAAGTCTCCGCCACTCCAGCTGTTGTGAACCTACAACTCCCAGCATTCATACTTCCTCTACTCTTCTCAGAACTCTCATAGAAATTAATGAAGCATGCTGAGAACTGTAGTTTCACAACAGCTGGAGTGCCAAAGGTTGCTGACTCCCGAATTAGAGGGACACACCATACCAATATTAAAGGGTTTCTGTCACCAGTTTTTTCGGTATGAACCAGACTGACATTAGAGATGTGCTAATGTCACCTGATTCCAAATATATATCTGTTTTATTTACTGGTGCCCCCATTTTTATATAAAATGAACTTTTATTTTATGCTAATTAGGCCTCTAGGTGCAAGGGGCGTTACCCCTGCTCCTAGAGGCTCTGTTGATTGACAGGACCAGGCAGAGAAGAAACACTCCACTCACCATAGCTTGCAAGGACCTTCAATGATGTCATGACCATGTGCTCAGTCACATAAACAGCCTGTCTCCTCCTAAACCATGTGACTGATCACATAGTCATGACATCATTGAAGGCCCTTGCAAGCTATGGTGAATGGAGTGTTTCTTCTTGCCACATCAACAGAGCCTCTAGGAGCAGGGTAACGCCCCTTGCACCTAGAGGCCTAATTAGCATAACAAAAAGAGTTCATTTTATATAAAAATGGGGGCACCAGTAAATAAAACAGATATATATTTGGAATCAGGTGATATTAGCACATTTCTAATGTCAGCCTGATTCATACTGAAAAAACTGGTGACAGAAACCCTTTAAGCTACCATGGGGGCCTGGTCCCTGGAGTCCAGGAGAAAAAAATCCTAACTGCAGATAAAATTGGTGCCCCACAGCTCTTTGTATAACTAAGTTACAGGGCCGTGAAAGTTCTCAACACCTGAAACTACCACGCCCAGCATGCTCCATTTATTTCTACAGCCAAGCAAGTGTGCATCTTGAAAGTTGCAGTTTTACCACAGCTGCGGTGCCGGAGTTAGCTATCACAGGTATATACTCACTGTACAGTATATAATGTCATAGTATAATACTGTTAGAACAATAAAATCTTTTAGTCCTCCTCCTGGATGGGCCCCTTCCAGGTTTGGGCCCCATCGCATCACATTTATGTGAATGGGGCTCTGCTGCAGAGTGGCACTTTGTTGGGTCCTGCAGTGAAGAGTCCTTGGCTTCTTTCTGTTGATTGATGGTATATCTGGATATTGAAGCCCCGCAATAACACAGTGATAATCTATCCTAATGGTTGTCCATCAGTGTCCTAGATCTTGGAAAACCCCCAATTTACGGTCCATTCACGTGTCCGTGAGTGTTTTGCAGTTCGCAAATTGCAGATCCGCAAAAACACGGATGCTGCCATGCGCATTCCTCATTTTGCAGACCACACATGGCCAGCCCTATGATAAAAAGGCATGTTTTTGTCCACGATTGTGGGGCCGCGGAATGGACTACGAATGCGGACAGTACACAGGGTGTTGTCTGCATCTCTTGCGGCCCCATTGAAATGAATGGGTCCGCACCCGTTCCGCAAAATTGCAGAACAGATACGGACCCAGAAAAAATGGACGTGAACGGACCCTTAACCGGAAAGATAGAAACTACCGAAAGCGTGCCGCCTGTTAATAGGACGTTCATCACCATACCAATCACCAACCTCAACTTCTGTTCAAAATATATTGTATTCCTATAAACTCCACAGTATGAGAGGTGTGACCAGAATAAACGTGACGGGGTCTGTTATGTTATGCGTCTGCTAATATACAAGTGAATAACTTCTTGTGAACGCCACGCATCCGAATAGAAGAGGCCCAGATTCATTAGTTAGGTTACTCACCGCTGACTCTAAGGCGGCCTATAACATGGAGATAAGGTAAGTGCTGCTGATTATGACGGCTACTGTTTCCATGTCTCCATGGTGCTGGAGAAAACACTATGCGAGGAACGCGGCGAAATATGTGCCCCTATCAAGGATGCCCTTTCACACCGTCTCTTGTTATTTTATAGGAACACGTTACATTCGCAAAGGAACATTTTTTTAGAAAGGTTTAACTAGTTATCACCCACGGGTGACTGACAGTAGTGGTTCTAGAAGCTCCTTATCTGATACTGAAAATGAGAAAAATACGAGAAAAATGAGAAGAGTATAAAGCGGTAGAGTAAGGCTCTATTCACAAGGTGCTCGGTCAATGTCAGATGTATACTGGCATCTGCGGCTAGCTGATCCGACACAAATGCATGCAACAGTTTTTGTCCGGCATTTATGCCGGAAATCGGCCGGATGACCCCTGGACCTCATTACAGTCCAGTGGGGATCCAGCAGTGATCTATAGAATCTGCCGATCTGCTGCTATAGGTGTGAAGGCACCCTTTCCTACTCGCAGTCTGTGCAGGTGTACACCAGTTTATCCCACTGACATAAATTGACAAGTTTTATGTATTCACTGAAAAACAAATTAGCACTAGAGATGATGCGAGCGAACGTGCTCGAAACGAGCACTGTACCTCTCAGCTCATTTCGAGCACGTTCGCTCATCTCTAATTAGCACACATATAAAATAATAACCAGCAGACACATCAACCACATAAATAATACCGTCCTGAAAGGTGTATAAGTGTAGATAACAGCAGGACTATGCCCACAGATAAATGCCCAAACACTAATGAATAGATATCAAGGTCCAAACAGTTGGCCCCAAGCACACATTAGAAGTACAGACGCAGTGGGCGGCACACGGGGACACCCTGCACGTGTTTCGCAGTAGCTTTCTCAGGGGTTTTACATCTAGATACTGATTTGAGGATGTGAAACCACAAAAAAAAAATCTATATATACACATACACACCAGAGACAGTAGTTGAAATAATTATACTTCCGAAACTTTGTGTATTTGATGCTGACTTTGGTTCTTGTGAGATGGGTAAGCCATATACATTCTTTATCTATATGCAGGCAGCTGTATGGCCTGTGTAAAGGTTTTTAGATTTTATGTTAAAGGGGATTTCCAAGTTATTTTTGTTAATGGGTCAATTGCAGTTTTAAAATAAAAAAAAAACAAAAACAAAACAAAAACCTTTAACTTCCCTTTTATCCAGTGCCGTCGCCTGGTACCCTCTGCCAGACTGCAGCAGTTTTTGATGCATTGGTGACCTCTTGTATGCTGCAGCAGCCAATCGCTGGCTCTAGCCTTCTCGCGCCACACACTGCTGAATCCAGTGGTTGGCTGCAGTAGTGTACAGGACATCACAGCTGCAGTCAGTACAATACATCACTGCTGCAGCTCAGGAGAGGGGAAGCACTGGATCTGGGGGAGCTGGGAAAGGTTAAGTATTTTTAATTAATATTTTATCACTATCCCTGTAGTTGGCCCATTCAAAATTAACTCATGTATGCCCATACCTGATGATGATACTGTGGATTTGACATTGTGGATTTTCGTTCACAGCGTTGTACAGTACTAGGATTCTGCATTTTTAGCAATTCTAATCAACATGTGGCAGAAAAAACCCCGCAGCAGAAACTGACAAGTGATGCAGATTTTGAATAAATTTTTTATATTACATACATTCATTGTGGATTTCACCCTTTTTTTTTTTTTTTTTTTTTTTTTTTTTTTTTTTTTTTTGCTAACCCATAGAAATGAATGGGTCTGTGTGTGATCCACAGAATAGGGTTGCGTGCATGAGGCCTATGGGATGTATGGATTTAATTACAATACTGGTGTGAGATACCAGACTGTGGTGCCAATGACAAACCTGCCAAATCCAGACTACCAGGAACATCGTAAAACTTTCACACACACCCGCCCTCCCCCAGATGGGATGTCAACCTGATTTACAGTAATTTCTTGTGCACTCATTTTAGTAAAAGGGGCTGCAGTGTCGCCATAAAACATTTTAGAATATTTTCTGTAACGGTAGAAACCAGTTTTTCATTTTCACGTCTGCTCCTTCTAAAACTATTTGTAAGCCAGTTATGAATGGGTCCTTCCAAATTATTACCTTCATAGACATTTATGTCATCCATAGGCAGGTGTAGGTCCCTTGACCCCCGTTCTGCCTGGACACTCGCCGGTCTGTGGTCCCTGCAAGACCAGGAAGTGAATTGGTCATTGGTGACTGCTGCAGCCAATCATCTACTGCTTGACTGGCACGTCATAACAGTAATTTATTGCTGAAGCAGATGTGACCATTCACCTTGTGATTGGCCACATCGGCGGTCACAGGATGGTCACGATCTTACGAGAACCAGTAGTGGGCACAGATTAGGCACATTGGGGTTGTTGGCTCCTAGGCCGGACAACCTTTTTAATTTCACCACAATAAACATGTAGACGTGCTGGTTAGTAGTTCATTTTGAACTTAAAGGGGCTTTCTGGTAATAATTTTTTAAATCAAGTGTCCACAGTCTGCCTCCCCCCTGAAACGCAAGATTCAGATTTACCTGGTCCGCCGCACTGCCTCCACTCTCTTTATCTTCCGGTCCCTCCACTGTTTACATCCGACTGGCGATGGGCAAGGCCACATGCAACACTCCCACCAATGACTGACTTCAGTGGTTACATGGCCACAGGCAACATGTTACCTCTTAGCTTTTTTTTTTTTTTACAGGAAAACCCCTTAAAGCAATGTCATTAATTGATCTCTGACGCTCTAGTGCATGAGTACAGCGTGTTCTGCTTATATCCTGGTGGGAACTGAGAAGGAAAGTTCCACTGTGATCCCCATTGTTCATTTTTGGCTGGAAGGAGAAACAAGGAAATACAAATCTGAGTCAAAACAATATCACTTTGAATGACAATGTGTTATGATTTTATTTAAATCTAATATTTTTGTTTTTATGATTTAGCTGGACATAGTTAATGCTCAGACAGTTCACTACCGGTACATTTTGTATCAGACACAAGGACAACTCATACTAGTGAATGGAAGATTTCCACACACTGCTACAGAATTGCCTTTCACACTCATCTTAAAGTTTTGCTGGACGGCAACCAAGGCCACAGATCGAGAATGGACATCCAGCTGTTAGAACGAAAAGTGTCACCGCTATCTGTATACAGCAGAAATGTTGTCCAATTCTGGCTTCAGAATAAAAATATTATTGGATGTTCTTTTAACATGAATTGCCGTCCAAATTTGAGAATAAATAGGATTAAACAGGCTAAGTGATAAAAATATTTACTAAGTGCGAATAAGTATAAGGTAAAACAGACAAATCACATACAGAATAATCGATGACCTGGCCTACACAGTACAATGGGGTGAAGCTCCTGTCGCCCCATTGAATTCAATTATCACCTCTCCTTTTTCCTCCCGTCCTTTAGACTAAAGTTAGGCATACACATGAGATAGCTGATGGCCAAACGTCTGACAGCTACCTCTACCAGTTCTTCCATATGTATGTGTGCTTGTGCTCAACTGGTAATATATCGACAATCAGGAGAGGGGGAGTGCCCACATCAGAGGGGTGTTACAGAAACAGTGCTCCAAGGGCTGCAGCCGGTCCCTTGGTGCTTGGACCAGCTCATTTGCATATTACTAAAAACGCTGATATTTCTGCAATGATTCTACCTAAATACATCACAGAGGTATCATTTTAATCAGCATGATCAACCCTAGCAGGCAGTATGCCTGATTTAACAGGGTTGATCATGCTGACAGATGCTTTTTGAGGGGTTATAACCATAAGGGAATTGATTCAGAAGGTACATTTGAAAATTGTATAAATTTCGCCATACAAAGCTTAACGTTTTATTTGCTGATCGAGGAATACCTCTTTAAGGAATTTTGTATGCTGGAAGGATTTTCACCTAAAATGTTAAATTTACCATATATTGTGCAGTATTCATGATGGGAACCCATTAATCCATTGGTAAATGGTAAAATGGTAATTTGTATTTTTTCATACCTGTGTGGACGTCTTTTTTTTTTTTTTTTAGCCTATGTTTGTCAGGTTAATGTTATCCCAGTGATTGTTTTACTGTGTACATGACACAGCAGCTCTTGTAGACATGTTATGTAGGACGTAGACTCATGGTACATATCATCCTTGTAAATGAATACATCCTGTACAGACCCTCCCTGAGCAGGAGTCTGGCTCTTCTTACCCTGGAACGGTGACCTTACTCAGGGCACTTTTTCTGAAGCAGATTTTAAGCCAAAACTAAGAATTAATTAATTTACAGCTTGCTGCTGTGCTTTTTTTTTTTTTTTTTTTATTTGGTTTTTTTGTTTGCTATGGAAACACTATAAAAATCACAGCAGATTTTTTTGCGTTCAGTCACGTGTGACCCTGGCCTAAAGAGTGTAGTCCATCCATTACCTTCTCAAACCCAGTTCCCCATATATTGAGTAAATTAAAAAAAAATATCTAAATGTTTTTTTTTGTGGATTTGGACTAAACGTGCTGTATTACCGTATATAGACATCAATGCTGTTTTATGTTTCTTGGTGACAGTGCTCCACCTAGTGGCTACATGAACAGAATGCAAGTAGGTCAGATAGTGACTTTTTTAGATAGTAGTAGGGTATGGAACTTTTTTATACTTTATTTTTATGGTCATGCTTATTAACCCCATCATTATTTATTTTTTTGCATTCCTGCAGGTACATGCCTACATAATAAGTCACCTAAAGAAAGAGATGCCTGCCATGTTTGGGAAAGATGCCAAGAAGAAGGAGCTAATAAGCAAGTTGCCTGAAATCTTCTTGCAGATCCAGAGAGAACATCAGATTTTCACCCGGGGACTTTCCTGAGGTCAAGAAAATGCAGGTACAGATTTCTCTGACTCAAGTGTCAGATTTGTTGCAGAAATTAGTATCTAAAAACCTTTACCGTTCATCTGAATGGGGCCCATTCGTCTGTCTGCAAGCTCCATTCAGATGAATGAGACGATCACAAGTTTCTGCAACAAATCTGCTGCACGTAAATTCACCCTAAAAGAAAATCTGCAGCTTATTTTGGTGCATAAAACACCTATTTACGCACCATAATATGCTTCAAAAACCGTTTCCAATGGTTTCCAGTAGCACATATTCAGCATAGTTCACACTGAAACATATATTTTACGCTACTGATTTAAAATGCACTTCAGGAAGTAGTGTGTCACTTTTAGACGGTGATTCTTTCCAAAGTACACTTGTTTGCTATGTATTTTGCAGGCATTTATGTAGTCGAAAATGCTGCTGAAAAAAGGAATGCACCAAAAAAATCACCTGAATTTCCATAGTTTTTCATCCTGAAAAAAGATGCCTTGTGAACATTGCCTTCTTGCCCATGCAACAGATACCTGCTGTAGGATTCTTTTGCTCATTGACTTCAATGCTTTTGTCCATCATGAGTCTACCACTTGTATTTTGGGCATCCAAGAATAACGTAGATGATTGTATTGTAAATTTATCATCAGATTGAATATTTGTGTTTTTTTTTTTTTTAATCCTTAGCAACAACTGGAGATGTACGACTTTTCCAAATTCCATGCTCTGAAGCCTAAACTAATAGAGGGTGTAGACAATATGTTGGCCAATAAAATCGCTCCTCTCATGAGTATGATTCGAGAGGAAGAAAGCAGCTTGCCACCACAAATGGTCCTCGGTGGAGCCTTTGATGGCACCATGGAAGGTCCCTTTGGCCAAGGTTACGGAGAAGGAGCCGGAGAAGGCGCCGGCGAAGAAGAATGGGT
>ONZH01008850.1:0-353448 GCA_900303285.1 Rhinella marina
TGGCTGTGTTTATAGGCGCAAAAAAGCATGATGCGGAAGTTGCTATTTCCTCGAGTATGGCGGGATACTTGTCCGAGCTGCGAGTACTTACGAGTACCCTAATACTCGAACGAGCACCCTAATACTCGAACGAGCACCAAGCTCGGACGAGTATGCTCGCTCATCTCTATTGATAATGATTCTGAAGTCATCCGATCGCTTCACTTTCTCTATCCCACAGCTGATTCTGTTGTCTGATAAGGAATGCACAGTTCAATATCTTATGATAGCTTATACCTGAGAAAATGATCAAATTATACAGAATCAGGGCTTTGTAAGACCCAAGCTGACTTCGTGTATGCAATGTAAGATCTTGTCATTCTATATTCATAGTAACCCTTTACAGTCCAACTCCTGCACTTATGCCTGATGATAAAATTACCATGAATTTGTGTCTAGCCTTTCTCCACTAAAAGAAAAATCCATAAATGGGTTGTCCAGGACTTTATTAGTGATGGACTTTGCTCAGAATAGGCCATCAATATCTGATTAACTGGAGTCCAACACCTCACACAGCTGTTTTAGAGTAGACTGGTGCTGGACACCAGTGGCAAAACTACATAGCTCCGTCTATTGTGCAAAGGACAAAGCTTGTTAAAGCAGCGTTGCTCCAATTCACTTGAATGAGAGAAGAACTATAGTAATCAGCTTCATCCACTAAACAGTGCAGAGAGCTGTGAGGTTCAGGCATTGACTTCTGGAGCCGAAGCTACAGCAGAACAGTTTGTTGGACCCCCACTGATCGTTTATTAAAGGCCTATCCTGAGGATAGTTCATCAATAGTAAAATTATGGAAAGCCCCTTTAAAGGGTTGCTCAGGGTTAGAAAGACATGTTTATTTTCCTTAAAAAAACAATGCCACACAGCTATATGTGTGGTATCACAACCTAGCGCCACTTCAGAGTTCAGCTGCAGTACCAGACACGACCTATGAACTGGAGTCATGCTGTTTGCAGAAGAAAGCAGTAACATTCATGTCCGGAGTGGACATAGGCAATAATACGTCCCAGTGCAAAATATGAAAAAATAAAAAATAAATAAATTGGCATAAAGCAACTCTATTCTACATGCAATCAATTAGACCATAGGAATCACTCAAAGGGCATAGACAGATTTTATAAAGCTTCATAGTAAGGCATGCATCAATCACTTCCATGCAATGGAGAATCCAAAGTGCAATGCTCACAATTTCTGATTAATTCACATATTATTATTATTATTATTATTACTATTATTAATATTATTATTATTATTATTATTATTATTATTATTATTATTCAGCAGGATTTTTAATTAAAAATGTAATAATATAAATCATACCTGGCCTTACCCACTTTATCCAGAAAAAGTCAGAAAAAGTGGTATACCAGAAAACTGGTATAAGTACAGTAATAAAACTTTCGCTTCCCTTCTATTACAAAACTTTCTGCCTGCAGCCACCACTAGAGGGAGCTCAGTGCACAGGAATTTACGTAGTTACATTGACTGAAAAAGAAGCTATAATAATCTGTCTGCACTGATCTCCTCCTGGCAGTAGCTACATAAAAGGTGTAAAGCAGTGTACAAGCATAGCAACCCTCCATTCACTACTATGGGAACCTGAAAAATGTGCTGGCTTGTCTATTTTCAGCAAGCCAATAACAGTGAATGGAGAGGTGTGAATGAGCTGTGAATGTGCAGTGAACTCTCCATTCAAAACTATGGACTTACAAAATTAGCTGTTGACACCTGCTCAGCTATTTTTGACACACCTATGGCAATGAATGGACAATACACCACACATGCACAGTGTGCTCTCTCCTTAACTTTGGGGGTCCCATTCTGGAGATAGTAGTGGGTCCCATAGGTGGGAAATGCACCTATCTAACATATCCTAGATATAGGCTACCAATGTCTGTGTTGGGAAAACCCCTTTAATACTTGTATTCCAAATGAAATCACTGTTTTTGAGCATCTTTTCTCATAACTTTGCATTGTCCTATTCCTCCATCATTCATTCTAGAAATGTCTGAATATGTTGAAAACTGGGCATTACCAATCGCCTTGTCAAAGGATTGTGTCTCTAAAAAGTGTGCACTGTCAGTATAGATGGAAAGTGTCACAGTCTGGAGATCCAGCCCAACTGGTAATACCTAGCTGTTAATTTCTTCATAAACTGGTAGATGACTGGACAATGCACCAAGGAACATTTCAGTGCTGTATTAATGAACAGTCGTCAGTTTAGTTGTATAATCGTTCATACCTGAAGGGAGGATTATACAAGACCCAAATGGACTCATTGAAGGATAGTCTAATAATCGTTCTGTATAGAAGCTGCTTTTTAGTTACAAATACCCAAGAAGATGACATCCCATTATTGTCAGTGGCCCACATTTCAAACTAGTTATAGACAGTGAACCACCTACCAAGATGGTTCACTATACATCTGCTGCATTACAAATCTGAATAGGGATAAAGTGAGTATAATACATTTTGGGCAATTGTAGTCAGTGAAGTAACTTTTATTGCTGTGAAGTATACTTGTGGGGACATCAATATGTCAAATAAAAATATTACTGTAAACATTTTCAATGAATTCCTCATGGAAGGAAAGAGAAAACTTTTATGGGCTGTACAATCCATCCCAGGCAAGAAATATATTAGCAATGTGTGTTCCTTCTTACCATTATTACACTCTTGCCTCACACTACATATTGATTAATAATGGGAAATTAACATTCAAGTAACTACAGAAAGCTTAAGTATGTATTAATAAATTCTTAGTTATTAGTAGAAGAGTATATGGGTTGTGTGGGAAGGTTTGAGGATAGAAATCTGCTCTTGGATCAAGGTTTGATACCTGTACAAAGTCTCTTCTCTGTGGGGAATCGGAGTAGTAGAAGGGTACCAGTCCTGCCATATTAGTAACATAGTAACATAGTTTGTAAGGCCAAAAAAAGACATCTGTCCATCCAGTTCAGGCAGGCAAAAAACCCCTGTGAGGTAGAAGCCAATTTTCCTCACTTTAGGGGGAAAAATTCCTTCCCGACTCCAATCAGGCAATCAGAATAACTACCTGGATCAACAACCCCTCTCTAGTAACTATAACCTGTAATATTATTACCCTCCAGAAATACATCCAGGCCCTTCTTGAACTCTTTTAGTGTACTTACCATCACCAACTCCTCAGGCAGAGAGTTCCATAGTCTCACTGCTCTTACCATAAAGAATCCTCTTCCATGTTTATGTACAAACCTTTTTTCCTCCAGACGCAGAGGATGTCGCCTCATCACAGTCACAGTCCTCGGGATAAATAGATGATGGGAGAGATCTCTGTACTGACCCCTGATATATTTATACATAGTTATTAGATCTCCCCTCAGTCGTCTTTTTTCTAAAGTGAATAAGCCTAATTTTGATAATCTTTCTGGGTACTGTAGTCCACCCATTCCAGTTATTACTTTAGTTGCCCTCCTCTGAACCCTTTCCAGCTCTGCTATGTCTGCCTTGTTCACAGGAGCCCAGAACTGTACACAGTACTCCATGTGTGGTCTGACTAGTGATTTGTAGAGTGGCAGGACTATGTTCTCATCACGGGCATCTATGCCCCTTTTGATGCAACCCATTATCTTTTTGGCCTTGGCAGCAGCTGTCTGGCACTGGCTTTTACAACTTAGTTTGCTGTTCACTAAAATTCCTAGGTCCTTTTCCATGTCAGAGTTACCCAATGCTTTACCATTTAGTATGTACTGGTGACTTGCATTATTCCTTCCCATATGCATAACCTTACATTTGTCAGTGTTAAACTTCATCTGCCACTTTTCTGACCAAGCCTCCAGTCTATCCAGATCCTGCTGTAGCAGTACACTGTCCTCCTCTGTGTTAATTACTTTACACAGTTTAGTGTCATCTGCAAAAATTGATATTTTACTATGCAAACCTTCTACAATATCATTAATAAATATATTGAAGAGAATAGGACCTAATACAGACCCCTGTGGTACCCCACTAGTGACAGTGACCCAATCTGAGTATCTACCGTTAATAACCACCCTCTGTTTTCTATCACTGAGCCAGTTACTTACCCACATACAGACATTTTCTCCCAGGCCAAGCATTCTCATTTTATATACTAACCTTTTATGTGGTACCGTGTCAAACGCTTTGGAGAAGTCCAAATATACGACATCCATTGAGTCGCCGCGGTCAAGTCTAGAACTTACCTCCTCATAGAAACTGATTAAATTGGTTTGACATGACCGATCCCTCATGAAGCCATGCTGATACGGAGTTATTTGCTTATTTTCATTGAGGTACTCCAAGATAGCATCTCTCAGAAAACCTTCAAACAGTTTACCCACAACAGAAGTTAAACTTACCAGCCTATAGTTTCCGGGCTCTGTTTTTGGACCCTTTTTGAATATTGGCACCACATTTGCTATGCGCCAATCCTGTGGAACACTCCCCGTCAGTATAGAGTCCTTAAATATCAGAAATAAGGGTCTGTCGATGACATTACTTAATTCTCTTAGGAGACGGGGGTGTAGCCCACGGCGACCAACTCTCTCCTCCACTACAACAGCTTTCATCCTCAACATGTAAAAAGGGCAGTGCCTCTCGGTCAATTTATACGCCTCAGGAGGATTAATAGTAGCCAGGATGACTATATGATCCAAGCTATGGAACTAAAAGAATTATTGATAAAAAGAGGCTACCCTATGGAAGCATTACACCGAGCGATGATGGAGGCAGCACGGTTATCACAGGATGACCTACTCTCACAGAAATATAAGATAGAAAAATCAAAAAAGAGACAGAAAAGGTTTGTTTTTTCTTTTAAGTACAGTCCTATGGCCGATACTATACGTAAAGTCATATGCAACAATTGGGATATGTTAAGTAGGGATGAGTCCCTTGGTGACATAGTGCGCCAAAAACCTATTATCGCCTTTAGGCGAAGTCATACTTTGAGGGACAAGTTGGTCCGGAGTAGATATCAGGAAAAAAGGTCAGAAACGTGGTTAAGAGATTTCATTCCACAAGGGAACCACAAATGTGGAAAGTGTTCCTTTTGTAGATTTAATGTTCAACGTAGCCTGTTGAACTTTGGAGGTGTACAATACAAAGTTAACCAACTTATCACATGTAGGAGCAGATTTGTGGTATACCTGCTAATGTGTCCCTGCGGTCGCCTCTATATTGGGAAAACGATTAGACCCCTCTATGAGAGGATTAGGGAACATTTTAATTCCATAGGCACAGGTAAAGGTTGTCCCCGTGTCATTAAACATATTAGAGAATTCCATAGAGGCGACCCCAGGGCATTATCATTTCCAGGTATAGAGACAGTACCACCCTCGCCTAGAGGGGGCGATAGGCATTCAATACTGTTACAAAAGGAAGCCAGCTGGATCATTAAAACAAATGCCATGGGCCCACTAGGCCTAAATGAAAAAAATGATTTAAGTACTTTTCTGTAAGCACACCTAAGGTGAATAATATGGATGTTATATGTTGGTTTTATATTATGTATCGATATAGCAACAGGCTGCATCTGCGCATGTCAGCCGAGTCGCATTGTAGAGCTTAAAGGTCACGCGATTGTGTCATGACGTTGAGAGGCCTGAGGAAGCGTATCCACGCGAAACGGCCGTTGCCGCTTGTTGGTGCCTGCTATGGCGTCCTGTGCCCCTGCCATTAACATTGTTCTGTTGAGAATAAAGTGAGTATTGGACAAAATCCGGTGAGTGCCGTCTTCCTTCTACTATATTTTGTTATCTGTGGCAATCAATGGACTGAGCACCTCCGGGTCCTGAAATATACTGACGGCTGCCTGTTGTGCCTTTTCTTCACATGGGAGAAGCAGTGCCATCCCACTTACCTACTTTGGTATGTGTATGCCATCCGGTCCTGGTGATTTGTCTATTTTAATATTTTTAAGACGTTGCTGTACCTCTTCCTCAGAGAATACTGTGGAGAAAAAGTTATTTAGTAGCTTCGCTTTCTCCTCATTGCTCTCTGCAACTCCCCCCTCATTAGAATGTAAGGGGCCGACACCTTCAGGTTTATACTTTTTAGTATTTATATAATTGAAGAACATTTTAGGGTTAATTTTACTCTCTTTGGCGATTAATCTCTCGGTCTCTAGTTTGACTGCTTTTATTTGTCTTTTACAAATTCTATTTTTTTCCTTATAGTTTTTCAATGCTTCCTCGCTCTCCTCCTGTTTTAGCAATTTAAATGCTTTCTTTTTGTCATTTATTGCTTTCTTTACAGTGCTATTTATCCACATTGGTTTTTTCTTGTTTCTTATCATTTTATTCCTATACAGTATGTACCTCTTACAATTAGATATTAGGATGCTTTTAAAAACATCCCATTTTGTGGCTGTATTTTTATTTTTGAGGACTTTGTCCCAGTTAGTTAGGCCTATGGCCTCTCTTAGTTGGCTAAATTTAGCTTTTTTGAAGTTTGGTATTTTTGTTCCTCCCTGAAGAAACACTCTTTTGAATGACAATTGGAAGGTTATTATGTTATGGTCACTGTTTTCCAGGTGTCCCCCAACCTGCACATCTGTTGTTCTGTCAGGTCTATTGGTTAATACTATGTCCAGTATGGCCATCCCTCTAGTGGGGTCCTGAACCAGTTGGGAAAGGTAATTGTCTTTGGTTATTGCCAAGAACCTGTTTCCTTTATGAGATGTACAGGTTTCAGTTTCCCAGTCTATATCTGGGTAGTTGAAGTCCCCCATAATAATGACCTAATTATGATTTGCCGCCTCGTCTATTTCGTTTAGAAGTAGATTTTCTGTGGTCTCTGATATATTGGGTGGTTTATAATAAACCCCTATTAGTATTTTATTATTGTTTTTGGCTCCATTTATTTCTACCCACAGTGACTCCACATCTTTATGTCCCTCACTTATATCTTCCCAGAGTGTGGGCTTTAGGCACGACTTTACATAAAGGCAGACCCCTCCCCCTCTCCGGTTTTGACGATCCTTTCTAAAAAGATTGTAACCTTGTACGTTAACTGCCCAGTCATAGCTATCATCCAGCCATGTCTCAGTTACTCCCACTGTCATAGTTCTCCTCACACATCACTAATTCCAGTTCACCAGTTTTATTAGCTAGGCTTCTGGCATTAGTGTACATACAATTAAGAGGTTGATGTATATTTCTTACCCTACACCTTTCCTTCTGATCTGTTCTAGTTCCTCCTTCCATTCCTCCCCCAGTTGTATTACCTTGCCCCAAGTCTCTATCTGCACTATCTTCCCCTCCTATAATGTAGTTACCCTCCCCCCCAGTCCCTAGTTTAAACACTCCTCCAGCCTTCTAGCCATCTTCTTCCCCAAAACAGCTGCCCCTTCCCCATTGAGGTGCAGCCCATCCCTACAGTAGAGCCTGTAGCCGACAGAGAAGTCAGCCCAGTTCTCCAAGAACCCAAATCCCTCCTGCCTACACTAGTTCTTGAGCCACTTGTTTACCTCCCTAATCTCCCACTGCCTTTCTTGTGTGGCTCGTGGTACAGGCAGTATTTCGGAAAACACTACCTTGGAGGTCCTTGCCCTAAGCTTATGCCCTAAATCCCTAAAATCATTTTTAAGGACGCTCCCTCTACCTCTAACTTTGTCATTGGTACAGATGTGGACCATGACTGCTGGATCTTCTCCAACCCTCCCAGTAATCTGTCAACCCGATCCGCGATGTGCCGAACTCGAGCGCCTGGAAGGCAGCACACCATCCGACGATCCCGGTCTTTGTGACAAATTGCCCTCTCTGTACCCCTAATAATTTAGTCGCCCACTACCAGCACCTGTCTAGCCTGCCTTGCTCTCCTGGCCCCCTGCTTACTGGAGCTGACATTCCCCTGACTGGCAGAGGAAGTGTCCGGCTGCAGCAGTGCTATCCCTGAAGTAACATCCCCCTCATCTGCCAACTTGCAAACTTGTTGGGGTGTGTCAGATCAGGGCTAGCCTCCCTGGCGCTTTTCCCTCTAACCCACTTTCTAACTGTTACCCAGCTAGCTACCTCACTTTCCTGGGCCTCCTCACTACCACCCTCCCCCACATCTACCCCATAGAGTGCTTTCTCACTGAGCAGCAATCTGTTTTCCAAATTGTCAGTGCTTCTCAGCGTTGAAATTCGCCTGCTTAGATACACGATGTGCGATTCCAAGCGGACAATTTGCTCACATTTTGAACAAATATATGCACCCTTAAACGGCTGTTCCAGGACTGCATACATCAGACAAGATGTGCACTGGACTGCGCTGTCAATGATGGAAGCCATGCTAATGGGGATTACACATGCAAAAGCGAAAAAATGCAATACAATGATATGGAAAGACTTACTGTAGTCCCTTTTAAAGTTCCCGAATCTGAAGTCACGTAATCTAAAGTCACACACTTAATTCAACCACACACTTAAAAGTCAAAAACGCGAACGCTCAAACTCGCGTATTGTCTCTGCTTTTATAAGTGGGAAACACAAACCAGTCTGTTTTTTTTCCCTCTGGATTCAAAGAGATTATAGAGATTATTAGAACTTGTAGTACTTGCTATCCATTTGTTACATAAGATTCTATTGTACTCATTAGTTTCATCATACATAGTCTTTTGGTACACCATGCTTTTCCACCCATCATGTTGACCATGCAATACAATCTGTGGGTAGAAGGTTATAGAGCAGGAGGAGCTGAGCAGTTTGATGTATAGTATTATGGGAAAAGAGTCAATATAACTGGTATTTGTTTTCATTTTAAAGGGGTTTTCCAGAGATTCCAGAGATCATCAATCCAGAAGTCATCAATATCAGATCAGTGGGAGTCCAACTCTCACCTCTAGGCCAGTGAAATCATCACGTTCTACAATTGCATGACCTAGGCACATCTCAGTCCAATTCAAGGAAATACGTAGGACTGAGGTGCAACACCAAGCACGGCCACTACTCAATGGAGTAGTCCTTAGTAGGCTGTGTGGAGGCCTCCTTAAACAGCTGATTAGTGGGAATCCTAGGAGACAGACCACCAACGATCTGATATTGATGACCTATTGTGAGGATAGGTCATCAATATAAAAATCTCGGAATACTCCTCCAATTCCTGCTTATTCTATGTTTAGGAGTCCGGTGGGTGGTCCTACTAAGTGATTAACAGCCTTTCCTCAATGTGTTTAGATACCAAGATAGTTGTTAATCACCAACCTGGACCACCCAATGACAAAATATATTAAATGTTTTACACATTTTCAATATGCTCTGCTCCTCCTACTCTATAACCAGTTGCCTGATCTGGGTTGCATGACTGGACTGTAGACACGGTTGTATGAACTACGTGAAAGATTCCCTTTAAATCTGAGCTCAAACACACTGCAGTGTATCATGACATTAAATGTATCATGACAATAGCCTGAGGAAATGATATGCGAGACATACATGTGACTGATCACAGCATTCACCATAAAACTATTCTGTGGATTTAAAATTACTGCTATACTCATTGTGATGTGGCAAAAGCCAGAGTTACAGGACATTCATAGAGTCATCTTTACTTATCCAAAAAATTTAAATCCATTTCAAGATTTTTAACTATGTACATCCATATGATTTTTTACTAGATTAGAATATAATTTATTTGTTAGCAATATTTTTAGTATGAGGAGTATTTTCTACAATATATTTAGTAAATGATGACTATAGTAGAAACCAGTATGACATATTTAAAGGTTAAATTTAAGTATGTACATTTCATTATACGTGCTAATTTAGGTGTAAAAATGGGCCCATTGATTCTAAACTAATCAAATTTTATCAGAATTTTGTAAAAATTCCAGTTGCATCCACATGTGAATTGTGGGAATAGAGAGAGACACAATAATACAATTTAAAAAATGAGAGAGTCCTGAGTGATCTCAGAGTATCATACACAAATTTCCAGGCCAATTGTAACACTTTTCTATCCAATAGAATCGATTCAGACCCTAAACAGGTCAGTCAATTGATTCGACTGAATGGAATAGAACGTGAATCAAATCTTGAATGATTTTCTCATCTCTATTTAGGAGTAATGAGCTGAGATTAAAAGCTAATCCCATTACATGACATACTATAGTAGTATGAGATTATTTTAAACCATTAAAGTTTTTGGTACTAGAACTGATTCAAGCTTCATGAATACAATGATTCTCATCTTTGAATGGATGTGTTATATTTTTCAATACTGCTAGCAGGGGTTGAGTGAACTGGGAAAAAAGCACACCATTGGGTATTAACATTCTTTTGGAAAGTAGTAGAAATACAGAATGTCAGTTAACTACTCATCTGTAAGGATTGACACCAATCTAATCAGAATTTATGGAGCAGGTAGGTTCCTAGTCATAGATGCTGCTCTCCTGTTTGTGCAGAGATAAAACAATCACTCAAGAAGGAAAGCACAATCCAATCCCAAAGGATGAAATCTTGAAAAATGTAGGAAGCCTGGGATGTGTTGCTACTGAAATAAACTATTTGAAGGTTACTACAAGCAATTTGTAAAAATCAAAGTCAAGATCAAATTGCTTCTACAGTAGCAACCTGGATTCTTCCATCTCAGTGGAAGAGTGCCCTAGCATTCCTAAATTTCCACAGATTCTGTCTAATTAGATCATGCTCTCTCATTTGGACAAAGAACAGTGTCTTAGGGACCACAGAAATGAGAGACACATTATTAGTGGTTCACTTGCTGATTGGGGACACATCACTACTGAGGCCAGTTATTGGTTAAAGAGGTACATACGACCATGTATATACCCTGGCTGAAAGTAAACAAGCAGATCATCAAATGGAGCCATGGCTCTGATACGACAGGGAGAAGGTGATGTCTTTCATTAAGAACCACATGCTAGGGGGTTTAATTAAAAAGGGGTGAAATCCTAGAAAACCCTTTTAAAGGGTAATTAAGTTTTAGAACTTATCACATATTAACTTCTGCTTTTGCTGGGGATCGTGTGAGTATCCATTCCAGCCTTTCCCTAGTTCCCTGGTCTGCTTATATTGACTTCTCGATGCCCTAGTGTGCTGCTTCTGCATCCAGCAGTTCTTTTCAAGACAAGGGCATGTCCTAATATAGGCAGTCTGCTAGTACTATACTGGTCAAGACTTCCTTTACCATACTTCTAGGCCAATCACCAGTTAGCCCTATCTTAAGCCTTGACCCTAATCTTAGCACACTTGGTATGTAAGAAACAATTAATGCTTATAGCACACAGATTCAGGACTCAAAATACACATTAATATGACAGCATAGAAAGGGGAAAATAATTGCAGATCACAGCAGACAGTTCATCTAGCAGAGGGAGTATTTATGAGGGGAAAGATCCAAAAAGATCCAAAAAAAAGGACAGATTGATTACAGTACAGTCGGGACAAGGACTATTTATACTGATGCAAAGTCGGTCCAGTGAGCGATGCTGACTAACATATAAGCTAAAACCAACACATGCAGAGGCATTCAAGCACTTGATTATGATTGGAGAAATGCACTTACTATGTGCTGGAGGGAACATGTAGCTGTCATACACAGAAAACGGCAGTCTGAGATGCTGAGCATTCAAGCTATGAGCCCTGAATGGGGAAGGGAACTCTGCACTGAGCTCAGAAGCACATTGAACTCAGGAGCCAGCCAGTGAAGAAAGATACACCCAATTCCTTCAATCTGTCTATGCTGCTAAGGAAAGTTAAAAGTTAGTACCCATTTAGGTTTTGGGAATGCGGAACAAAAAATGTTCCTTAAAAGCATTTTATTATCCTACATCAAGATTATCATGGCTGTCATAGTTAAGATGGAACCAGTGACTTTTCAGTTCCATTACCACTTACTGAATGTTCATTTTTATGTTTTTAAACTTTATTCTTTCCTTATTTCTGCATGGAATTGTAGTGATGTATACAGTTCATCAGTTGATAACTGTAGAATGTAAAATATATGCCACTATTTCGTTGATAAATATTGAAAAAAAAATAAGAAAGTGTTACAAAATAGTGATAGTTATATATAATTTGTTACACAATTAAACTCGACAAATGAGACCTACTGTAGGGAGATGATGGCATTTTCTCATTGTTAATACAGCTGTGTCCTATAAACCTTACATATACAGTGATCCCCTGCAAACACATTGTGTATAGCTTTAGCGGTGCACAAAATGCTCTGAAAGTATTGCAATGCCAGCATTTAAATGATCTAAATTAACCATTGGGAAAAAAAAGGACGAAGAAAACAACATTGGATTCAGATTTTTTGCCAAGTGCGCTACCATTACACACAACATTTCAATGCTTGTCTATGTGCCTTGCAGCTGTGAACAGCAGGACAATATGAAATATAATGAATGTATATTGTTTTGCTGGCTTATTATATTTTTCCATACTGATCTCCAGGGCTAAGTGTTTTCCAAGTTTTGCATAATTCTGTTGTGGCCAGTTGGAGGAACTGACTCACTGTGATTACACGTTTTGATAAGGGCACCGCTGTTACCTCTGCTGTGGAGAGTGGCGCTCCACTGGGCCGAGTGAATCATACCTTACGCTCAGCAGGGAAATAAACATGCACAATTGCCAGGTAGTAAGAGTAACAGTCAGCTCTGTGCTAGGGAGAAGATGTTACCTCCATACAGTGACACAATGCATTGAATAAGAATAGATTGAAAGTTTAGACATCTGCATTTATATAAAAAGCCGTGCCAATGAAAAGTAGAGGAACTCCATTTTTCTGACCTTCCTCTAGAGCTATGATGGCTAACCACTGGCACTCCAGCTGTGGTGAAACTATGACTCACAGCATGCTCCATTCATTTTTATGGAGTTCTCAGCAATGCAAGGGGGCATTTTGGGAGTTTTACTTTGGGAGTTTTACCACAGCTGGAGTGCCAGAAGTTAGCCATCATAGCTCTAGAGCTATAAACAGTATGGAGTCTCTCTGTTACCAGACCGGTACACAGTTATTTTTGTTTGAAAAAAATAAAAATAAAAACAGACATCAAGGATGTACAAGTGGTTATGGCTTTAAGATGCCCAGTCTAAATAAAGCCTTACCTGTGAGCTTTTACCTGCTGCCAACTAGGAATTAGCCTATGAACCATATGGTGAATGAATAAGATCTAAGACAACCACATTATGTGGTAGCATATTGCTAGGATAGTCTATTACGTAATGATTGCAGGGGTATGGCCTCTGGAATCCCGATCCTGAGAATGAAGAAATGAAAACACTGCCACCTCTTCAGGTTTCCCTAGCATAGCAGTACTCCTGACCATCAGTCTGTGCAGTAAACTAGAGCAGGACCCATTCAATTAAAAGGGGATGTCCTTCAGTTTCCTGTATAATCATATGGTGGGGCCACAGTGCAGAGAGAAGAATGCTCAAAGGGATGTTCAGTAGCACTACACCAGCACAGTGCCCTCATTTTCCTTAAGACCGATGGGTGTTTTATAAATTGGGAACCCTCTGTTCATAAGTGAAATGCCACCAGGATAAACCCCTTTTTATAGCTAATTATTCATAAAAATTGAGTCACTTAATTTCATTCAGATAAAACTGGAGAAGCCCAATTTAGTTATTTGGGGCGACATGATTTGATACATTGGACACTGTCTGTGTCTTACATAGTAACATAGTAACATAGTTTATAAGGCCGAAAAAAGACATCTGTCCATCCAGTTCGGCCTGTTTTCCTACAAGTTGATCCAGAGGAAGGCAAAAAAACTCTGTGAGGTAGAAGCCAATTTTCCCCACTTTAGGGAAAAAAATTCCTTCCCGACTCCAATCAGGCAATTAGAATTACTCCCTGGATCAAGGACCCATCTCTAGTAACTATAACCTATAATATTATTACACTCCAGAAATACATCCAGGCCCCTCTTGAACTCTTTTAGTGAACTTACCATCACCACCTCCTCAGGCAGAGAGTTCCATAGTCTCACTGCTCTTACCGTAAAGAATCCTCTTCTGTGTTTGTGTACAAACCTTCTTTCCTCCAGATGCAGAGGATGTCCCCTCGTCACAATCACAGTCCTGGGGATAAATAGATCATGGGAGAGATCTCTGTACTGACCTCTGATATATTTATACATAGTTATTAGTAGAGATGAGCGAGTAGTGAAATATTCGAAAGTTCGAAATTCGATTCGAATAGACCGCGATATTCGACTATTCGACCGAATATCGAATCCCATTAAAGTCTATGGGGAAAAAAATGCTCGCCACTTGGAAATCTCAATTCGACCACTTGGAGGTCACCAAGTCCACCCTGAAACCTCAGAAAAGGATGCCAACACTGCTGGAATGCAACTGGGACAGCAGGGGAAGCATGTCTGGGTGCATATAACGCGCCCAAGTCGCACTATTACGCCACTATCACAGCCTCTCAACAATACACTCCAAAGACAATATAACCTCTCTGTAAAGTGAGACCATACAAGGAAACCTTCTTTCCTCTACATTGCCATGGACCCCAAGCCAAACTAGACAAAAAAGAAGATAAAATTCTGCACCCCTTAAAATCACGTTGCCTATGACAACCACAGATGGCATAGGCAAGGGGGAAAGCAATCAAGCCATCACTATTTTTCCCTCTGTGCCATCCCTGCCTTGCCCAGGCACATGTCCCAAAACATCATCCACGCCCGAGTAACACGGTTACTGCAAAAGGCCATTTGACCACCAACACTTTGGTTTGAGGCCGGGGATGCTACATCTCCCTGACAGCACACTGGGTGAATGTTGTGGAGGCGGGGACGGGCAAACCTGCTACCCCCACCCAAGTTTTGGGCCTTGGTTCTGTCTGGATTTCCGCAACCCTTACAGACAGCTCGGCAAACCCCTCCTTCTCCTTCTAGATTTGTTAAATCTGTCCACCACCCAGTCAAGTCCACAAAGTCCAGTCTCGTCGATAGCCTGCAGAAACTGCAGGGACCTCACTCTGACCCTCCTTCCTCCCACCCTGCCCAATGTTATCAACCCAGTGTTCCCACCCATGCAAGAATCGCAGGAGCTATCTGAGGATTTTGTTTGTTCTGATGCCCAAACACTGGAGCAAGCTCCATCTCTAGCTGATGGTGGTGTGGAACGGGCACTAAAGTGTAAAATGATTAGGGACGATGATGAGACACAGTTGCCAGCAAGGGAGGCTGTTGGAGCAAAGTGAGGCAGTGTAAGAGGAGGTGGTTGAGTATGACGAAGTCAGTGACCCGACCTGGCCCAGTGTCATGTCTAGCAGGTAAAGCAGTGGGGATGTTGAGGGATGCGTAGGACCGCAAAAGGCAGGAAGAGGCCGTGGGCTGGCCAGAGGCTCATGGAGAAGGCAGGCTAGAGCCCGCAGGGCCGCATCTCTTCCCTATAACAGGCCCCCACACAAAGCTCTCCCATCGAGGGCTCTTAGGTCCTTGTTGTGAAAATATTTTAATGAGTGCGCAAAGTTAGCTTGAGGTGAGCCCTCGAAAAAATTATATGGAGGCCCAAGAGGTGAGCCCTCGAAAAAATTAAGTGGAGGCCAAAGAGGTGAGACCTCTTAAAAATTGTATTAAGGCCCAAGAGGTGAGCCATAATAAAAATTGTTTGTAGGCCCCAGAGGTGAGACCTCTTAAAAATTGTTTGTAGGCCCAAGAGGTGAGCCATGATAAAAATTGCTTGTAGGCCCAAGAGGTGAGCCATGATAAAAATTGCTTGTAGGCCCAAGAGGTGAGCCATGATAAAAATTGCTTGTAGGCCCAAGAGGTGAGCCATGATAAAAATTGCTTGTAGGCCCAAGAGGTGAGCCATGATAAAAATTGCTTGTAGGCCCAAGAGGTGAGCCATGATAAAATTGCTTGTAGGCCCAAGAGGTGAGCCATGATAAAAATTGCTTGTAGGCCCAAGAGGTGAGCCATAAATATTTTTTTTTTTCTTTACGGAGCAATTCTACGGCGTTTAAGGAGGAGGAGGAGGAGGTGGAGGAGGAAATGGCACTTCATACAGATGGCACTTCACTTTTGGCTGCTTTCCACTGTTGGAGAAGCAAAGTCCGGGTCAATCCACTTGCTGTTCATTTTGATTAGCGTCAGCCTGTCGGCACTGTCGGTTGACAGGCGGCTGCGCTTATCGGTTATAATGCCCCCGGCTGCGCTGAACACCCTTTCTGATAGCACGCTGGCGGCAGGGCAGGCAAGCACCTCCAAGGCATACAGGGACAGTTCCAGCCACGTGTCCAACTTGGAGACCCAGTAAGTGTAGGACGCCGAGGGATCGGGGAGGACAGGGGTTACGGTCTGCCAGGTACTCCCGCAACATCCGCCGATACTTGTCCCTCCTGCTGATAGCGGGCCCCGCAGTGATGGAAGTTGCACGAGGGGGTGCCATGAACGTGTCCAACACCTTGGAGAGTGTTCCCCTGGTGGCTGTGGGCCTGATCGATGTTGTGGGACTCTGGGAGACCCTCTCCTCTCTGCCGCCAGCGATGGTGGGTGGGAAAATCTCCATCATGTTCTGCACGAGTTCCCTCTGGTATTCCAGCAATCGATTCGTCCTCTCCTCTACCGGAATAAAAGAGGAGACGTTATCTTTATACCGGGGGTCCAGGAGTGCGAAGACCCAGTACAGTTTGTTCTCCACTATCCGGACAACACGTGTGTCCCGGGAAAAGCAGCCCAGCATGAAGTCAGCCATGTGTGCCAGACTCTGAATAGGCATGACGTCACTGCCCCCACCAGAAGGATCACTTGCCATTTCCTCCTCTTCCTCTTCCGCCTCCTCTCCGCCCCATCCGCGCTGAACCAATGGGACGCACACAGCCTGACTGCTACCCTCGCCGCCAGCATCCTCCTCCTCTTCCACAGCCACCTCCACGTCGTCCTCCTCCTCCTCATCCTCTCCTCCTGCAACTGCCACCGAGAAGCAGACAAAAGTGTGGTCTGACTGTGTAGCTCCGTTGCGTCTCCTCCTACCCCCGTCTCCTCTGCGTGCAATGCGTTCTCCCTTATTGCGATGAGCGATTCTTTAAGGACGCATAGGAGCGGGATGGTTACGCTCACTATAGCGTCCTCGCTGCTGACCTTCTTGGTGGACTCCTCAAAGATACGCAGTACATCGCATATGTCTGCCATCCATGGCCACTCGTGGTTGGCAAACTGAGGGAGCTGAGTTGGAGGCACGCGTGGATTCATAATCTGGTACTCCATCAATGCTCTCTGCTGCTCACACACCCTGGCCAACATGGAATAGGTGGAATTCCAGCGAGTCGGCAGGTCGCACAACAGCCGATGTTCAGGCAAATGGAGGCGTTGCTGGAGTTTTTTTAAGCTAGCAGCAGCTACAGTTGACTTCCGAAAGTGAGCGCACAAGCGCCGCACTTTCACCAGTAGCTCTGCCAGGTTGCGGTAAGTCTTTAGAAATTTTTGGACTACCAGATTAAAAACGTGGGCCAGGCATGGTACGTGATTGAGTTCGGCAAGCTCCAGAGCCGCCACCAGGTTACGGCCGTTATCACACACGACCATGCCTGGTCCTAGCTGCAGCGGCGACAGCCACATCTCCGTCTGCTGCAATATGGCGTCCCTCACCTCTGGGGCGCTGTGCTTCCTGTCGCCCAAGCTGATGAGCTTAAGCACCGCCTGCTGACGTCTCCCCGCGCCAGTGCTGCAACGCTTCCAGCTAGCGGCTGAGGGCGATGTTAAGGCAGAGGAGGAGGAGGAGGAGGAGGAAGAGGAGGGGGTTTATCAGAACCCCTGCTGGCAATCTTGGGCGGGGGTGGTAGGTAGGCCGTCTCTCTTTGCGACCCCGTCCCAGCTTCCACAACATTCACCCAGTGTGCCGTCAAAGAGATGTATCGTCCCTGGCCGCAAGCGCTTGTCCACGAGTCGGTGGTCAAGTGGACCTTTGCGCTGACTGCGTACCTCAGGGCCCGCCTGATGTTACGCGACACGTGCTGGTGCAGGGCGGGGACGGCACTCCGGGAAAAGTAGTGGCGGCTGGGGACGGAATAGCGAGGTGCGGCAGCCGCCATCAGGTCGCGGAAGGCCTGCGTCTCCACAAGCCTAAACGGCAACATCTCCAGGGCCAGCAGTTTGGAGATGTGGCAGTTTAAGGCTTGGGCTTGGGGGTGACTCGAGGCGTACTTCCGCCTGCGGTCGAACGCCTGCGAGATGGACAGTTGATGGGACGAGGAGTGTGAAGGTGCAGGCGAAGATGCGGGGGAAGGGGAGGCAGCAGGAGAAGGCCCCAAAGTAGTCGAGGCAGAGGCAGATGTGGAGGTGTCCTGGCTGGAGGTCTGGACCGCAGTGGCAGCACACAACAAAGGGGAAGAGGCAGTGGCAGCAAGACCTGGCGCAGGTTGTATTGCGTTTGCTCTCTCCCACTCAGCCCAGTGCTTGACTTCCAAGTGACGCCGCATGCCTGAGGTGGTCATATTGCTCTTCTCAGAGCCCCTACTCAGTTTTGAGTGGCAGAGTGTGCAAACCGCGCTCAGTTTGTCATCCGCACAAACATTAAAAAATCTCCACACCACAGAAGTACGAGGCCTCGATGGGGGAGCTTCTCGCGACTGCCTGCTGCCGGGAACAGCTTCGGCCCTGCTGGCTGTGGCCTCACTTCTCTGTCTGGACTGTCCTCTGCCTGTGGACATCCCTCTGCCTGTGGACATCCCTCTGCCTCTGGACATCCCTCTGCCTCTTGCTGCCTTTTTCGGTGCTGCGCAGACCACCACCTCTCCACTGCTTTCCCCGCTGGACATCACCCCTGGCCAAGTGGGGTCGGTCATTTCGTCATCCACCACCTCCTCTTCCACTTCCTCACTCTGCTCCTCCTCCTGCCCACTGGACATTCCAACAGCCTCCCTTGATGGCAACTGCGTCTCATCATCATCATCGCTCATGATAACAGATGCTGGTTCAGGGTCCACATCAGCAGGAGATGGCGAATACTCAAGTGGTTGGGCATCACTACAAACAAATTCCTCTGGTAGCTCCAGGGATTCTTCCGGCACATCTGAAAAAGGACCCGAAAAGAGCTCCTGGGAGGGGTCAAGGGTGGGATGACTCTGTTGGCCAGGTGTGGAGGAAGGAGGGTCAGAGTGAGACTGTGTGGATGACTGGCTGGTGGACAACTGTGTGGAAGCGCTATCGGCTATCCATTGCACCACCTGTTCACACTGCTCAGGCCTCAACAGCGGTGTAACCCGCCCCCTGCTTAACTGTCCCATAAAGGCAGGGATTCTGGATGAGCGGAATCCTGGCTGCCCCTCACCAGCACGCATTGTATCCCCACTGGCTTCAACAAGGCCCCCAACAGCATTTCCGCGCCCCCGTCCTCGTCCACGTCCGATTCCGCTAGCCCTCCGCATTTTTTTTTTTTGTTACAATATTTGGCGTACACAGCCGTATACTACCAGGTCAGGCGGTGTGTATTAACACCACGTATATAAAAGAGTTTTGCAGGCACGCAGAACGCACAGTACAGGTGCCAAATAAAAGGAATTTTTTTTTAAATATGTCTGATTACACAGCCGTGTACTAACAGGTCAGACGGTGGGTATTAACAGCACGTATATAAAAGAGTTTTGCAGGCACGCAGAACGCACAGTACAGGTGCCAAATAACAGGACTTTTTTTTAAATATGTCTGATTACACAGCCGTGTACTAACAGGTCAGATGGTGGGTATTAACAGCACGTATATAAAAGAGTTTTGCAGGCACGCAGAACGCACAATACAGGTGCCAAATAAAAGGACTTTTTTTTTATTATTTCTAGGTATACAGCCGTGTACTACAAGGTCAGACGGTGTGTATTAACACCACGTATATAAAAGAGTTTTGCAGGCACGCAGAACGCACAATACAGGTGCCAAATAAAAGGCCTTTTTTTTAATATTTCTAGGTACACAGCCGTGTACTACAAGGTCAGACGGTATGTATTAACACCACGTACATAAAAGAGTTTTGCAGGCACGCAGAACGCACAGTACAGGTGCCAAATAACAGGACTTTTTTTTAAATATGTCTGATTACACAGCCGTGTACTAACAGGTCAGACGGTGGGTATTAACAGCACGTATATAAAAGAGTTTTGCAGGCACGCAGAACGCACAATACAGGTGCCAAATAAAAGGACTTTTTTTTTTAAATATTTCTAGGTACACAGCCGTGTACTACAAGGTCAGACGGTGTGTATTAACACCACGTATATAAAAGAGTTTTGCAGGCACGCAGAACGCACAATACAGGTGCCAAATAAAAGGACTTTTTTTTTAAATATTTCTAGGTACACAGCCGTGTACTACCAGGTCAGACGGTGTGTATTAACACCACGTATATAAAAGAGTTTTGCAGGCACGCAGAACGCACAGTACAGGTGCCAAATAACAGGACTTTTTTTAAATATGTCTGATTACACAGCCGTGTACTAACAGGTCAGACGGTGGGTATTAACAGCACGTATATAAAAGAGTTTTGCAGGCACGCAGAACGCACAGTACAGGTGCTAAATAACAGGACTTTTTTTTAAATATGTCTGATTACACAGCCATGTACTAACAGGTCAGACGGTGGGTATTAACAGCACGTATATTAAAGAGTTTTGCAGGCACGCAGAACGCACAGTACAGGTGCCAAATAAAAGGCCTTTTTTTTAAATATTTCTAGGTACATAGCCGTGTACTACAAGGTCAGACAGTGTGTATTAACACCACGTATATAAAAGAGTTTTGCAGGCACGCAGAACGCACAATACAGGTGCCAAATAAAAGGCCTTTTTTTAATATTTCTAGGTACACAGCCATGTACTACAAGGTCAGACGGTGTGTATTAACACCACGTATATAAAAGAGTTTTGCAGGCACGCAGAACGCACAGTACAGGTGCCAAATAAAAGGCCTTTTTTTAAATATTTCTAGGTACACAGCCATGTACTACAAGGTCAGACGGTGTGTATTAACACCACGTATATAAAAGAGTTTTGCAGGCATGCAGAACGCACAGTACAGGTGCCAAATAAAAGGACTTTTTTTTAAATATGTCTGATTACACAGCCGTGTACTAACAGGTCAGACGGTGGGTATTAACAGCACGTATATAAAAGAGTTTTGCAGGCACGCAGAACGCACAATACAGGTGCCAAATAAAAGGACTTTTTTTTTAATATTTCTAGGTACACAGCCGTGTACTACAAGGTCAGACGGTGTGTATTAACACCACGTATATAAAAGAGTTTTGCAGGCACGCAGAACGCACAATACAGGTGCCAAATAACAGGACTTTTTTTTAAATATGTCTGAGTACACAGCCGTGTACTAACAGGTCAGACGGTGGGTATTTACACCTGGTATACAAAAAGGGTATTGCAGGCACACAGAACCCAGAACACTAGAGCCAAAGAAACTGTATTTAAAAAAAAAAAATGTACACAGCCGTATACTGCCAGAAGATCAGATGGTGCATATACACACTAGGTATATAACAGGGTTTTGCAGCCAAAAAGAACGCAGAACAGTAGTGCCAAATATAGTTTGGTATGTAGCAGAGCACCTAATACACCACTAATGCCTCTCTCTGTCCCTACTCCAGCAGCTATCCCTGAATACAGCAGCCGTTCTCTGCAGAGTGTATATAGTAGTAAAGCTATCACTGTACTGCACTATAGTAGCCCTGATAAGGGCTTTTAATCACGCTCCTGCCTGTCCAACAGCTAAAACCTATCTCTCCCTTCTCCAGCCTCTGTCCCTGACTAAGTTCACGCAGCATATGCGAACGAGCAGGAAGACCTGAGTTATTAATATTCGAGGTCACGTGGTTTTTCCAGCCAATCCATGTAGACTCCGTTTTCGCGCTGCCAGCATGCTCTGCGGGCCTATCATACCCCCCTGCATGGTGATTGGTGGAAAAAGAGCGCCAGGGAAGGTGGGAGGGGAAACGAATTCTAAGTGCGCCATTGCCGTTATACTCGATCGAAATCGAGTATGCCGAATAGCGTAGTATTCGATCGAATACCGGCTCGGTCGAACACTACTCGCTCATCTCTAGTTATTAGATCTCCCCTCAGTCGTCTTTTTTCTAAAGTGAATAAGCCTAATTTTGATAATTTTTCTGGGTACTGTAGTCCACCCATTCCAGTTATTACTTTAGTTGCCCTCCTCTGAACCCTCTCCAGCTCTGCTATGTCTGCCTTGTTCACAGGAGCCCAGAACTGTACACAGTACTCCATGTGTGGTCTGACTAGTGATTTGTGAAGTGGCAGGACTATGTTCTCATCATGGGCATCTATGCCTTTTTTGATGCAACCCATTATCTTATTGGCCTTGGCAGCAGCTGTCTGACACTGGTTTCTACAGCTTAGTTTGCTGTTAATGTCAGAGTTACCTAATATTTTACCATTTAGTATGTACTGGTGACTTGCATTATTCCTTCCCATATGCATAACCTTACATTTGTCAGTGTTAAACCTCATCTGCCACTTCTCTGCCCAAGCCTCCAGTCTATCCAGATCCATCTGTAGCAGTGTACTGTCCTCTTCTGTGTTAATTACTTTACACAGTTTAGTGTCATCTGCAAAAATTTATATTTTACTGTTCAAGCTTTCTACAAGATTAATAAATATATTGAAGAGAATAGGGCCCAATACTGACCCCTGTGGTACCCCCCTAGTGACAGTGACCCAATCTGAATATGTGCCATTAATAACCACCCTCTGTTTTCTATCACTGAGCCAGTTACTTACCCACATACAGACATTTTCTCCCAGGCCAAGCATTCTTATTTTATATACTAACCTTTTATGCGGTACCGTGTCAAATGCTTTGGAGAAGTCCAGATATACGACATCCATTGATTCGCCGCGGTCCAGTCTAGAACTTACCTCCTCATAGAAACTGATTAAATTGGTTTGGCATGACCGATCCCTCATGAAGCCATGCTGATATGGAGTAATTTGCTTATTTTCATTGAGGTACTCCAAGATAGCATCTCTTAGAAAACCCTCAAACAGTTTACCCACGACAGATGTTAAACTTACCGGCCTATAGTTCCCGGGCTCTGTTTTTGGACCCTTTTTGAATATTGGCACCACATTTGCTATGTGCCAATCCTGTGGAACACTCCCTGTCAGTATAGAGTCCTGAAATATCAGAAATAAGGGTCTGGCGATGACATTACTTAATTCTCTTAGGATACGGGGGTGTATGCCATCCGGTCCTGGCGATTTGTCTATTTTAATCTTTTTAAGACGCAGCTCTACTTCTTCCTGGGTCATCTCTACTTGAGTTGTATATAGTTTGTATTATGGTCTTGGCTTTCAGGCATAATGTACAAAATTGATACATTCCATTAATGACTTACTTGGAGGATTGGATTTATTGTAATATCATAAAAGTAAAAAGCTGAATATGTTCTACATAATGGTGAACAGCTAGGTAGGTTATATATAAAATGGACATTAGCTGAAAATGAAGGAAGAGTATACCAGGTAATGTGTATTCTAAATACACTACATAATCTTTGACGCACATTTCATCATTCATATTTAGTACTGTCAATGCAGAAGACTAAGATATTTCCTACTCATGGAAAGAGCAGTACTAATATACTCAAATTAAATGATATTGTACAGAGTTTCACTAATGCAGTAGTGCCCGTGTATCCCATTTACTGTACAACGTAGCAGAAAAATATTACTCTTTTCACCCACTCATTTTTCAAGCTGTCTTTTCACTAATGAATGACTCACTAATTTACAATGTAGAGGAAGATATTCTATTATTCTACTCTCTACTGACCAGGAAGGGGCTCTTGGCTTCCATATGGGTTTAGAATTTAAGCTGCTGTTACAAGCAGAACATGATGAAGACACATTGCTTTCTTTCTCCTTGAAGCCTGGATTTTGTTGGAGGAGGTTAATTACATGCTCACTAGGTCAGGATGTTTAAAGATAGTCTTTTTTTTAATAATAAACAGCCATTAAGGTCAAGGATTTAACATTTTTGATAACTGCTTGTTGCTGACATTGAGACAACCTATATCTGAGAGAATACCTTTTGTAGTTATAACTGATATAGTTAATGCACTCTATATCCGTTGAATAATCCATGAGTCTCTATGTTCTCCTCTTTCTTCATAACTATTGGCTTCCAGACCATAGGTTATTGGCATAAACTATTTACATTACAAATCTGAAAACTAGAGCGAATCATTCAAAAAAATATTCGCCGAACATTCGCCAAACTTTTCCTAAAATTTGTATATTCGACGAATAGATTCCTTGTATTTGCGTACAAAATATACGTTATTATGTGCTATTAGCGAACATTCGCTCACTAATAACGAATGTTCATTTACAAAATGTACGCAACTTCTTAGAAGACGTACGCATGAGCGTACAAATAGCTTACGAATCTCAGCGTACTATTGTCTAAGCAATTACGTAATACGCAGGCACGTACGAGGAGAGGCCGCGGCGTGCACTCCTCAGAGGCAGAGTGAATATTCGAGACATATATATGGTAAAGTGCAAATACATTATTATAGACATTATCATATTATAAACTCAGTCGCAATTTGTAATCCACATAGGTAAAATTGTAATCCAAATGGGTAAAAAAAAAGCAGCAAAGGTTCCTTAAAAAACCCTCTTTCAAGGGGCTCCCAAATAACCTGAAAAGGGGGAAAAATGGATAAGGCGCACGAATGCGCAACTTAATTTCCTGAGTTGCCTCGTCATCCTCCCGCGCTGGAGAAAGGGGCGGAACTACCAGGGAGGAGTTTGCATCGCTGAATTGAATTCGTACGCAAAAGCATATAAAGTAACTACCAGGGAAAAGTCTGCATCGCTGAACTGAATTCGTACGCAACAGCGTATAGAGTAACTAAATTATACGTAGAATAGTGTATAATTTATAGGACACACTACGTAGCGAATGCATACAAAAGCGAAACGACTCACCAAATATTCTGATTCGTTTCGCAGCTGAAAAATCCCAAGATTCGATACGAATCTACGAAGCGGTGAATAGATTCGCTCATTTCTACTGAAAACGTATCCTAAACTGTCCCCAACTTATCAAGAGAAGAGAAATTATCCTTAGTGGTTATTTTTAAGGATAGTGTTTAGTTCATGGTCACTCCTTGGGATGGTATTAATCCATTGCCTTAGTGAAATAACATTGTCATTTTATATATGCTATCTTCTTCTGGCCACAGATATTAGAGCAATGTCAACCAAACCTTGTAATTTTGGACGATGGTCTAATATGTAAGGGGGTCTCCTGACTGTTCTCAACAGCAGATGTTGGGGAAAAGATGGATAAGACATGTTATTCCCATGAGATGTAAGACCTATCTGCCTCATACTCTTAATAAGTTTCTTTTTGTTGCTTTTGGGTGAGCTGTAATAGATAACTATTGGTCTAATGTATGATCAGATGGCAGAATGTTATGTGTATGGCTAGATTCATAAATACTTGAAGGTAAGAACAGAAAACTATTTATTAGCAACACTTCTCTGTGAGTTCTCCAGCTGTCCACACAAACTACAGATATCATCTGCATTCTATACCAGACCTGGTATGGCACCAGCAGGCAATGGTTGTGATTGGCCTTGGGTGCTAAAAAACCTTGTCACAATGATGTTCAACTCTGTATTATTTATTTGTGAGAGTAAATATTCTGTAGCCCCAAGACATAATGAAATATTCCTCTGGCAATGACAGTAGGAGACTGCAGTCATTGTGGTGTTTTCTTTACTATTGCCCAATAAGACTTGAGCATTTGTTATATTTCTCTATGTTTACAGTTCATCTGCTTTTAATATACATTTAATATTTCTAATGATCTAGTCATTAATGTTGTTAAGATTATGATGAGGAATACATTTTAAATGTACATACATGAGTTAGTAGTCATTTTAATTTGTTCCATCAACGCAATCGCAAGATCTGATTACAGACTCGATTTCCTACGAATGTCCTCATTTATTGTCACCATATACTGGGAACTTTCCCACTCTATGCATTTTTCATGGTTAGCCCATTACAACAACCCCAGTATGATGACTGTGCTTTGCTAATGCAGTAACCATTTCATGATTTATTGGCCTATTATACTTATGGTATTTACACAGAGAGAAATAAAGTTAATTGGTAATAATCTATGGTATAAACAGAGGCAAAATTACTATAGAAAACAATAAGTATATGATGTGCCATGCCAATGCAATAAATATATTGGGATTATTTATCAAACTGATTTAAAGTAGAACTGATTTATTTGCCCATAACAACCAGATTCCTCCTTTCATTTTCCAAAGGAGCTGTCCAAAATCAAATTTGGAATCTGATTGGTTGTTATTGGCAACTAATCCAGTTCTACTTTGTCTATCCCAGTATCTCCTTGACAAAGATACTTAAGTTTCCCGTACAGTTTAGCTAGCTGTCACATATTCTCATTGGCCAAAGCTATTCCTCCTGAGCTTCCGATACACATTCCCAGTCAGTTCAGCGAAGTGTGTGCTTGCTCTCAATAGGGAGCTGGAAGTAATCTCTGCTAGGCAACTCTGGTGATGGCTTCTCTTCTTTGGGAAGAAAAGATTGGACATGTTGCTGTTGGAGGATAATTGAGGTACCATCATACATATTAGATGGTTGGCAATCCTGTTGAAATCTGCTGGTTCAGCTGACACTCATCTAATGTGTTTGGCCACTTTTACCTGGATGGTCATATGGCTCCCAAGCCCAATGTATCCTGGAATCTGCCAAGGTTAACATCATCTCTGAAGATTTATGACCCTCGTCATGAGGGTAATATTTAGTCAGTTTTGCTTGAGTCCTGGCATATTTAGTGTCCACTTCATTAAATGCAAAAACTACAAAAAAGACTATGTGGTGCCCTAATAATAATACCACCAATCTATAGCAAATTACAAAAACTTTATTGATATAAAATACATAAAAGATGGAGGAATCCACAGTAGGGGGAGGTAGCAGGTAAAAACATACAACCCCAGGTGTGGGGAACGGGAACATGCACATGCACTAATAATGATACTGTAATGAAGGACATACATAAATACCAGGGTATATATAAATATAGAATAACCTAACCACAACTACCAATAGTGAATACCACAAGTGACTAAACAGTCTACCATAAACAATGGTACAGGGTAGGAAATAAACAGTACATCAAACACCCAAGGTATACCAACATCAAAAAATTCATCATCACCAGTCCTTCAACTGCATGGCAGCCCCACACTCACCTGACGCTTTTCGCCGGTATGGCTTCATCAGGGGTGAAAAAAGCATCTGAGGAGTATGGAGGAGAAGGAGGGTATATATGACAAAAAATCAGGTGTAATGAATAACCGCCTAAATTACCGTTCAATCCTATGCCATGTGTCTCTGGATGGCTAATAGCAAGCCTGATGACAAACTTCCTGTGAGACTCCCACATAATATGACATGACTTAAGATAGTAAAGAAGAACACTGCCAAAATGGCACTATTCATAAGACTCCAAGAAGATGGACGCCGTAATCCCGCGAGATCAGTATACAAATCATTTAATCACATGAAAATCCCACAGGAAATGCCCCAACAAAACCCGATAACAAACTTCTCGTGCGACTCCCACGTAGCATCACATGGCTTGAGATAGTAAAGAAAGGACAAAGCCAAAATGGTGCTATGACCACTCGCAAATTAAAAAGAAGAGTGCGAGAACATGTTAAAGATATAACATCAGCTGCTGATTTATCACAGGTCTGAAACCATTACCCAAGCACTTTAAACTTTTACATCAATGTGATGCGAATCTCCTTAGAGTCAAAGGTATTGACAGAATTTATCAATCTATTCGGGGTGGCAAATGGAAGAAACGACTTGCCCAGAAGGAAACAAGCTGGATCTTTAAACTGGGTACGCTATCTCCACAAGGTTTGAATGAGCATAATAGTTATGTGCTGTTTCTTTAAAGTATGAGTGGATTTGGTGAGAAATTTGCAATGTAATGCACTTTATCCCCTTACTCTTTATGAGCAATTGTGGTTAATGGATAACTACCTTTTTGCTTGCTCCCTCTCTCTCTTCCTTTTTTTTGATAGAATAAAAGAATAGAATAAAAATTCCTTTCAATATATGGATATGGAGGGTCCTATTTTATTTTATGGATTTTATTAATATTTACTTTTTCGTTCTTGGTCTTTATTTTTCTTTTCAGGTTGATGTTTACCGATGCTGTGATCTCATGGATGGAATAACTGAGGCGGCGCTTTGCTATATTGAAACAATAAAATGAATTATTATTAATAAGTTCACAATTTTTGGGGGCACTGGCATGTCACTTGAGCACTATGCACTGGGCACTTGTTTGTCCATATACTTTTTTGTTTATTATATTGTTTTTTTTGCACCTGCACTCTTTTGTATGTATTTTTGATGTGCAGTTCACATAAATTATTAGAAATTATTATATATATATATATATATATATATATATATATATATATATATATATATATATATATATTATACGTATCTGTACACATTTTACAATGATCACTGGTTTTAGTTTCAACTTGTAGCATCTCGCTTCCTTATTTTTATTTATGCGATCATGTGACTTGGTTCACATGACCTTAGGCTGGTTCACATGACCTTAGGCATTTCCTGTGGGACCTCCATGCGATCACATGACTTCCATGCTGATCTCGCGAGATTATGACATCCATTTTCTGGGAGACCTATGAATAGCACCATTTTGGATGTGTCCTTTCTTTACTATCTCAAGCCATGTGATGCTACGTGGGAGTCGCACGGGAAGTTTGTTATCGGGTTTTGTTGGGGCATTTCCTGTGGGATTTTCATGTGATTAAATGATTTGTATACTGATCTCGCGGGATTACGGCGTCCATCTTCTTGGAGTCTTATGAATAGTGCCATTTTGGCAGTGTTCTTCTTTACTATCTTAAGTCATGTCATATTATGTGGGAGTCTCACAGGAAGTTTGTCATCAGGCTTGCTATTAGCCATCCAGAGACACATGGCATAGGATTGAACGGTAATTTAGGCGGTTATTCATTACACCTGATTTTTTGTCATATATACCCTCCTTCTCCTCCATACTCCTCAGATGCTTTTTTCACCCCTGATGAAGCCATACCGGCGAAAAGCGTCAGGTGAGTGTGGGGCTGCCATGCAGTTGAAGGACTGGTGATGATGAATTTTTTGATGTTGGTATACCTTGGGTGTTTGATGTACTGTTTATTTCCTACCCTGTACCATTGTTTATGGTAGACTGTTTAGTCACTTGTGGTATTCACTATTGGTAGTTGTGGTTAGGTTATTCTATATTTATATATACCCTGGTATTTATGTATGTCCTTCATTACAGTATCATTGTTAGTGCATGTGCATGTTCTCTACACCTAGGGTTGTATGTTTTTACCTGCTACCTCCCCCTACTGTGAATTCCTCCATCTTTTATGTATTTTATATCAATAAAGTTTTTGTAATTTGCTATAGATTGGTGGTATTATTATTAGGGCACCACATAGTCTTTTTTGTAGGTTTTGTACGTAATGGTGTGTGACTTTTGCCCAGTTATAGGCCTAGTGATTCTATGTTTAACACTTCATTAAATGGGTTGTGAAAGGCTTTTATATTGATGACCTGTCCTCAGAATAGGTAATCAATATCACTTTGGCAGGGGCCCAATACCCGACACCCCCGCCAATCAGCTGTTTGAAGAGTTGGCAGCCCTACATGCCGGTTCTACTTCCTCTTCATTACACCGCCCATCATCTCAGAAGTGCAGTTAATTATAAGTACTCACTCCTTTCACTTGAATGAAGCAAGTGAATGGGCCAGGTGCTTGTAAGAGGAAGTAGCACTGGGATGGAGCGCCACCTCCTCTTCAAACCCCACTGATCAGATATTGATGACCTAGAAATTCAACTCCAGGTTATATACCACATCTTCTCTCTTTTCAATTTTCTTTTTATTGATTTTAAATTAAATTGGGTTTACAGTACATATCTAACAAAATTCTAAAGGTAACAAACAGTTATAAATATGTCTAACTTATTCCTGACGGTTTATCAAGCTAGATAATGATAAAGTATAGAGATGAGCGAATCGAAGCTGACGAAGTGGAATTCGTTACGAATTTCATGGAAAATTCGATTTGCAACTAAAGCGAATTTCATGGCGATTCGTAGTAACGATTTTTCCCCCCTAAAATGGCCGCAAGCACATGGCATGACATGGGGGAAGGATTTCTGGCACAAAGAAGTAAACACCCACAATGCGATCACATGCAGACATGTAGCCAATTAGCAGCCAAGCAGGTCCTGTGATGTCACAGCCCTAAAAAATAGCTCTGCAGCGCTGGAATCTGCCATTTGCTATTGATTTTAGACCAGAGACAGGTGTCAGGAGAGATAGGGCAAGTGAAAAAAAACGTTCCTAAAGAAAAGAAATGAGGAGATCAGGGATAGATAATCTGAATTGCAGGGATAGGAGAGGGAAGATTTCTAGACAGAAAATCAGGCAGTGAAATTGCTATTCTGGTACACTGAGCAGCAGTGAGTGGGCATAGGGGTTAGCTTTTTATACAGCACTGCACTCTGTTCTAAAGGCTGTTTTGGGGTGCTTTATTCAAAGAAGCACCCCTAGTGTCGCTTTTTGCAGTGAAGTAAGAGGGTCAGAGCCTTGCTTGGGGTACATTAAAAAAAGAAAATAAATAAAAAAAAAAACATTAAAAAAAAACAAACAATATATTTTGGATTGTGTTTGGGGAAAAACATATATAATCCGTGATTGGCAGCTTGTAAATGTGAAAGAAATAGTTGTGGCATTATTCGCCATACAAATAGACAAGACCATATACTGCTAAATTCTTCAGTGTAGTTGAATTGCCAAAAAACAGTGAATCTGTGTTTGTGGGGTTGTTCTTTTAAACAACTATTTGCGTTGCTATTCGCCATCCAAACAGAAAAGCGTGATATTGTGCTAACGTAGTCAGTGAAGTTGACTTGCCAAAAAAACTGTGAATCCGTGTTTGTGGGTTTGTTCATTTAAAATAACTATTTGCGGCGTTATTCGCCATCCAAACAGAAGAGCGTGATATTGTGCTAATGTAGTCAGTGAAGTTGACATTCCAAAAAACAGTGAATCCGTGTTTGTGGGGTTGTTAGTTTTAAATATCTATTTACGGTGTTATTCGCCATCCAAAACAGAAAAGCGTGATATTGTGCTAACGTAGTCAGTGAAGTTGACTTGCCAAAAAAACTGAATCCGTGTTTGTGGGTTTGTTCTTTTAAAATAACTGTTTGTGGCGTTATTTTCCATCCAAACAGAAAAGCGTGATATAGTGGCGCAGAGCCCATAGCATATAGTACTTCTCTGGCTGAGGGAACCGAAAAGGATAGAGGCAGGTTGAGGATAGGTGAGGGCACTGGAGCTGCTCCGGGCCCATGCCAACTAAGGGTTGTGTCTGACGAACCCACCGACTCTTGGCTGGGGGTTTCAGATGTCATCTGGGAGGAAGTGGATTACTTAGTCAACCATTCAAGAACAGCTGGGTTGGTGGTCAACACACGACCACTAGATGACACCGGTAGCTGTGGCCTCGCCGAGTGACCCCTAATGCCACGTGCCCTTCCTCTGCTGAGACCTGTGCCTATTCCAGAAACATTTGTGCCACTGCCCCTCCCCTGTGAAGGGCCTGTCACCCCTATGTCTGACATACTGTTTGAATAAAAATTTAAAATAAAAGGATATCAAGAATCCCCCCCAAAAAATATACTTTGCTCACTGCCTTGCACAACTACTTAACTATTTCTTTAAGAAATATCGTCACTCACAGAGTGGTTTAACAATGGGTTGCTGAACTGCAGTACAATGGGTTACTGCACAGCACTACACACTATATGATGATTTTCTTTTTCTATGGTGACTGACGCTGCAAATAGTTATTTAAAACTAACAACCCCACAAACACAGATTCACAGTACCAGCTCCATCAGCAGCAACTTGAGTCTGGAGTCGCTGATGAGCAGCTTTCTTCACCCGCCAAGTGCAGAAAGTACTCACCAGGAGCAGACCCTGAACCAGCAGGTTGTGGCCTACTTGGATAGAACCCTGCCACTCCACATTCAAGATCCGCTGGACTACTGGGCAGCCAAACTGGATTTGTGGCCGCCACTGGCCGAGTTTGCACTGGAGAAGCTGTCCTGCCCGGCTAGTAGTATGGCATCAGAGCGGGTGTTCAGTGCGGCGGGGCCATAGTTACCCCAAGGAGAACTCGCCTGTCCTTCTAAAATGTGGAAAGACTCACCTTTGTCAAGATGAATCAGGCGTGGATCAGCCAGGATTTCCACCCACCAACGCCTGATGCATCAGATTAGATCAGCCATGATGCGTCACCCAAACATTGACAAATGAGACTGTATTCTTCAAGATACCTGCACTCTTATGATGCTGCCACCCGCCTGATGGCACACATCTACCAGCTGCTCCTTCTACCACCCAGCATCTTTACCAGTGACTGGTATTGCCACCCACCTCTCCACTCTGTCACTGACTCAATATGTAGCCTTCTGATGCTGCTGCCACCTCAACAATCAGGTCTCCTCATGCTGCTACTGCTGTCACCTCCAGGCTATGTCACCATGGCACTCTGTGGCCTGATAATGCTGCTGCCGCCTCCACACGCTGTGTTCTAGCTGCCGCTACCTCCAAATTATGTAATTGTGCCACTCTATGGTATGCTACTTCTGCTGCCGCCGCCTCCACATGCTGTGTCCTAGCTGCCGCTACGTCCAAATTATGTAATTGTGCCACTCTGTGGCCTACTCATGATGCTGCTGCCGCCTCCGCACGCTGTGTCCTAGCTGTCGCTACCTATAAATTATGTAATTGCGCCACTCTACGGTATGTTGCATTTAAATTTTTATGACTGCTGCTGCCTCTCCCACTCTGTGGCCTTGAAATGTATTCGACTGCTGCCTCTTGCAGCTGCTGTTACAGTGCCACTCGGTGGCCTAGCAAATATATTCGACTGCTGCCTCTTGCAGCTGCTGTTACAGTGCCACTCGGTGGCCTAGCAAATATATTCGACTGCTGCCTCTTGCAGCTGCTGTTACGGTGCCACTCTATGGCCTTGAAATTTGTTTGGCTGCTGCCTCTTGCAGCTGCTGTTATGGTGCCACTGGTTGGCCTACTAAATTGATTAGAATTTTTTGGACCTTCTGCTTGGCAGCAGCATGTCACTCGTACATTTTTGGTACGTTCTGTAGTCCTATTCCATTATTCAGAGCTCAAGTACTCAGGAAACCCTGTTTGTTTTGAACACTCGAATTTTTAAAAGTAAACGATTCTGGCCCCCGGGACACTCAGCGATGAGCATGAGGCAGGGGCTCCCACAGGTGGTAGCTCAGCTCCCTGCAGACCGCCAGCTCTATCTCAAGATGGAACTCCGAAGTTTCTTGGCGTTTCGGGTCAATACTGACATTTTGTCACAGTCGAGGCAAAGCTGGAGCTTTCACTGCACCTCCTCTGTCTTACGTTCCTGTCCGCTGGCATAACCAGCCCCAATACTGATAAGAACATATGCGACAGTTGATCTTAACCAAAAGGACGAGAATTTTTTATTACGGTCTGCTCTTCAGGGTATGTCATCATGCCACTCTCTGGCCTGATGCTGATGTCGCCGCCGACTCCACATGCCGTCTCCTAGCTGCCGCTACATCAAAATTAGTTAATTGTGCCACTCTGTGGCCTCCCAATTGTACTACTACTTCCACTACTGCTGTCACTTCCAGGGTCTGTCATTCTGCCACTCTGTGGCCTACTCATGCTGCTGCCACCTGGCCACACTGTCGTCGTGCCACTCTATGCTGATGCTGCTGCTATCTCCAACCTGTCTGGTGGGGCTCTGCTTGTATAGGCGTGTAAAACCAACAAGAGAGACTATGTGGTGCCCTAATAATTATACCACCAATCTATAACGAATTACAAAATCTTTATTGATGTAAAATACATTAAAAATGGAGGAATCCACAGTAGGGGGAGGTAGCAAGTAAAAACATACAACCACAAGTGTGGGGAACATGCACATGCACTAATAATTATACTGTAATGAAGGACATACATAAATACCAGGATATAAATAAATATAAAATAACCTGGTATTTATGTATGTCCTTCATTACAGTATAATTATTAGTGCATGTGCATGTTCCCCACACTTGGGGTTGTATGTTTTTACTTGCTACCTCCCCCTACTGTGGATTCCTCCATTTTTTTTATGTATTTTACATCAATAAAGATTTTGTAATTCGTTATAGATTGGTGGTATAATTATTAGGGCACCACATAGTCTCTTTTGTAGGTTTTGTATGTAATGGTATGTGATTTTTGCCCAGTTATAGGCCTAGTGGTTCTATGTTTATATTGTATAGGCGTGTAATAGAACAGGTTCTGTCGAAATGTATGTGGAATCAGTGAATTGGTGTAAAAGGCGTGCGCTTTTGGCTCTCTAGTAGGATCTTGGGCCTCTGCACGATTCTTTATAGCTGGCGCTAACATTGACCTGTAAGGCTGAGTTCGGACTTGAGATGTTTGGTGAGTTTTGGCCCCTTAACTGCCCAAATACATAAAAGTGTGCAGCAATTCTAAGAGCGAAGCCTGTTATGTGCGTGTCACACTGGCTCACAGTGTTCTTTCACTACCACAGTAGACTCCCTATTAGTGTCGAGCGAGCATGCTTGGCCAAACTCGCTGTGGCCGAACACCAATTGTACTCGAGCGCAATGCTGGCCTTCACTGTAATGTTGATTTGTACTCTAATGCTACTCATTGTATACTAATGCGTACAAATTTGTATGCTAATGCGTACGCATTTGGACGCTAATGCGTACACATTGTGCGCTAATGCGTACAAATTCAGTTAATTAGCATACTTTTACGAGCGAAAGGAGTAAAAGAGGAGAAGTCACGATTCTGACCTTTTCCTATTGACTAGACACCCTCCCCTCTTCCAAGCGGGGGGTGCCTGGTTTAGTCCCATTGACTAACATTATGCTCGAGTGCTCGGCCAGAGCAACCGAGCATACGAGCACAGAGGTGGTCGCTCAACCCTACTACTTATGCGTTTTACTGCAAGGCACAGTGTTCTACATCACTATACAGGCTCTCTGCAGCCCGGAAGTAGCCTTTTTTAACGCGATTCGCAACAAATTTATTCGGATCGAAGCAAATCTTTTCAGAAAATTCGGCGAACCAGCCGAATCGAATTTTTGAAAAATTTGCTCATCTCTATTTGAGTATGTTAGTCTTGTACTCTAACTCGACATTCCAGGCCTTCAGATTTTGGCTTGTTGATGAACATAAGAGAAACTGTTCAGGATGTGAACTTTAGAACGAAATATATGGTAGGGTGGGGAGGTAAGGTGTGATGGGGGGTGAGAAGGGGGGGTTAGTCTCGGGCTGTGTTTAGAATTATAATGTTCAGTTATGTGAGTTAGATGGGATGGTGTTTACAGAGATTTTGTTAAGAAAATAGTTTGTTGTCCGATAAGCAATCCAGTTAGCCAAGGTAATTTGAAAATTTATGTGTGATCTTGTTTCCCAAGCTGACAATTCTTCCATGTGGTAAATAAGGTCTACTTTTTGGAGCCATAGTGAGAGTGTGGGGTAGGTAGGTTGATTCCAGTGTTGTGGAATTAGTGATTTCACCACGGATGTCAGATATAGTATGTCTACGTTGAGTGTGTGGAACGTTAGGTAGTCTGATGTTTATGAGAGTTGAAGTGATGGAGAGAGTAGTTGGTAACAAACAGATCTGTTTTATCGTGTCTAGAACTTCTGTCCAGAATGGTTTTATCACTGGGCAAGACCACCACATGTGGAGATATGTACCCTGGGATCCAACATGCTTCTGAGCTTAAACATCTCATCTGTTTGAGTCATACAGGAGTGAGGTACCAACGTGTTAGGAGTTTTAATGAGTTTTCTTGTAATTTTATACATCTCGAGATTCCGTGTGAAAGCCTATATAGTTGTGTGATTTCTTGTTCTGTCCACTCTGTTTCTAAATCCTTACTCCATTCTTTGATATATCCTGCGTTTTGAGGGTATTTCTGTAGTTGTAGTAATGAGTAGACCTGGATAATATGGATAATATATGTTTAGGTGGTTGCTTACTAGCGCAAAGCTTTTCAAATTGAGTGAGATCCCTATTTATGGACACATTTATGGGTGTTGTCGCGTATTTAGGTAGAAAGAGCTCTGGTAGATCTGCTACTGACATCAATGGAGAGGGAGTGGGGCTAAGTTTGTCTTTAGAAGCGTTCCATATTTTAAGTGTGGCGCTGACAATGTTGTTTTGACTGTGTTGTTTTATACCCTGTTCATCTTTGTTCCAAATCAGTGAACTTAATGGGACTTTTGTTAAGTGCTGTTCCAAATTAACCCATAGTTTATCACTGTCTGGTCTCACCCATTGTAAAAGTCTGGAGATGTGCACTGCTTCATAATAGTCTCCAGTCAGGGAGGCCCATGCCTCCGTGTGTCTTGTATTATGTAAGGTTGGCATAGCTGAGACGTGGTTTCCTCCCGTTCCACAGGTACTTATTAATTGTTCTTTTAATTGTTGTAAAGAAGGAGATTGGTAGTGCTATGGGGACTGTTTGGAAGAGGTAAGGAATTTTGAGAGCAGTATAGCTTTAATGAGGTTTTTCCGTCCCATCCATGAGAGGAACAGGAGAGACCATGAGTCCATTGTTGACTGAAAATTTTTGGGATATTTGTGTAGTTTAATGTGTATAAGTCCTTCCAAGAGGCATTTATTTTAAGTCCTAGATATGTAATATAAGTGGGGGGCCATTGAAAGGGTTACTGTATTTGTAGAGATTTTTTCTCTTCTACCTTGATGTTTATTCCCAATGCTTCAGACTAAGTTATATTGATTTTAAAATTAGATAAGCACCCATAATCCTGGAGTACATTCTGTATTGCTGGGAATGCTGTGTCAGGATTTGTGATAATTATCAAAATGTCATCTGCGTATGCCGCGACGCTGTGTGTGTGAGTACTGCTTGTATATCCCTTTATATTAGGGTGTTCCCTTATTTTTTGTAGAAGGGGTTCCAGTGAAAGAACGAACAGTATGGGGGAGAGGGGGCATCCCTGTCGGGTGCCGTTTAGGATTCCAATGAGGGAGCAATTTAAGCGGAGTCTTGCGGTTGGTTGCGTGTACGTGACAAATATGGCTTCTATGAAGGAGGGGGGTTAAATCTTGTTGCATAAAAGTCCAGTCCACCCTGTCGAACGCTTTCTCAGCGTCTGTCCCTAGCAGAACCAGTGGTTGTGTTTTGGCGTAAGCATTTTGTAATAAGGATAGGATCCTCATAGTGTTGTCTTTTCCTTCCCTACCTGCCACAAATCCGACTTGTTCATTTTGTATTAAATCTGGTATCAGTGGGCCCATTCGTCTTGCTAATAGGCTAGCATAAAGTTTCAAGTCTGTGTTGAGCAGGTAGATGGGTCTGTAACTTCCACAATTTGTGGGGTCTTTCCCATCTTTATGAATCAACGAAATATAAGCTTCATGGGATTGCTTTGGGATTGGGGCCCCTGATAGATATGCATTGAATATAGCCGTTAGTTGAGGCAGTATTATGGAGGGAAATTATTTGTAGTAAGAACATGGTAGCCCATGGAGGACGGCACCTCCTCTGTGGAGAATGGTTTCTTCAGAGTTTAATGTGTTGTATTTAGGAGAATTGGGAGTTGGAGTTGTGAAAGAAACTATGCAATCTCTGACTCTCTCTGGGATGTGTGGTTGGGTGAGTCAGTTGGGTTAATTTGGTATAGGGATCTACAGAATTTAATAAATTCCTGTTCAATCTATTTTGAGTCTGATGTGAGTAGGCCTTCTTTAGTTCGGATTTCTGAAATATGTTTACGGGGGTTTTCTCCTCTTAATCAATGACATCATAAGTTTCGAGGCCTTGTCACCATGTGCATAGAAGGAATGTTTTAAAGACATATACACTTTGGCTAGGTTTTTGTTTAATATGTTGCATAGTTGTACATTTTCTTACTGGAATGGCTTTGCACCTTTTTTCTTTTTTTTTTTGCAGCTTTTTTTAGGGAAAAAAGTCACACTGATAAATTTGGAGTGAAACTAATTAATAGAGATGAGCGAAGCGATTCGTTGATTCGTATTGAATCTTGGGATTTTTCAGCTGCGAAGCGAATTCGAATATTAGGTGATTCGCTTCGATTTTGTACGCATCGCTACGTAGTTTGTCCGCTAAATTATACGCTATTCTACGTATAAGATGGCGGAGAGACCGCGAGGTCCTGACTGGGGAAGCATGTTGTGGGCAGACGACCCCTATGAGGAGAAGGAACCGGAGATCTATCTCTCACAACTCAACAGGAAGTTGGATGAGGTGCCTGCTGAGGTGGTAACTCCACTGGCTGACAAGGCGGAGGCGGCAGGAGTTCCCGCTCCGCCGCGCAAGGACTACTCCTTATGCCAGAATTTGATAGTCCCTGAGGCTGTCACCCGGAACGCCCAGACCCTCTGGGAATATAAAAAGCTGGTGGAGGAGTGGGTGGTGCAAGTTTTGGAGCACCCACGGTCCGGTGACCCTAAGCTGGAGCGCTGAAGGGGAACCGTTATTTGGTTCAACGTGGAGCCGGGAGTCGTTTTCATCGGCGATGAGGAGACGGCGGAGGAATTATATGTTAACCGCCGTTCGGTTAAGCAGCTGTATCTTCCGCCCGTACGCCACAATCTCCACGCAGGGGATTACGTGGAGTATACCCCCATGAAGAGCCTCCAAGGCCCCTTTGCTACTGGGGTGAAAATCTTAAAGCGACCACCTACTCCAGCAGCGCCCCCGGAAGACTGGAGTGAGGAGGCCCAGGCCACAGAAGAGGCTTGTGACTTTGAGACCTTGAGATTTGAAGAGAAATCCCAAGGTCAGGATCAGCCGGAACCCCTGATTCCTGATCCACCGCCACCGATACCACCGATCCTTCATGTGGGACAGATGACCACGAACACTTTCGTGTACCATCCAACTGTGGTACAGTACCACTACCAACTGCCATGCCCATGGCAGTTGCAGGCCACACAGTCCGCCGCTCGTGGAAGACCGTTACCATTACCATTACAGCCGGAGATTCTGTCACCTGGTATGCCGACAGGAGGATGTAGCCACTACAGAGTGATGGGCAGGGCCAAAGTTACCACTGCCTTTGCCAGTGTGACAGCCCAGTCACCAAGAAGACCATCCTTGAGAGGTCGCGGGGGTCTGCTGCCGCAGCCAGGGCCGCTTTCATGATGAGGCAGGAGCGCCCTCTCATGTCCTTTAGCTCCAGCAGCAGTGAGGAGGACCTGCTGGCCTTTAAGTAATTCTAGCAGTTTTTATGGGAGCCACAACATGGACTTATCCTGAAGGGTGGGCACTAGTTGGCCCTTGTTTTTAGTTTTGTTGCCCCGCGTTTGTCCTCACCCAGATGGCCATGGATTGTTAGGACTCCCCCATAAAAAAAAAGTTTTTATCCAAGTTGCGCATACGTGCGCCTCATCCCTTTTTTTTGTCCCCCTTTTCAGGTTATTTGGGGAGCCCCTCAAAAGAGGGTTTTTTAAAGGGAACCTTTGCTGCTATTTTTTTACCCATTTGGATTACAATTTGGCTGTGTGGATTACAAATTGCGACTGAGTTTAGGACTCTGCTCCAGTTCTATGACAAGCGTCAGAAGAAAAGAGACTTAAACATGTCCGTGAGCATACTAGGTAGGTGATATTTAAAATGTTTATATTATACTTATAATAATGTATTTGCACTATTTACCATATATGTGTCTCGAATATTCGCTCTGCCTCAGGAGTGCACGCCACGGCCTCTTCTCGTACGTGCCTGCGTATTACGTAATCGCTTAGACAATAGTACGCTGAGATTCGTAAGCTATGCACGCTCATGCGTACGTCTTCTAAGAAGTTGCGTACATTTTGTAAATGAACGATCGTTATTAGTGAGCGAATGTTCGCTAATGGCACATAATAACGTATATTTTGTACGCAAATACAAGAAATCTATTCGTCGAATACACGAATTTTAGGAAAAGATCGGCGAATGTTCGGCGAATAATTTTTTTCAATGATTCGCTCATCTCTACTAATTAACATAACTAACCACACTTTTTTTTTTTAAAAAAAGTTAGGGCTCGTTCACATCACCAATAGGGATTCTGGTCTAGCGTTCCGTTATAATGGAAAATAACGGAATCCATAGGATGGAAATCAAAACGGACACCTTTAAGAGGCATTTTGTTTTGATCCGTCATAATAGAAGCCTATGGGAAAGCATAACGGATCCGTCTGGTTTCCATTATGCTGGACGGAAAACAAAGTCCTGTTGAATCCCTAACGGTGATGTGAACGAGCCCTTAGTGGTGTAAAAAAATGCAAAAAGTCACACAGTTTTTCAAAAATAATAACCCCCCAAAAAACATATTTTCTTTACGCCTTGAATCCAGGATTCTGGATTGCAGGTCTTGATAAATTTCCAAAAATCACAGAAAAATAAAGATAAAAAAAACTCCAAAACAATATGATAAGTGGATATGCAGATGTGCATACCTTCATTTATGAAAAAAATCACTGAAAATTATGCAGTAACACAATAGGTGCAAACATTATAAATGGACTAAGCCCTATTCTGATATGATGATATTTTTTTATTATATCTGAATGTGGACTTATCCATATATAATGTTTGCATCTATTGTGTTAGGGCATTATTTTCTGTGAATTTCTTGATAAATTTCCCCCTTTCTTGTGAGTGTTTTCCAATCACTCAAAAGAGTTCAGAAAGTGAGGTATTGTTCTATACTGTATATTTTAATGGAGGTTGAACATACACCATCTCCTCAGGAACTGCCTTCATTACAAAATGATTCCTCTTTGCCCAAGGAATAGTCATTCTTCAATCTGCTGTGAGGAAATTAGTGAAGCAAATGCAAAATTAATGTGGATTAGAAACAAAGCGAGTTTTATTTTGTTCAGTTTTCTACAGTTCTGTAGACTATTTCCATAACAATGCAATTGTTCTCTTGTGAGAGGAAAATATGATGTTAGGCTTTTAACAAGCCTTTGTTCATCACAAATATCTTGATCAGACATTGATGTTGCAAGAGCTGCTAATACGTCCTGCCATGTTTTAATTAAGGGACCTTATATACTGGGAACTAGAATAATTATTGTTTACATTTACTTTTATATATAAGATCTCTCTTTTAAGATTTCCTCAAAATCTGGCATTCAGATCAAAGAAATCCATAATAGGCTTCTACAGGCATGCTGCTTGGGGCTTTTATGTTCTGTGTACCCTCATCCAGTGTGCAGAAAGTGCACATCCCAAGATCTAAAGGCTATGGTTCCTAGAGCATAAACTATACATTTTAAAAGCTTTATTCAAGGTCAGAGTTTAAACATTTTATCAGGAAACAATGAACACATACATTTATCAGAAGATTTTCTATAGTCTTACATAGAGTAACCCTCAAGAAGATGGCTTGTTACCAAAACAGAATTTATAACTATGAAGTCTCTGAGGGTATAACCACATGGTCAGGTTTCTGCATGTAGTTTTGGAAGCCAAAACCAGGAGTGAATTAAAAAAAGAAGAGAAGTCCTTTATACTTTCTCTTTTTTTATGATCCACTCCTGATTTTGGCTTCCAAAACTATATATACAGAAACCTGACCAAGTGACCGCTATTGGTGAGCGAATCAGAGTCCACAAAGTGGACCTCAACCCGAATTGCAGGATAAATTAGATTTGCCGTAAAGCCAAATTTCTTTGTGTTTACCTGATCCATTTGCTCACGACAGGCCGCTGTTGTCATCTACATTGAAGATCTTACACGAAATCCAGTGCGTGGTGATGTATGACATCATTATGCCGGGTGGGGTGCTAGTGTTATCTTGGGCCGCGCAACATTTTGTGATAAAAACTACAAGCTAATTTTACACTCTGTTATTTATATCAGATGCCATGATCATATTTGAACACGGCATCTGAGGGGTACAATGATGGGGAGCAGCGCAATCTCCACTCCTGTCATTGTACCCACTGATTACAAAGAAGTGTGCTTTGCAACAAAGTAATTTGTCACAAAGCAAATGTATTGAAAAATTTGGCAACGCAAGTGAATTTTCCAATAATTCGCTCATCACTAATGACCATGTGGCAGTACCCTAACTCCTAAGATTTCAAGATGTTTTAAAATACAGGAAGTTGTTAGCTTCTGTTGGGGATACAAAAAGGAAGCTGGATCTTTTTTATCATATATGGTGACAATATCGAAAAATAGCACATTTTTGGGGATAAATAGGTTGAGAGAGAAATTATATTTCATCACTGTACCCATCCACCCAAAATGGGCTTAACTAGGGCAGACACACCTACCACTTTCAGCACACTGAAGCAACAAATGGGATCAGTTATACAGACTAGAACAATCAGACCATTAAGATTCCCACATACAACCCTTTTTTTCACAAATACATTTACAAATAAATTTTAAAAAGCTACTACAATGGCATGAATAAATACATTCTAAGGGCAACAGTACTGAAGAGTGTTAGGGTAGGTGATGGATATACAGTAGGTCACAGATGTGCCCACTTTACTTTTGTTTAAATGTGGATCTAAGAATCCAAATTTTCAAAAAAAGAAATGCATACAATATCATGACATGCTAACAAAACCCTTGACAGACTTGCACATCACAACCACTAGGCGGATACTCATAGATGAATATAGGATATACATTGTATGACAGAGTACTGAAATATTACGTTTGCATTTAAAAGCTAGTAATCTCTCAATACAGGGTATATTGATTCAAGAACAAAGGACAGAAAATAAATGATATTATGATGAGGTATATTATTTGTAAGATTGTGCAGCACCGGCTGACACCTAAGACACCTAGGGGGTCATGGGTTACATGACCCCTTAACAAATCAGTTCATACTGCTGTTGGATTTGATTAGAAGTAAAAACCATGCAGGCTAAGGAAAAAGAAAGTAGATTAATTTTTGGACAACCCCTTCTTAGAATGAAGTAGAGGTAGGTTTTTCTGTATCTATAACTCTTTGGGTCAAATGGGTATCTCAAAGGGGGAAACAAAATGTAGTAGGTCTACAGTATATACCCCAACAGGACATATTGGATGGTCCTGAAGTAGAAAACCTGAATGAACTTTTATATCAACTCAACTTACCAAACAAATCTAAATTCTGTTTACCATTTCTGTCACACTTTGTTTTTAAAGTTCTGTCTAGAAAATTGAGGCCATCATGCAAAAACACTCTTTGGAACATTTTCACTCAGCTGGTTTTCAGCTCATTGTGAAATAATGGTTTGGCTTTGAGCTATATTTGATGTTGAAAACATAATTTCAGTAATTGAAGTACTATACCAAGTTGCATAAATATTAATTTGAATGTAAGTGTGAATAAACAGAGGCAGGGAAGAGTAAGGATGTATTAAGGGAACTGAACTTGGATGAGACAATTTCAAATATAATTGGCAGAAAACCTTCCTTTTTAACTGGAACTTGACTGATATGATTTAACTCTATTTCTTCTATTATTGCCTTGTCTTCAGTTGAAATAGCCTTTTATACATTTGGCAGTAAAAAAACAAATGTCACTTTTTAACTTTAACAAGGCGAAACAATGGTAGGATATGGAGCCTTTCTTTTTCACGGTTTAATGCACGCTAAGTCTGGAATTCATAGAACTAGGTGTCACTTCCAAGCAAAACACTTCTTACAAATAGCAAAAATGTTGTCCGAACTGCTAAGAAAGGCAACTGTGATATACAAGGAAGGATAGGATAGTCAGAGAGATTATGAGATTGAACAGCAGACATAACATATTTTAAGTAACAAGATTCACTCTGCAGACTTAAAGTGTAACTGTCATTTTTTATTTTATTTGCTAGTTCATTAGAGCTAAGCATGTATACCTGAGTTAGTCTGACAATGATTGCCAAAAGATCTGTAATTACCTTATAATAACAGCTTTCCTTAATGTCCCCTGTCTCTTTCCACTGGTCCCTTAAAATACCGTTGCTATGGCTCATCTAGGAAGACAGAGGGGTGGTCCTTCACACTGCATGCCTGCATTAGGTTTCAGAGTGAGGAGGTGTGTCTCTCAGTAATCCAATCTGATTGGCTGGCAGGAAGCTGCTTGCTACAGCAAGTGTGTATGTTAAGTGAGGGAAAGCAGTCCTTAGGCCTGGTCCTAAAGGATCCTTTGTTAAAAAAAAAAAATAATAACAGTATTATAAATGATCCAAGATTGGTGGTGGTTGGTTAGTTGGTTACAGTTTTTGCAATGAGACTCAGGAACTTCAAATTATATAACTATCAGAACATGCAATACTGAAAGCATTTGGATCCCCACTTGGGGAATGATGGCATCTACTGGAATAAAAGAACATCTTTTAATTTCAGTAGGGTCTGTGCAATACTTAATTTGGTTGAATCCATTTATATATGTGGCTTTAGTTACCAATAGAGGACCTTGAGATAGGTAATAATTAGAGATGAGCGAGCACTAAAATGCTCGGGTGCTCGTTATTCGAGTCGAACTTTTCCCGATGCTCGGGTGCTCGTTTCGAATAACGAACCCCATTGAAGTCAATGGGAGACTCAAGCATTTTTTGCAGGGGACCAAGGCTCTGCTTAGGGAAGGCTGGGTGGAAACCTCAGAAAATGATGGAAACACCACGGAAATGGACAGGAAACAGCAGGGGCAGCATGCATGGATGCCTCTGAGGCTGCCTAATCCCACCATTACCCCAAATTCTCCTAGTGGGGCATGTGTTGTATCGATTCTTCTCAGTTTAAAATCGTATACGTCCACTATCTTGGGACCATATATTTCATGGATTTTTCGAACACGGAAAAGGAAAAAGAGCTTGCTCTGGCCAGGGGAGTGTCTTTCCTACTGCAGCTAAGGGGACGTGTCCATGCTCTGCCTATCACAGGTCAGGAGGCAATTAAAAGAAGAACCAAAAAAAAATCAGTACAATATCTAATACGTCCCCTATCCGGGTAAATTTTGGAGAGAGGGCCTGTAGGTGGGGGGCAGGCTGGGGGAAGGAGATTGAGCTGGAAGAGCCAGAGGAGTGTGTGGTGGTGACAACACCCGGATGGATTTGGAAAAACTTTAGCATCAACCGGTACGGTATGTATTCTTCTGAGTTTAATACCGTATACGGCACCTATCCGGAAAAATAGTTTGGAGAGAGAGAAAGAGAGGAAAAAGACGTGCAGTATGGAGCAATTACACGGAAACTATTAGATTAGGCAGACTTGGTCTGCTTAATTGCAACCCAGACAAATGAGAGAAAGAGAGGAAAATGACGTATTTTTAAAAGTGACGTTCAGTATAGATCAGGGGTGCACAACGTTTTCTGGGTGGGGGCCACATTGTCCGACTGAACCAACGTCAAGGGCCGAAAATAAAATTTAAAGGGGTATTAACAACTGAAATACTGTATTTATGGCAGATTGAACTCACAGTGTATACCATTAATGTCTAGTTACAGTTCCAGGAGTCCCATCTAATGGGAGAAATACATGAAAAATGCATGTGAGCAGCCACAAAACATGGACATACATGTCTGTTACCAGATGGATGGGGCCACACAGAATGGTATCAAGGGCCGCATGTGGCCCCCGGGCCGCAGGTTGTGCACCCCTGGTATAGATCAAGTGTGGTATGTGTTCTATGTATAATACTAAGTTTAATACCGTATATGGCATCTATCTGGAAAAATAGTTTGGAGAGAGAGAAAGATAGGAAAAAGACGTAAATTGTTTGGAGAGAGGGCCTGTAGGTGGGGGGGCAGGCTGGGGGGAAGGAGGTTGAGCTGGAAGAGCCAGAGGAGTCCAGGGTGCCGGGGTCCTGGGCAGGGGGTTGACTAGCAGAGGCAGCAAGTGACGCAGGGGGTTGACTAGCAGAGGCAGCGAGTGACACAGGGGAAGGAGCAGTGGTGTGACCCGCAGGAGGTGGTGAAAGGCCTTGGTTCCATTGAGTGGGGTGTTTAGCACTCATATGCCTGCGCATGCTGGTGGTGGTTAGGCTAGTAGTGGTGGCACCCCTGCTGATCCTGGTGTGGCACAGGTTGCACACCACAGTCCGATGGTCATCCTCACTTTCTTTAAAGAACCTCCAGACTTGCGAACATCTAGGCCTCGCCATGGGAGCTTCACTACGTGAAACAGTTGCTGATGCACCAGCTCTGGCCCTGCTTCTCCCTCTGGCCACACCACTGCCTCTTACAACCTGTTCTGGTGCAGCACTCGCCTCCGCCTCAGAAGCACTGTCTTCACTCGGCATATCAACCCAGCTTGGGTCAGTCACCTCGTCATCCTCCGATTCCTCAGTCTGCTCCCCCCTCGAACTTCCTGCCCTGACAACAACTTCACCACTGTCTGACAACTGTGTCTCCTCATCGTCCGACACCTCTTTACAAACTTCTTCCACTAACTCACTCAACATTATTATCATCATCACCCACAGACTGCGACAGTTGGAAAACTTGGGCATCGGGAACGAGGTCAGCAGCAACCTGAGAAGTGGTTTGTGACTCTGGGAAGGGTCCAGAAAACAGTTCCTGAGAGTATGCCGGATCGCATTCCAAATTTTCCTGGGAGGGGGCAGACTGGGAGGAAGGAGGTTGAGGTGGAGGAGCCAGAGGAGTGCTCCCTTGGGTAACGTGGGTGGACTGCGTGGAAGACTGACTGGTGGACAAATTACTTGAAGCATTGTCCGCAATCCACGACATCAGCTGTTCGCACTGTTGTGGTTTCAACAGTCCTCTACCACGTGTCCCTGTAAGTTGAGACATGAAGCTAGGCAGTGTAGCTCTGCGGCGTTCCCCTGCTCCCTCATCATCAGGTTCTGTCTCACCCTGCCCAGGACCACGGCCTCTTCCCCCTGCAGTAATTGAATGTCCACGCCCACGCCCTTGTCCTCGACCCTTAGCCCTGGGGTTCAACATTTTCTGTATATAAGTGTATTATATAAAAAATAAAAAATAAATGGGCCTGGTGTACTGAAACCCACAAACTTGTTCAGTCTGGTTTAATTAAGTGACGTAAAGAAAGTGTCACCTGGACAGAAAATACGGATTGGAGTGAGTGGATAGCTGAACTGTGACACACAGAATGGTTCCACACTGCTGTCTGAAATGGATTTGTATCACTGAGCTAAAACAACTAAAAAACTATTTTTTTTATATATTTTTTTAAATATATTTTTTTTGTAGTTTTGTTTTTTTTTGGAACGTGACGTGCAGAAACTATCGTAGAGCTAACTGACACCCTACTGACGGTGGCTATTTAGACTGCGACCCAGACAAATGTCGCACAGAGATTTTTGGGATCAAGCTATATACGTGACAGGCAGCAAAACACTTGGTTGTATTAAGTGACGTACAGAAAGTGTCACCTGGACAGAAAATACGGATTGGAGTGAGTAGACAGATGAACTGTGACACACAGAATGGTTCCACGCAGCTGTGTGAAATGGATTTGTATCACTGAGCTAAAACAACTAAAAAACTATTTTTTTTTATATATATATTTTTTTATATATATATATTTTTTGTAGTTTTGTTTTTTTTGGAACGTGACGTGCAGAAACTATTGTAGAGCTAACTGACACCCTACTGATGGTGGCTATTTAGACTGCGACCCAGACAAATGTCGCACAGAGATTTTTGGGATCAAGCTATATACGTGACAGGCAGCAAAAGACTTGGTTGTATTAAGTGAAGTACAGAAAGTGTCACCTGGACAGAAAATACGGATTGGCATGAGTAGACAGATGAACTGTGACACACAGAATGGTTCCACACTGCTGTGTGCAATGGATTTGTATCACTGAGATATAACATTAAAAAAAGGGGGTTATATATGGCGATAGCTGCACTACTAGTGCCAGCCAGCCAAGCCAGGAGACAAAAAAAAATGTCTTGTAGCCCTTAGAAGGGCTGTTGGGTTCTTTGTGGGTGATTCCTGCCTAACAGAGAACTAAATGCAGGCCCTAACACTCTCCCTGAAACACAGCAGCTCTATCCCTAACGACATCCAGACGGCATCTGAGCCGAGCACCGCAGCCAGTCAGTAGTATATTCCAGGGTCACCTGATCAGGCCAGCCAACCCCTGCTATCGACATGTAAGGGCCCCACGTGATGCTGGGTGTACCGCAGAGTCTCCTGGCTTGTGATTGGCTGAGTTTATAGGCGCCAAAAAAGCACGATGCGGAAGTTGCCATTTCCTCGAGCATGGCGAGATACTCGTCTGAGCAGCGAGCACTTACGAGTACCCTAATACTCAAACGAGCACCAAGCTCGGACGAGTATGCTCGCTCATCTCTAGTAATAATAAGTTTGGTTTATGACTGAATTGGACTTGATCCTCAGACTCCTATAAAATGTATACAAAAGTGTGGGGAAAAAAACATTCATTTAATTCACCAAATTGACAATTTGGTCCTTTTTAGAATCTTTTATTAAGATAGGTGGCATGCATCATGTTTGGCAGTTCGGAAATGTTGGCGCTAATGAATTAAAAAGTTTCAATCTCACTGATTTATTATTGCACTATGCGTCTGTGCTGTCATTATTGCTGATTTGTCATTTGTGTGTTTTGAACTGGTCCTCCAGGATGACCTTGGTTCCCTGTGAGCCAACAAAATGATTGATGGAAGAATGAGATACAGAGAGAATGTGATGAAATTGGTGCAACTCCACCATTTTTGAACAATTACCTCTAAACCTGGCAAAAGCAGCCCTGTGCCAGAAATGAATCTGTATGGGGACTAGTGATCACTTTAGTGATTGCTCATCCCCATACAATGGAAGTGATTACTGCATGTAAATGTAGCTTTCACCTCCTTTGTGTAGGCAATTATCAGGGAATGAACGGTTTGTTCCTGATGCCTGCTCAACTGATCAGTGTTAAGAGTCCTTGCAGAATACTTTATAATCTGTCTCCTTTTGCTATACTTGAAATCACCTCTTCTGTCCCCTGACTTCCTGCTGTGCATGTGATAGACTTGTGTTTATACACAGCAGCCAATCTGAGGAGGCAGAACTGCCGGGGAAGGGAGATAGAAGCAGCCTGAACCAATGATGAGACAGGGGGTGTATCTCAGACCACCTCAGACCCTCTGTAGGAACAATATCTAAACTGTAGTCACAGATCACAGTTTGGCCTTAATTAAGTTAAACTAAAAAGCAGCCAAGCATCAAACACTGAGGAAAGTAAAAAAGCAGTAATCAACCGCTGTAGGTACAGACTTACATATCATTTTGTAGTTCCTAACTTGAGCTTTAATGTCCATGGGCCCCTCAGGTATTTTGGAGCAGTGGCAATTGCATCTGATAGACTCCCAAGACTGAACAGTGACCCAAAATTAAGCTAGATGTAGATTGAAATTTACCTCCCCCACATAGCTCCATGATCCAAGATAAGATGGTAAGTAGCTCCTTCACTAAGTAATTAAAGTAAATTGATTCTCACATCAAGGCAACAGCTTTTTCAGTTGACCTGATAATTAGTTCATTGTTGCCTGTCCTCAAATTCTCAAACAGTTAAAGGGAGTCTTTCACCTGTTTTTCACCAATATAACTAAGAGTACTGCCCCACAGAAGATTGCATACACATCCCAGACATACCTGTGTGTACTCTGTGTCTGTATTCCATGTCCAGGAAAAGTACTTTTATTATGCAGGAAAACAGCTCCCAAGTGCTCAGCTCTGCTGCTCCAAGTGCTCATAGCAGACCAGACTGAAGAGGGGAGGGCTGCTTTAGCTGCTTATATTTTGGAATTGGTAGAAGATAGAAAATGGTTCTGATCTTCTATGAGAGCTGGCATTTCAAGCTTTCAAATGATACCAAAATCTATGTCAGAAGATATAGCTGTTAGAAATCGAGTCAGGAGAGAAAGCTGTTTTTAGTTTCACTTTCAGCCGGGCACTTGGGAGCTGTTTTCCTGCAGAATAAAAGTGCTTTTTCTTAACATGGAATACAGACACACTGTGCACATAGGTATGTCTGATATGTGTCTGCAACCTTCTGTGGGGCACTGCTGTTAATTATATAGGTGAAAAACAGGTGAAAGACTCCCTTTAATATTGCTGGTAGGATTTACAGTTGGTAATGGCATTACATGCCAACCACCAAATTATTGTTTTGACTAACTGAGGAAGGTCCTGAATAGAGGATGTCCAACTTTAATGTTTATAAGTCCTGACAGGGAAATGAAAAGGTGTCATTGTGGTGAAGTAACTCCTCTAGGCACTTATTGTGTCAAAGTATGAATGTAATTTAGGCAATCAAACTCAAAGTAAACTTCATAACTACATATCTCTGTTTTCATGCCACTAGAGATGATTGAATTTACCAAAATTAGTAGCCATAGTGTATAGCAAAGTGGAACATTCAAAGCGGAATTTGGTCCTAAAATTAGGAAAACTTTGGCAATGAATTTGAATTTTCTCCTTCTTTGTGGTAACAAATCAGTTTTTCCTAAAATGGCGGCTCTATGTGTTACAAAGTGAAAGTAAGAAGCCCGGGAACATGAGATCACTTATAATTCTGTGCAGCCAGCCAAAATGCAAATAGCCATTTCCTGTGATGTCACAGCCCTGTAAAACCTTTATCCCACACAGTTTCTGCCATTGTCCTGTGTGCTAAGCATAAGGAGAGATGTGGTAAGAGGTCATGTGCTAGGGGCAGTTTGAAGAATATTGGAGAGGGAGAGAGTGCAGGGAGAGTACAGGGAGACTCATGCTCAGTTTTATTTATTCCTACATTTATTTATTCCTACATCAGCCTTAAACTGAGATATATAATTCAATTCCAATAAGATGGAAGCCTTTATTATTCTGGTACCAGTGTCCCAAACCATTCCATCCAGTCTGCACCCCTTAGGGAGGCCAGGTCTTAACAATGACCATACTCATCTTTCGCTGGCTTTACATCTTCCAAATCATCCTTCAAAGTCCCCATGTCCTAGAATAGTCATCAAGATACAGCGAGAGGAGGAGCTGGGTGTTCCTGATGGCATTTTCTCAACAATATTAGATGATATGGAAAAGCAGATGGCAGAAGAAGGGCTCCCAGCTGTAAGGCAGGAAAGCAGTGGGATTGGAGAAGTTGCCAAATTGAATTTTCCAAAATTTTCTGCATCTGTAAATGGCCATCATATTCAGTTTGGTCCAATTCCAAATAAATTCTATCCACATCAAAAGTGTCCCAATTGCTCTGCAAAATTATGTATGACACTTTGAAGTCTCCCAGAACTGTGTCTGACCTCCTTTCAGCTATATAACACCAGGAAAAAAATCTGAAAAATGGCAGCCGTCCTTTTGATCGATTTGGATGAATCATAAAATTGTGAAATTTGGCCAAAGTGGAATTTTTTTGGGGAAATTCATGACAAATTTGAGAAGAATACTTGACATGAAAATAAATGATTATTACAATTTGAGGAAAGTATCCATTCAGTGATTTGGAATAATTATAACAGATTCCAAACTTGTGTCTTGTAAAAAAAACTTGCCAAATGTATCTTTCGTTTCTCATTTCTCTCGGCTCAGTTTGCTGTACTTGCAGGAAAGAGTCATTTTCCAAAGATATATTCAACATGCCGAAAAAACCTCTCAGTGCCCCATTTTAAACTGTCTTATTAATGTAATGAAAATCTGTGGGAAAAACTTTCCCTCCCCTCAATTATCCGCTCCAGCACAGAAATTCCCTACAGGAACCTTTAAATAGTACTTTCGCTTTGCAGACTGCCTATTATAATGTGAATATATTAAGATCTATAAAGGCACTAAGAATATCAGAAGCTGCACGTCTGTTATTCATTTGTGTTCTGGTACATTGCAGATTCCACCGAATTTCTGGCAAATTGTTGTTTTTGATTCTATATCATTACATTAAACTGAGATGAGTATTTATGTGGCAGGAAAAAAAGTTCTTGCAGATCTATCACATTGTATACAGTGATTATATGAAGAAAGAATAATTCCGTGCACATTTAACCCTTTCATTGGTTGTGGAAGATGAAATACGTAAGCTTAAGGGGCTTAATAATTTTCTATGAAAATTACCTACAGATGTAAGCCAGTGTTCACACTACTATATTAAAGGGACATTCAATGATTTTACTGTTGATGGGCTTTCTTCACTGGTAGAGGGGTGACACCCCACACCCCCGCAAATCAGCTGCTCTGCAGCAGCTGTTTAGTGGGTAGAGCTGGCTGCTGCAGCACTGCTCTCATATATGTGAAAGGGAGCAGAGCTGCAGCTGCTAGCTTCATCCACTACACAACAGATGGAGCTCAGTAGTTTAGGCCCCAACTTCTGGCATCGAAGCTACCTCAAAAAAGCTGATCAATAGAGGTACGGGGTGTCAGATCCCAGTCAATCAGGTATTGATGGTGTGTCCTGGATAATCCCTTTAAGGATCATTTAAACATGTTTGCTCTTTTTGAATTTCAAAACTTCCCCCCTCTGATTCCGCCATAGGTTGTATGGTGTTATAAAACAAAATATTCACTTTTTGCAGAAATAATAAAACGTTATTCTGCATTCGACATCTGGTAGTGCAGCTCAATTATACTTAAGTGAATTTGGTTGAATTATAATACCAAGACAAACACTATGGACAAGAAGGAAGCTGTTTTTGAAAATAAGGCTTCCCCCCCCTAATTTTATACACCTTTTTGTATGGTTCCATATATGATTTTTGAATCCAAATCAATGAGTAGATAATACAGGGATGTAAATTATAAAGGAAAAATACAGCTTTCTTTATTTTACTTTACTCCTAGTTTTGATTTAAAAAACTGGATGAAAATGACATGTGTGAAACCAATTGGATTAGTGCATTATGTGATATTTGTTTGATTATGATTTAGTTTTATGTGTTAACATGTCTGAAAGTTCTATATAAGTGTCATCTTTTTTGCATTGTCATTTGTATTGCCTGACTAGAGTGACACAGCCTGAAGAATAACCTAGTAGGGGAGGTAATTTAATGTGCTTAGTTTGTGTACAACCTAGCTAAGTCATGTCAGGGACCTCCCATGCAGACTAGACAATGGGGTCACTGTGGATCTGCTTGGCTACACGTGTATTGTCTTGATATTAGACACTTCCTGCAGTGCCCTGATTAATGAATGCAGTCTAATCTGCTGAGGGACAGCTAGACACATTTTAAGATGTTCCTCAGTCAGATATTTAAGGACTTGAGAGACCTGGAGGTAGACTTTAGTGGAGCTGGTAGAGGACCCTAGAAGAACATTGGTTGTCTAGAGAGAACTTCATTTGGATCCAACTAGAGAAGGGAGTTGATGCAGAGGCCAACACCCCTGAGGGATACTTGTCAGGAGGATCTGGGCATTGATTCCCCTTCTAACCAGTATGCAGAGTCCTGTGGACATTTTGTTGAAATGGTGTTGGGGCTGTACCCTCACCACTATTGAGTGTACAACGAGCACCGTTGTGATGCCATTTATACTTACCAATAATCGGAAGAACTTTCCTTTATCAGGTGAACACTTGTTATAATCATACATAGTTACATAGCACGGTTGAAATAAAAAACTCAATTCAACCAAGGAATGGGTGGAGAGGTGAATTTTATGAAAGAGGTGTGAGACTCAGATGTCTACACTTTTTCATAAGCATTTTAATGTTATTTAGTTAAATTTAAGCCTTTTCAAAATTATCCATTGTCTGCTGTGACTACGTTCTGAGGTAGACTATTCCACAGATTTATAGTTCTTACGGTAAAGATGCCTTGTCACATCTGGAGACTGAACTTTTTCGTTTCCAGAAGGAGGCAGATTTGCCTTATTTCACCTTTTCTTTCGAGAGGATTTTATATTCAACATCTTTTCACCATATTTTTTTGTACTGCCCATTTATAAATTTATACAAGTTAATCATGTTTCCCCTTAGATGCCTTTTAATACATTTAATTATTTTACTCTTCCCTCGTTACGAAGACCCTCCAGGCCTCTTATTTTAGTTGCCCTTGTTGCCCTTTGTACTTTTTCCTTTCTATGGAGGGTGCCCAGAACGGAACAGCATATTCCAGATGAGTATGCACCAAAGCTTTGTAAAGTGGTAATATTACACCCCTGTCCCACATTTTGATGCTGACTATGATCTATAAGCCACATCCCAGTTTGTGTATACTTGTTTCCTTTATCGTCTCTAATGTTATCAGATTTGCCATATACATGAAGCTACAGCTCCTGTGCACATGAATGTTCAGAGTTCATTTCTAGTGGGTAGAGAGCCTCAGACAAGTAGGGGGTGGTGAGGTCTCATTCTAGATTCTGCTTTTTTCTGTTGTTGTTTTGATGAGTCATTATATTTTCAAGCTTAGCAGTTATGCTAATTTAGCAAAAGCGTGCAATTAAATAGACAGATTGCATTTAAGGCTTTGGAATCTCGTATAGTGCTTTTCTGTTTTGTAATTTAAATTTGCTTGATAAAAGTTCTCTTTTTTCTTCTTTTGCAAATCCCTCCCTCGAGCTATTTAGTACCAGGAAAATCCTAACACTGTAGAATTGCATCCACATAACCATTATACTCAGATAAAGGTTCTTGATTTTTTAATTTTATTTTTTTTTTGTAGGCAGGATGTGATTATTTTTGGTGCGCATTTGATCACATGCCTTTGGCACTGATGCAAAATAAAAAAAAATTAGCCAACATTTTTGGTTCATACAAAACAGAAATTAATGGATTTTGATCTTTGAAATATCACAGAATAGAAAGCTTAATTTTCTAAGGTTCTCCATTCATATTTATATTCCAAATTAGATTTCATGGTTATGATTTTTTTTTTCACTTTTGCAATGTATACACTATTTGCCTACATTTTATCTGTATTAGCCTACATTTTATCTGTAGTTTCACTTTAACTTGTTAAATAGAATGTGCCATCAGAAAATTGCCTATATTTAAGAATTATTGGTGATATTTTTAATTTTCCATTTTTCCACATGTTCCATATTTTAACAAAAATACCAAAATTCTGCAGTTTCTTTGTTTAATTCTGCCTAACCAAAAGTGACATTTGTTTGTTTTTAAATAACTTTTCAGCAGTCATCACGTTATCATCAGAGGCAGAGTTTCAATGACAGGGTCCATTATCCACAATAGATGAAGAAGACGATGATTCACCTCCACCTTCTTTTCCCTTATGTATTGAGCATGAAGTGAACTGTGGTGCTTGACCCAGCAAGTTATTAATTCTGCCCTGGATATCCTGCTCTGCATCACTTTCTACCCACATGTTTTTTCCTCCACTTTTTGTCTACTGTTTATTCCCTAGTGACACTATGTTTATTATTTTCTCCTTGGCTTGTTCCCTCTTAGGTCCCAACACTTAAATACAGACTGCCATCCAGTTTTGGGCTGCTATACAGGGCAGATTTTGCAAGTAGGTATGGACAATAGATCAAGAGGTTTTTAGGATTCATTGACCCCTGCCATGACAGGGAATCAACCTCTGGAAACTCTTGTTGTGAAACTCTCAACATGCACACTTCCTCAGCTGATGGACAATTGCACTGTTTATGAGAACAAAGCAGGTCCATTTAAGACTTCGGCAATATTAGTGATTTTCCAGGCACTGTTTTTATACATCTTTTACTGTCTAGTCCTGGGTCTGCTGTGTTTGGATGAAAATTCTCTTTTAATAAGGCTGGACATGGAGTATGCTTCCTAAAGCCTCTTTGGGAAATGCAACCCTTGCTGTGAGACATCTTTGATCTAGCATTTGGAAGAAATCCATATATAAAATATCGAGCATGGCAAGTAATGACAGGAGCTCTTGTTTAATTCATATAGTTATTCATTGTGACTTTGTAGATGAAAGCATATATGGCCTTTACAGGTAATGGAGGTCTTATTGCTCCTGCTTATTCATTGCCATTCAAGCGGCAAGTGCCTTGTATCAAGAGGTTTTGTGTAATTGAGTCTATTTTATGTACTCATGACTTTTTACATGTATTACATGAAATCTCTGGTACATTTGGTAAAAGGGAGTCTATCAGCAGTTCTGACCCCCTCAACAGCATTACAGAGGTGACAAAATGAGCAAGACAAGCATACCTGGTATTATGGTCATGCAAGTTGCATGGCATTTAATTTGAAATTCTAATGCTGTGAGGACAACAAGTGCCCATGACACAATCCCTTCACTTTCAAGGCTCTGGATTCTCTTTACTGGATACGTCCCAAACCCTCTTTCCTGTTTTCTGAGTGACAGCCAATCAAGGGACTACTAGGACTGAATGGTGGGGTGGGAAGGATACAGTCCATAGATTGGCATAACTTTGTCCGAGTTATGTAAAAAAAAAAATAAAAAAAAAAAAATATATATATATATATATCACTGTAAATCTGATGGGAAGCAATATATGACTATGTTAAGCCAGTTTTACACAAAAACAATTCTATTTCCACATTTCCCTGGTTCTCTTCTGGCCTTTGTTTACCTTCAATAACAAAAATCTCTGCCCCTCCCCCTGCTCTGCAAAGGGAGTGAATACAAGTGCTGCCCTGCATGACATGTCTGTCCTATGTGTAGGACTACAAGTCCCAGCTATACAATGACACTACTGATGCACACAGGATCTTCCTCCTACCTGTTCTTGTGCAATACTCTACAGATCTCCTCAGATCTCCTCCAGTCTGTCAGCTCTGTGTATGCAGGATGAGGAGGGCAGATCCTGTGTTTCTTCATTGCCTGCAGCTGCTCAACAAAGCCTTAAGCCCTGAATGTGTGCTACAGAAGGGGGTTAAAGTTTGCTGAAAAATCCAGGAAGAAAGAGACACAGGGCAGCCTGTAGTGCAGGGGGTGTGGCCAGCACAGTGACGTCTGGTGTACAGACTTTTATCTGCTTCTCAGGCTTGAGCAAACAACAGCAGTGCAGGGAGAGAAGCTGACAGTGAACCTCAGTGAAATCTGAGAAAGAAGTCACTACAGATAAAGGAAGTGAATTGAAAAACGTTTACATTTGATTAGTTAGACACATACAAAGAACAAGAAAATAACTCGGACAACCCCTTTAAGTACCCAAAACCTCTTGACACAATGCACTTGCTGCTAACATAGAAATGAAAGAGAAAAAGCAATATGATTTGTTTTCTCAAACTCAAAATCTGTTTTTTTTTTTACTTTTATGTTGCTTTTATATTGTCATTAAAATAAATTCCATTAAATACAAGGTTTCTCATTGTAGCATTTCATTAGGGAGGTTTTCGGACTACTAAGTGAATTATTTTCTAAATACTTCTTGCTAAGCAACAATCTGAATACGTTCAGAGTCAGAACACTGATTGGTAACACAGAGTGCAATCTGAAGGTGGACAAAGGGATTCTCTTTTCTTGTACAGTTCATTATGTTGAAGTGGTGCATATGCGACAAAAGGATGTCTAATTCTTAAAGTGTGACTAAGACCTAGCACTGGATTATTGTTGACTTCTGAGGGAACTTGCCTAAAGGAATCAGCCGTCCACTTTCATTCATAAGTTTGACCCAATTTGAAAGTCTCTAAATTTGTGTATGACACTATAAGGTCTCCTAGGACTATGTCCAACCCCCTTCAAACTCTTTTACACCAAAACATCATTAGTAATGTCTAAGTGATAGCAACATGTATGGCTATGACACTGTATGGTAGCTGGTGGTAACAGCCTGTTTAACAACATACTGCACTATCAGATTTTGTTTCATGGTCCAAAAAGTATGCCTTTTGGGCAGCAGATGCCTTCTTCTCTGTGTTCTAATCTGTAAAATAATGGCCAAGATTTTGAATGATTTATACTGGACCAATCATAAATGTTTCACTTCCCAGCAGTCATCTCATCATCACAGGCAGGATTGCAATGACAAATATCACCTATATATAGATAGCACAGGCTCAAACCATTTACAATAGATGACGGTCAAAGCTTTTTTACCCATAAAGTGATCTCAACACAAGTCACAACATTTTAAGCTTGAAAAATTCTCCCAAAGGAGTCAATGAGTATTTTTCAGACTACAGGGTGCTATGACCAACGAGGTACCACAAAGGGACCTCTGCATAGGTTTTAACTAATGCTTAGAAAACTCTCCCATAGAAGTCAATGAGTAATTTTCAAACTACAGGTTCCTATGGTCAATCAGGAATCACAAAGTGACCCCTGCACATGTCACAGTTGATGCCTAGAAAATTGTCCCATAGAAGTCAATGAGTAATTTCCATACTACAGGTTCTTATGCTTCATAAGGCTCAAGTAAGATGACCATCCTCATAATTAAGTAAAGAAAATAGAATACAAAAAAACCATAATCAGAAAGCAAAACAGAATTGATTAGTTAAAAAATTACAGTTGTGAAATTCCCTTTAAAGATTAGGGTGAAATCTATTCAAGACCTGTAAATGACTACAAATCCAATGCAAGAACCTTTGTAAAGAAAGCATAGTTTTAAAATGAGCCCCCATTGAGGATCACCACTGTATATTCTATTCTCACACAATGGCTGCACTATTCTACATCTCAAGTCCTGTTCTAAAGAAAAGCTGGAAAAAAAACAGTGAATTTAGTATCCAGGAATTGAAAAGCGAAGACTCAGTTAACATGCTATTAATTACAAAACACGGGGGCACGTCACTGTGTTAATTACAGCAAGCCCTACGCTTAGAAGAGAGACTGTCCTGCCAGTCCAATGCTGATGAGTAATTATTTTTCCTCAAGATTTTTTTTTTTCTTTCATTTGATGACTCCGATTTCCACATCTTGTTAAAACGGGTCTCTAGCGATGAAAGTCATTTAGCATAAATTAATTCTGCAGAATGACTCTTTATACCTGCTATACAACCCCAGTGCAAATACTGGTTCAATCCAAATCTTTACAAAATTGCTTTCATCTTTGCAAAATAATACGAGGGATGGAGTGTTTGTTTCATGAAAAATGAAATGATAATTATCTTCTCTGATTCTGCGGAACAGAACAGGCACTCCCATCTACAAAAATGACACAGAGGTACAATATTATACATGGAACGGATTCATTTATTCTGATTTTCACCCCCGCAATGGGATGATTAATTAGAGAGATTTTAAATAATGACAATGTGTTGTACGCACACTTTGTGATTTTTGGACTAATGATTTGTCTTTGTGGTTTTTTTTTTTAAATCGCAATTTCATATTAAAACATTTTTTAGGAGATTTTAGATAACTGTAACCAGCCCATGATCATCCATGATGACCATTTTTATTGAACTTTAATGAAAAATTTTAATTAAAAAAAGGCAGATAAAAATTTCTCCTGCCTTTTCCAACTTTGTAGCCACAATACAATTGTTAAATTCACTTTAAAGATAAGAGTTACATCAATGCAAGACTACAAATCCAGTGCAAGAACCTTTGGGAAGTAAGAAATTACATAGCTTTAAAATGAGCCCCCATTTTGGATAACTATAACGAGCCCATGATCGTCCACGATGACCATTTTTATTGAAGCTTAATGAAAAATGTTAATTAAAAACAAATTAAAAGGCAGATAAAACATTTCTCCTGCTTTTCACATTTTTGTATCCACATATGAACCACCAAAATATGAAAGAGACTGAGGCATAGCTGAAAACTTCTTGGCCTGAACCAATGCTTCTACCCACAAGGACCTTGTTATGACTATCACACTTGTACTCTCTCTTCCTTTAATTTATTCAGGTTGGTAAGATGTAATGAGAGCAGATAGCTAGGAGAAGATAAATAGCAATGTTCTGCAGACCTCATATCAGTAGCAGCAAGACACTGAATAGTGAGCTGGGAAGTTGCTGCTGGAAACAAAACCAGCAATATTCTTGTGCGTAGCTAGCTAGTACAAGAGGTTATTGGTACTAGTTTACAACAGCTCCGACTAGCTAGGGCATTTGCAGAAAAACATCAGAGAAAAGTTGATAAAAGAGCTGCAGAAGAGAAAGAAGCCACCTAGCCCTGAATGCTCATAGCAGCCAAAGCAGCCATAATAGTTATTCCTGGGATCAAGACCAGTAAACCTGCCTCCCATAAACAAACTTGCATTAAAGGCAATTGCTGGTAGTCTGAGGAGACAAGAGCAAGAGTGTCAAAGCCCAGGGAACTAAGTATAACACAACCCAGCGAAAAGTTGTTGCTTCTTAAATGAGCTGTGTTGTATTTGTCTGGTGCCCCTTAAAGATATAGTTCACCAAATTAACCTGTTGCATCTCATTAAGACTGTGCCCTCAATGAAAGCATGAAAATGTCAACTGTTGCTATTAAAATCACTGTTATAATCAACAAGGTTTTTTCTCCTAGTAACAGTGAAGTCCATTTTATTTAAGTTACAAGTGTTTCCACCTGATTTTTTTTTTGTATCCTAGAGTGGGGAGCCACTCATACCACTAAGGGACAAAAATATTTTTTTCTGTAAAGTTTCACCCCCTTACATGCATATTGTTTTGGGTTCATGGGTTGAGCCCCCGGCATAAGGTCTTATCATTGGAGTTAACTGTAGCAACATCACAATTTCTTTGTAGCGACCCCTGCAGGAGAAATGCAGTACTACATAATGTCCATTTAACTAAACAGGAATAATACATGGTAATTCTGAGTCCTCTAAAGTTCTGGCTAACAGGGAAGGGAATTCTGAATGATAACTGCTAATCAGTTATGGTTATGACAATATTTCAAGTAGCTTCTGGTTTGAAGGATGAGTGCCAGGTTGAAAATGCAAGGGCTTCAAGTAAAGAATGGAATGCAATAGAATTTTTCAAACTGGGTAAATTGTGTTTGAAGGCTGCTGGCTTAGAATTGAAGAGACCCTGTCACATTGAACATGGTATATAGTCTTCAAGCAATATGATACAGAGTAAAGGAAGCTAGGCAGACTGTTTTCATGGGAAAAGATTCAGTAAGTATAATCATATGGGGAGGGTGTCAATTACTAAAAAGACCACCCACTGGACTCCAACTTGAGTAAAAATACAAGCTATAATGAATCTTTTCCCACAAAACTATACATCAATCTACTTGGCTCTTCCTGCTGTATACCAGATCAGACACCATGTTCAATGTGTTCAAGGTTTCCTTTAAGATTCATACATTTGCATACCTTTTAAACTTTGATGCCTTTGACATTGAAATGCTAAGCAAACCTTGAGACTGTAAGCGTATAAGATATCAAGTGATGTCCCACAGAAAGCAAGACCTGGCAGATAACCTAAATGTTAATGCAGCAAAATATACAAGGCCAGAGGTTGTGTTTTTCATCACCTAAGGTGGCTGGCCATTCCAGTCACTTAGTCTAAAATACACAGACTGCAAGCAAGTGACTGTAAATCAATAAGCAGAAATTCTGCATGGCAAACCAAGAAATACAACAACAGTCAATAAGCCTTTAAATATTTCTATAACTATATAGAAAAATAACAATGGTTGAGATAAAAACTTAGAAACATTCAAATTAAACCGGACAAAGCTTACCACCTGACAGAAAGAAAGCTCAGACAGTGATGAATATGTCTCAAAACATGCTGAATAGTAAGTCAAATCAACTTAGATATATAGATAGTTTATTAGATAGATAATTCTTGGATAAGGGATAGATAGATGGATAGATAGATGGATAGATGGATAGATAGATAGATAGATAGATAGATAGATAGATAGACATATCAGATACACACATGGATAGAATTATGGTATCCTTTTGTTAAAGAAAGAAAAACCCATAATGGTTACTGAAATAATTTGAAACTGACAAAAGTAATAAATAAAGATTTACTGAAATTCAGCTATGAAAATAAGACATTGGTTTTGAATTGTGGTTCAACAGAATTTTAAAAATAAAACAAACTAATGAAACTGGTCTGGACAAAAATGATGGTACCCTTGGAAAAGATTGAAAAATGTGACCATAGGGACATGTTAAACCAAGGTGTATCCTGTAATTAGTATCTCAGGTGCCTTCAAGGCTGCCTATTTAAAGGGTAAAAAGTAGTCACTGTGTTGTTTGGTATCCAGGTGTGTACTACATTGAAGAAGGACCAAAGAAGGCTAAGGAGAGAGTTGTCTCAGGAGATTACAAAGAAGATTATAGACAAACATGTTAAAGGTAAAGGCTATAAGACCATCTCCAAACAGTTAAATGTTCCTGTTAATACAGCTGCACATATTATTAAGAAATTTAAGGTCTATGGGACTGTAGCCAACCTCCCTGGATGTGGCCACAGGAAAATTGGCGACAAACTGAAGAGAAGGATAATATGAATGGTAACCAAAGAGCCCAGAACAACTTCCAAAAAGATTAAAGGTGAATTCCAATTTCAAGGTACATAAGTGTCAGATCGCACCATCCGTGTCTCCTGAGGATAGTTCATCCATAGAAAAGGACTGTAAAACTTAGCAAATTAAACGTGTGAGTCACTGTGCCACTATTGAATTGGGAATTGTGTTGAGGTCAAAGGCTCATCCATACATTTTTAACTCTTAACGTTTTGAAATATCTAAAGAGCTCTGGGTTCCTGGTAGAATGGCCCAGAGCTAGATACTACTTGAGGGATGGCAGTGCTAACATTATTGGAAGCTAAGCTATGTCCCAGTGTGAAAGCTAAAACGTATTTTGTACTAAATAATTTAACCCCTTTGTTATTAGAAATAACTAGCAAATAGGGCTTATTTTTGGTACTTTCATAGTGTAAGTTTTTAGGTTTATAGTTTAGACTTTTGTTTTACTATGTTAAAACAAAGTAATGTTGCTTGAAGGACATAACTTTAAAGGGTATACCCAAGCACCCTACTATTATGAATGGGGCATGATAGGTAAGGACTCTGTTACATCTTTTGCATTAGATCCAAGGAGCTTCTCTGTAATGAGAAGCTCTGTGGGTGTGTTTTACAAATCTGTATGCACGTCCTATTCTATTGTATGGTCCCTCAATGAGAACAACCTCAACACAGCACATGATGGAGCACACAGAGGTACAAAATGGGCTGCTTGTAAGGCACGTGCATCGACGTCGTGCACGCGGTCACTTGCCCTCCCGGGCTGCGGGTGTTGGTGAAGGGGCACGGGCAAATCTCAGTGCAATATCCTTGCGCCCACAGTCCTACTGCAGTGAACAAGGTCCGGCACAGGAAGTGGTCATGTGCCAGCTCCTTGAGACCCCTGGTGAAGTCACTTCCGCCAGGCGTTCACAGGTAGTATGTCAGGCACCACGCCCTGCCCTTGAGACCTCTGGTGAGGTCACTTCAGCCAGGCGTTCACAAGAAGTATGTCAGTAACCACGCCTCTGCCAATTAGCTCACTGCTATTTAAACCCTGAGCTTCTGCTGGGCAGGGCCGGTGCCTTGTTCATGTGCGAGTGCTATATGGTCCGGTCCATTTGCTGTCTGACACTGAATGGTGTATTAAGTTTTTGTGTGCTTTCTTGTACTGGTGCGTGGTTCCACGTACCTGCTTCACTGTCTGTCTTTTTGTGTGGTGTGTATCACTCTGACTGTTTGAAAGCCACGCTTGCGGCCGTGCTGTAGCCCCCTCCTGGAGCACGGGTACACGGTGGGCGTCGTTCGTCTGGAGGTCTGTGAAGCCAAAGCTCTGGCTCCAGTCTCAAGCGCTGTTGCGCAGTACGTGTTTGTGTAAGTGTTTACTTTACTATTTGTTATCTTGCCTCCTATATTATTTTGCCCTTCGGGAGCGATTGTTATTGTCCAGCTGCCCAGAGTTTGGGTCCTGTGATCCCCAGTGACTCTGCCAAGTGGCAGAGTCACTTATTTATTTTATTTGTGCCTCAGTGGCCTAACACTGCTGAACCTATTAGAGATCTACCACATGGATCCACAATACTCCACGTAACTGAAGGCATACGTAACATTGACCTCTTTGTATTTTACAGAGTTGCTTATCACAATTTCTATGCACAAATCTAGGTTGTGATGCTTTGGAGGACAGTGACTTTTTTTGACTCTTTAACTTGACTTTCATTCAAAGTATTTATCGGCCTTCATATCCATCCTCCTTAGTACTTTCTGCTTTGGACTTCATCATGGAGATATGAGGTGACTATATCTGGCACATTTATGCCGTATGTAATAAACTAACAATTACTTTTTTTTATCTTTGATCTTTTAACATTTTGCACCTCTTTTTTGGCAGCTGCCCACTTGTGTTTGCAGCATATAGCCATTTATTCTACTTTTTTTTATTGCAGAGCTAAGTGCTTCCTGTGATCCATATACATTTCCTATTGATTTCACACACAAACTGCAATGAGGAGAGAACCTCTATTGCTTTATTAATAATGATAACAATTATACAGATGACAGGCGAGTAAAGGACACTTCAGCGGGTAGCTTGCATCTTAGATTTATAAGGGTTGTGCTGTGAACTTGTACAGGCAGACACCTTTCTGTTAGGACCACATCCTTTTCTAAGCTCGATATTAAAAGCAAGGCCAAGAAGCTTCTATTATTATGTACAGGATCAGAAACATTTCAGTTCTTACTAGCAAAATAAAATATATTGGGAATTATACCAGTAATAGAGGCCCCGAGACCCCAGTTCCTCCTCACTGCACAATCGTAGTGAGTAGTTTAAATGGCTGGCAGTCAAGTGTGTTGGTACTGCATTTAAAGTCGGTGGGAAGCATGAAGGTAGGCAAACAGTGTGTTCAGCACTCTCTCTCTCTCTCTCTCTCTCAGTCCAATAGAAGTGAATGTAGAGGTGTTCATGTATGTAGACAACTGCTCCAATGACATGGGGAATCGGGAACCTCTGTTCTCCTGATCAATGAAGTCCTAGCAGTCGGACCCCTAGTGAATAGACACATGTCCTGTTGATAGTCGATAAGTATTCATTGTGGGAACATCCCTTTAAAGGATTTTCCAGGACATATAGTACTAATGGCCTTTCCTCAGGATAACTCATCAATATCTGATTGGTAGAGGTCCAGCTCCCAACCCCACCAATGCTTATCTAAGTGCTGCAACCTCTTCATACCAATCACAGTATTGCACCTTGTGAAGGAACTGTATTTGGTATTGTAGCTCAATAGGAGCTTCTGGAAGGCCACGTGATCAATGGAAGTCGAGGAACAGGTGGCAGTGCTCACCCGTGTGCCACAGATTCTTCCAATAGTTGATCAGTGTGGGTGGCGAGAATCAGACCTCCAACACCCTGACATTGATAACTTCGAATAAGGGTAGGTCTTCAATATTTAAGTCCTGGAAAACCTCTTTAACCACTTTTTCACATCTTCTTTGTTACACTTACTGTACCTTATCTGACTGAATGATTATTCAGCTGAGAGCGACCTCCCCTGAGGTACTGCAATGCTTATAGCTGGTATGTTTATTACATACCGTATGTGCAACAAATATTGTACGTTACAACAGCCTCAAGTATTAATTTTTAGAGTATTCACATGGATAGAATCTGGATAACAGCAGAACAATTCTCCCATACACATGCTGCGGAAATTTTCCATGTTCAAATGAACCCGTTGTGCAGATTTTTAAATCTGCAGCATGCCAATCTCTGCTGAGAATTTTTACAATGGATTTCACACCTTCCAATGAAAAGGAGTGAAATCAGTGGTGAAATCCCCAGCAAATCCTCAACTAAAATTTGAATGTTACACAATCCAATTGGCTTCAGATCTACAGTACAGCAAAATCCACCATGGATTTGCCATGCATTTTTCATCCCCATATGGATGTACCTTTGTGCTGCTTACTGAAGTCTGTTCAGAAACCAAATGATCTCCTTTATTCTGCACTTTATTATTTCCTTTACTACCAAGTCGAAGCATTTCTAGTAATTATTCTGAAAAGATTGGAAAAAAATGATGAAAGGAATGGGACATTGCACAGGGGGCTGGTGGAGAAGCAGGGGTAAGAGTGAGAAGATAAATCATGTCAGGCATATTTCACCTCCAGGAAAGCTAAGTGACTGGATGGAAGGCCTATTTATCATATTCCAGGAGCCTGGCAGCTGGTTAACCAGACACACAAGGATAGTCAATAACTCAGTTGAATAATACTACTGCGTTGACTTGTCTGCCTTTTAATTTGGTGAATAAATAAAACGTCTTCCACCGGGGGCTGTTCTCCCACCCACCACAGCTGCCTACACGGTAAATCCTTTCAATTAAATAGCTGTGATGATAGAAAGCAAGCCCAAGTGAGCACTACGCAGGCGCTCTGTAAGATGGAGACTGAACGTTCAACCCATGTTTTATACGCCTGTCTTGACCTGTAGTAATCGTCCTTTTCTTGCAACAATAGCATCTTGTTACAAAGAACATGCTAATATTATATTATGTATACATATTAATATAACATTAATATAACATTAACTGATTCATTATCGGAGTGTTTACTCCCTTCTGTACCAGATCACTTTTTCAGTTTTAGCAGTGGGCCTATCCAACTGCGAATAACAAATTAATTTCTGAGCCAACCTAAATGCATGTTATTTTCTTTATTTCATTTTTTATTATATTTTTTTTAATTTTTTTTACTATTTATTAATGTATTATTTTTTAATGAAAAAAATAAATACAAATAAGGTGAATTAAACCTTTCCTGCCACAGTCAAGGCAGTAAGGGGTTATTTCACAGCCTGCAGGCTCACAGTTAGTTCTACAGCCAGGAGGGACACTTTCAGATGAAGAACAGGGCTCCCCTGCCAGCTTTTGCACTTTACACTGTAATGGATCATTGTAGCATCCGTTTGAGCACGAAGAGGCCATCATGGCCATCTTAATGGAAGATTTTGAACAGGATCTTCAATCAAGATGACCATGGCGGCCTCTTCACGTTCAAATGGATGAGGTGAGTATTATTTTTTAACCCCTGACAGGCCACCATTTTTACATGAGATGCCATGATCAGTGATGAACGAGGCATCTGAGGCGTTCAATGATGGGGGGAGTTGGCACAATCGCTGTTCCCCATCATTACACCCACTACTTACAAAGAAATACTCTTCATGGTTAAGTAATTTACCATGAAGCGAATTTCTTTGTGAAATTGGGCAAAGCAACAGAATCAAATTAAGCAAATTAAGCTTTCATAACAAAGCAAATTGAATTTTCATAACTTCGCTCACCACTAGCGTTGGAGACTCCCCATCTGACAATTCACTAGAACTGTAGAAGTAATAGAAAAGGACCGACACTCATTCATAGTTTCTTTTTGGAATGCTTGTTTATTTTCTATTACTATTTACACGGGATGCCAACCCTAGGACACGTGCACTGCAACGTTATATCCGTAGTGCCGACTGATGAATACTACACAATTCACTAGAACTGGGCATCAGAACAAATGGCACCAATTGCAGGGTAAAGGGTCCTATAAGGAACAATAAAAAAAAACGGAAACAGTAAAAGTTCTCTAAGAATGTGACAGTTTCTCCACTTTGAACAATGCCTGATATGCGCAGATAATAAAGTGTCCCCATGCTGGATCCCTTAGTGATCAGCTGTGATCTGTGGGGGAACCTGAGTGTTCTTTTTTTCCTGCAGCACCACCACAGAGGTAAACCAAGTATTGCAGAGGGTTTACTCAAATCTATGGATTGGCTGTGCAATATAGGACAGGGCAGGTCCTTCAAAGCAAGAGATTCTCTTTGCACCCAATCTCAACGCAAAAGAAGAAGTGGTGATGATGAACTCTCTAAAAGAGATCAAGAGGGGTCTGGATGCATTTCTGGTGTGTAATAACACAGTCATCAGTCACAGACATAGTCATCAGCATATGTGACATTAATACTGTAAATCAATGTACTACAATATACTATGGGGCACATTTATTAAGACCGGTGTTTTAACTGCTGGTCTTAATAAAGGCCCTGTGCTGGCGGTGGTTCTGCCAAAGTTATGAAGAGGCGCAGGCCTCTCCATAACTTTTGCGCATCCAGTGCCAGTTCTAAATGTAAGACAGCTTCCTTGCTGTCTTACATTTAGACCATTTTCTATGCCTAAAACAGGTGTAGAAAATGATGAATGAGATGAGCCTGGCGTGAGTAGGGCAAAGTCATAACTGTTGTGCCGCTATATGCGCCTGAAATATGCCTAATTTAGGTTTATTTCAGAATAGTAAATGACCTATTATGTCTTCAGATATATTAAAACATATTCAAACTCAACTTTTTTCAAATCATCATTAGATGTGAACACCTACAGTCAAAGTTAATGTATGCAATGTTAAAGCAACATAAAGAGCATACAAGTGCAAACAAAAAGCCCAAGGATGGGACTGAAGTGCTGTCTTTTTACATGAATATGAAAAATAAATATAACCATTGTCTATATACGCTATTCATGTCTCCTAAGAAATATGTAGTGCATTGTCTACTGCAGAGTATTGTTGGCAAATGCCTTGTTAGGAGGGAGGCAAATATTTAACAGAAGGACAATGGCTTTATTGAGAGGTTAATGGAAAAGATGTCGGCTGCAATGTGTATGAGATGAGAAACTATAGTGCTGGACTTTTCACAGCAGAGGGGAATAATGCAGTAAAAGATTTCACACTGTTTGTGACAAACATAATAAAGTAGACAGTGTACGTCGTTACTGCAGGTAGGACTGTGTGCTGTCAGCCTCTTTCACCGGTAATGCAGGCCTGATTTCTGGAGATGGTTGGATCTGCGGCTGACAGCCCTGTGATAAAGCTGCCTGTAAACAGCCTCAGTAGGGGATCCGCTTCGTTAAAGGTGATGGCATATAGTGCATTATAACTCCTTGACTGCTAAAGCTGTTAAAGAGCCATAGGAGAACCTATGCAGTTCATTAGCCTTTTTAATCCTCCCCCTTCAACAACAGTCCCGGTGCTGAGCAAGACTAATTAAAACCAGCATGATGCACCATTAACAGTGAACTTGTTGAAGGCTGGAAATAGTAAATAACCTTAACCTCTGTTCTGCTGGACAGATCTTTATGGGATTCCTGGGTGTAATTGCTGGAAAGAATTGTGTGACATCTACTATACATTTATCAAATTTATTATTCACCTAGAACATTATATACTTTATGAAGCACGTATGTTACATACGCATTACAGAAAATAAGACGCCACAAAGTAACGTCTCATTCACACGTCAGTGTTTGGTCAGTGATTTCCATCAAGGATTTTTAGCCAAAACCAGGTGGGGCTCTAAATATAGAACAGGTGCAGATCTTTCCTTTATAACTTATGTCTTTGTTGGCTCCAATCCTGGCTTCATCACTGATGGAGATCACTGACCAAACCTCTGACGTGTGAATACGACCTAACAGTCAAAGTATGAGGATGATAAGTACAAACGTATTTATAGCAAACATTGTCACTGAGGATGTAGTTGCCATGCATACAGTATACAGCAGGGGGCTGCAACCTCCTTTCTAGTTACAGTATGGTAGACTTCCTGGCCATGTTTGAACACATTGCTAGCTTCATGGTAGATATCTTCTAAAATACAGTTTTTTTTTTTTAAATAAATACAGTGTTTTTATAGCTGTTCTACAGGGAGGAGCATTGAAGCTAAGGAAACAAAATGCTATCTCTGGTGGTAAAGATGGTCATTATACATTAGCGTTACCAGTCTCCGGCAGGCTGTTCAAGCTGAGATTCAGCACTGCTGAATGTTTCTGCAATGCCCACCAGTCACTGTGTGATTCAGATGTCAAGCCAGCACTACCCGTATGATCTCTTGTGCAGGGACCCAGTCCAGTCCGTAAACAATCCAATAAAACAGGGAAAAATGTCCAGCAGTGAGATAGAGGATAAAAGCCTTCAGTCTTTATTTAGTACTCATATAAAACTACATCTTCACACGGACACCGGTAACGCCACCAACGCGTTTCAATCTAGTCATGGCTAAGATCTGTTAGATCGAAACGCGTTGGTGGCATTACTGGTGTCAGTGTGAAGATGTATTTTTATATGAGTACTAAATAAAGACTGAAGACTTTTATCCTCCATTCAGTGCTGGACATTTTTCCCTGTTTTCCTGGATGGCCCACCAGTCCCATTGACTATAATGGGATTCAGAGGAGATCTGACCCGGCAAATATGGCTGGATTCGGCCAGACAAAAACTGCTGCACACAACATTTTTCTGTCCGGCTGAATACCGACATATTTACTGGTCAGTGTCCTGATCTCCGCCAGATCCCATTATAGCCAGTGATTGATCTAGAGAGCTGCAGCAGACTGTTCTCCGGGAAACACTAGCGTCAAACTAGCGTTAGGTTACAGTAGTGGTCCAACTCACAAATGTTTAGCTGAGGTGAGAATGATGTTCATCAGTGACCTCCATGATCTATAATAATAAGGATAATCTCTGTTTATCTAAGTTCAGAAGGTTCATGTGTAGACAAAATCAGCTATAACAGAGAAACAAACTTAGGCAAGAAGCAGGGTGGAAACACAAATTTTGAAACCCCCCCCCAATCTCCTCTCTCTTCTCTGTTTACTGTACCTCTCTACCTGTGCTCTTCATTTTGCCAATGACCTACAACATACATTCTGTGTAATCCAAACCTTCTGCTTCCATCTCCGAGACTTCTCGTGTTGCACCAGTTCTCTGGATTACTCCAATCAGACCACAGTTTCAAGCATGATCCTTTGCTTCTCCCACGGGGATAAGATGCCAACAGAAGTGTCTGTTGGCGGCGTTCTCCTCTCTCCCAATTAAGAACATATACATGCTAAGCTGAACTTAACGTATATGTGTATGGGGGAGTTGAGAGGGAGTTGGCAGATATTGCTGCTGGTCAAACAAGCTTTAGAATCAGTTATTAGCTAATTAGGTAGGTCTAGTAAATGTTTATACCATCAGAGTGGCTCATCAGACGATGTTCCAGAGTCTTGGTCAACATCAACAGCTTTGTCAATGCAATAAAATATTAACAGGTACATGAAAGATATAGCTTAGCTATAATTTTTAATTTTACTAAGACTGATGGGATTTTCAGGATAATATTTACCCTACTACAGACAGTGTATAAAGCCGAGAAATTAAAATTACTGGTGAAGTTGGGAAGGGATCCTAATGAACAACAAAATGATGAATCACCTAACGTGCCTCTGAGGAGCTTTAACACAAATTAGAATGGAATGATAAAACGAGATAGGCCAAGGAATAGCATCCTTCCTAGATATGACCCTTATTTTGCTTGTAACCAGTCAAAAAAACAGCAGGAAACTTTTTAATAGATATATAACACAGCATTTTTCTCATATAATGACATGAGACAGGCCCTGAAAAGTACAATAGCCTCAAAGCATAAAGGGTGGGATACCTAGCCGCTGCGTTGCACAAACCTCTTCATGTTCTGTTGTGAAGCTAGTCAGAAAACATAGCATAGTAAGCAACATGATTCCCTGTGCCAGCAGTGTTCTAATAAATCTGTACCCCCTGCTAAGAGCAGGGTGCTAAAACAACGATGAGGAATGAACGCATTTCCTAAAGTGACGTACAGAAAAACATCTGCAACAGAATTTCATCTCCGTAATTAGAAGCGCTCAGACTTCCATGAGCTCTGCCCGATGTTTAATCTTTCATGTACACAACATTTTTCCAGTTTGTTTCATGTCAGTATCACAGAAAGGAATCATAATTCAATGTCAGGTCGCTAAGTGGAGGTCTGCCAATTATACACTGTATATCACGGAGCCAGATTTATTAATGTGCCTCAGACATAACTAATACAGACATATGGCAACCCAGCACGGAGTTCAGTGATAGCCCATGAATTTAATGTGTTTCATTTGTGGGTGTTTACAGGCACCTATTAGGGGGAAGTATAAAACGGCATAATATTGGCACAAAACGCATATCATTCGTACATTAGGGTGGCTGCAGGGATTTCATTATAGAGATAAGTATTTGATATGTATACAATGTTAATGCATTTGCCTCTTATCCACCATAGTTTTATTTCCATGTGAAGAAGTCAGTGGTGTAAAGTAGAACTAGCTTTGTTGCCCATAGCAACCAATCAGATTCCACCTTTCATTTTTCACAGCTCCTTTGGAAAATTAAAGGGGGAATCTGATTGGTTGCTATGGGCAACTAAGACAGTTCTACTTTACACAGTTTAATAAATCTCCCCCAAAGTATAACTGGTTTAGTTGCCAATAGTAACCAATCAGATTCCACCTTTCATTTTCTAAACGAGCTGTCAAAAATCTAAGGTGGATTCTGGTTGCTATGGGCAACTAAGCCAGTTCTACTTTACACCAGTTTGATAAATTATCTCAAATATATGTATGCCAATATAGGTTGTAAACAAATATAAGAAACTTTGTAATATATCTTACAAGAGAGTCCATGATGCCACTTGTATAGGTAATGGGAGTGCTAGGCTTGGGATACATGGCAAAATGTATTACGTAAGTAGCAAAAAAATATGTGTTAGGGTGCATTCACATCACTGTTTATCTTTCTGTTCTTCTGATCCGTCAAAAAAAAAAAGGATCCAGTAAAAAAAAACGGATCCTGTTGCATCAGTTGTCATCCGTTTGAGCCATTTCACTCTGAGATCCATTTTTTAGACAGAAAAAAGTCCTGCATGCAGTACTTTTGTTTCTGTCTAAAAGAACAGATCTCAGACGGAAATGGCTCAAACGGATGACAACTGATGCTTGTTTTCCCCATGCCAGGGAGCACTGGAGCTGTCCACATTGATGTTGTTCTGAACTCAGGAATGAAACTTTAGCCTAGCAATTCTTAATTAATAGATGGTGTAGAGCTGAGTCTGTAAATGTAGCAAAGCTGCTCTTGATGGTACAGTTTCCACAGGACCGCTAGAAAATCTATTAAAGAGGTTGGCCTGGTTACTGATGGCCAATGTGTTTCGAAGATGATTATATGGCACTTACTCATCCAGCTTTTGTTGAAATTCTTCATCATTTTCCAAAGGTATTCTCTTGTTTGCCAAGTAATTTGTTCTGTACACACAGAGGTCCTACCCATAAAATGGCTGCTTATGGAGGGTCATGTGACCAGGTAATTCACCTCCATGCAATGTCTCCTCCATTCAAATACACCACCCTTGCCGTCTACACTTGTAGTATTGGGATTTTCATACAGGTGCAGTGTGTTTGAATAGGTTATGGTTATGGACAAGCCCTGTATGTGGACAGCACAGAAGATTTGCTGAACAAGGTGGCATGGCTGTGAAATATGGCAAACAGCACAAAATATCAACAAAGTCTATATTAGTAAGTGCAATATAGTCTTCTTACCTACACATTGGTCACAAGTAGCCAAAAATTGGCCAAGTTTTTAAATACAGTAGACAAATCCAGCTCTTCCATATCTGTAAAAAATCTCCCATCTTTTATAAGATGGTGCCACAAAGGTACGGCATACGCTGTTCTGGTGCAATGATGGAAACGTAAAATAATCCATTAAAGAAAAAGCCAATATTCTGTTGCATTGCACAAAGCAGCTATGATGTTAAAATATTACTGCTGAGGACATTCTGAGGTTTGGGTGTGTCTTTATAGACAAGTTGAATTTGATTATGTTCAACCCATTTTTTTATGTTAATGCTGAGGGTGTGGTGATATACCTCAAAGTAGTATTTTTCTGGAAAGCCATAATCAAACCAGATCAACATCTAAATAGATTTGTGCATGTGTGTATTTGATCAGAACTCAGTGGGGATGACTGCTTTGAGATCTACACTGTGTTAGCAAGACATTTTCGGGCCAGGTATCAGAGCAGAGAGGATGCCTGGCCCTGTCAATCTAACGGACTAGGAGTGGCAACAGGAGGAGGCGGAGGTGAAGTTGTGCTTCGAAGGACTAGGCCAGCCCCTGGGTGTACCAAGCACCTCATTTACAAATAACAAAAAAACAAGGATTTTTCTGCATCTGTAATACAGATTGCAGAAAATTGGGCTCATTTTAGTCACCAACCCTACCAGACACTATGCCTGGTTTATATGGTTATTCATGGTGACAGATGCTCTTTAAATAAGTCCATCTGAAGGAATTAACTGTGAACTGCATTGAGCAGACTGCAATGTATTGTAAAACATGAAAGCTTCAGAGGCAAAGCAGTGCACAATTTTAAGTAAATAAAAATGAAAAAAAATATTTTTAATCATATAATAGATAAAATATCTAAAAAACAGCTATAAAAAGGTGTCTGTAGTGCTTAAAGTCTCATGAAGAGTGGACATAAGTACCTCCTTTGTACAGTGCTGCAAAATAGGCTAGCGCTATATAACTAATAGGTAATACATTAAAGGCATTCACCATACAATATGTGTTATATACTGCTAAGATCTACTATAGCTCTAGTACCCGGCAGTAAAATGTATCCTGGCTCCTCTCGGCTGTGTACAGTATCATTAATAAACTTCATGGGTCATGTATTTTGTCATTCTCCAATTCCATAGACTCAATGGGAAATAGAATTATTTGTGTTTATTTCAATGTGACTCAACAGAAGGGACACAGTCGAGTGAACGATCCTTTGATGACTATGTTGTCTGCACCACCACATTGCTCTGCTGTAAAAGGATCACACTTAATGGGCCATACGCCTTATCAGTGTCACTGTCGCTGCAATAACCTGTAGTCAGAAGGACAAACTCAGCAAGCCATAATGTACATGCCTCATTGTTCTGTGCTGTTGTCATCCCACAGGACTTAGATCACTTCTTTGTATAGTTTGAAGGCCAGACCTTGACATTGTATATTATGTTTTTACTAATAATACTTTACAAGAATGAGAAAATTCATTGCAACAAATTTATTATGTCTAGTAGCTAATACATTCCTTTTTTGTAACAAATTTACATAGATCTATGAATGGTTATCATGCAAAAAAAATTGGGGTCATTTATCAAACTAGTGTAATGTAGAACTGGCTTAGTTGCCCATGGCAACCAATCAGATTCCACCTTTCATTTTTGACAGCTCATTTGGAAAGTGAAAGGAGGAATCTGATTGGATGCCATGGGCAACTAAGCCAGTTCTACTTTATACCAGTTTGAGAAAGGACCCCAAATATATGTACACCAATATAGGTTGTAATTCCCATATCAACCCATGGACAATATTCTAAAATAGCCACAGTTGTTACAAAAAATGTTGCCTAAATAAATAGTACAAACAAAGATAAGAAGCTTTGTAATATATCCTACTAGAGAATAGTGTCTATTTCTCCACTTATCAGTCACTTCTCCCCTCCCTACACTGATCACTTACCTGTAGTGCACTGCTAAAATTCAGACCGGGATTAAAAGGAGTCTCTCACCTGTTTTTCTCGTATATAACTAACAGCAGTAAAATGTTAGTAAGATATTAGGACAACTATATTCTCTGCTGTGCTTATTTCCATTAGAGAACACACAGCAGCAAAGTGACATGTCTAAGGTCACGCTCCTTTGCTGACACTGAGACTTAGAAAACTATTTCTAGCCAATTTTCCAATTTTATAGCTTCACACTAACTGCTCCATGCTTTCACCACAGGAGATATTAACCCATAAAATGGGGCTTCTGATTACACAAAAGTGCCAGCGTGTGTTATTTTGAGCCATGTCATGCATCAATAGAGAAATCATTTTAAAGGTGCAAAGAAAAACAAAATAGAAATAAAGTCTTTGCTTTCATATTCACCCTTGGAAACAAGAAGGTTATACAGCTTGAAAGACAAAAGCCTGCACGCTACAATATGAAGATCCCGGCAGGGGAGGCTAGGGGACAACACTTAAGAGCAACCATAGCTGGCTCACAGACAGTAGGACAAGCCCTTTTTACCTTTAACCACCTCATGAGACGCAGTTTGTTCATGAGAAATCAATTGCAATGTGTTAAGTGGCTGTTTGGAGCCAAGCCACGGAAGCAGAATGACTGCACTTGGTGAGAACTGTAACCATAAATCTCAGGTGGAGCTGGTCGCACAAGCCAGACCCTTCCGGCAGGAATAGAGTTAATAAATTTTATCACTGCCCTTAGGGCTATATGAAACACCAAGCCTAAATTAAGCTAATAATAGTACTTAAGCCCCATGCCCTTCTCTGACTCTGGCCATCCCTTGGCTCTGGCAAAGTGGCCTTCACACTACAAGAAGTATCATCTTCCATACTCCTCTGTAATTTGCCATGGAGACAGCACATTACATCCTCAGCTCCTGCCATCTCCCTATTATTTTAGCTGCCAACCTTTTATAGCTAGTAGTGGGTGCAATACAAATGCCTCAGTCTAGAGATACAATGATAGAAAACACAAAGACATCTCAAAGTGACAAAAACAAACACATTTCTTGTGACTTTTTGTGTTTTTTTTTATGTATCACATTAGTAAGGACCATGTCTTCTATTCACTTCATAGCTTCAGTGATTACTATACATTTCTCTGAATAACAGGAACAGAAGTGGTAATTTTTTTGGAAAACCTGAAAAATTATAGCTGCTGTAGTGTGGACAGAAGTGTCCTGGGTTTAAATGATGTGCTGGCTCTTTAAAGCTGTTGTGCCAAATTTTGAAGTTACTAACTGATCGGTGGAAGTCCAACCGCTGTGACCTCTACCAATCCCAACTACTATGGGGGTGCGGGGTCACGTTCCCCCAATCTGATGGCGTGGCAGGTCAAACATGCCCACTGCCATGCCATTAATTTTCTGTAGGGCCTCTGGAAATAGCTGGGCACTGTACTAGACCAGTGGTCCCATAGAGAATAAATTGAGTGGCTTCTTTAGGGAAATGGGACCTCTGTTCTCAGGATCAATTCAGATCCCAGTGGCCGGACAACCACCAATCAGTTAGATATCCTGTGGATAATGTCAAAACCTGGCAAAACCCTTTTTTTTTAGCTGAAAACAACACAAGCTGTTTTTGTAGCAGTTTTGATGTTGTTTTTAATGCAGTTTTTTGATCAAAACCAGGGTACAACATAAAGGATAATCAGTACTTTCTTTAGAAATCTGCTTCGTTTAACATCCACTTATGACTTTAAATAAAAAAAAAAACTACATCAAAAACTACTACACTGTGGTGCAAGCTCATATAAGTTCAGAAATCTGTGCAGTTTGCACCCAGATGAGAAGGTCTTTTGCAGTGGAAAAACTTCTTCATGCTAGGAGATGTTCACCCAACAGAATCTCTAGGTGGATTTTGATGAATATTGCACCAAAATCTGCTTTGAAATTATGGGCAATCTGCATCCCATGCAAGTCAATGGGGTTTCCACAGCACCACTCACATGCATTGGGAAATGCCTCTCTTTCACTTATTTTGAGTGGAAAGCAGGAGGATTAGCCACGCTGGATGAAAAAGGGGATAATCTTTGTGTGGATTTGCGTCAGTGCAAACTGTGGCAAATCCATTACAGAAATCCAATGGTCAGCCTCATATTTTTGCAATGGGTAATGCACATAAGCATTTGTAATCCATCCTGTGCACATAATCTTCACTTACTGTAGTTCCCACATTGTATTATTTCTCAACATTTGAATGGAGACAATCCTTCTTTTTGGAAGGGTCCTCTGATGATCTCATTGATTGGAATACCCAGTGATTAGCTGTGATCTTGTAATTTCCTTACCTGATTACCCACTGAAATCCACTAGATCACTATGCATGGAGGTTCTTGGTTATCCAGGGAGAGATACTGCTTTGAACATAGGTTAGTTTATTGAAGTCCCAAATACACTCATTGTTTGGATATATTTTTGCATTGTCTCTAAGCAAAACTGCCAAGTAAACTTAAAGGGACAAATCCTGAAACCACTTTTTGCTATTTCCTGAGGTTCTCCAGAACTAACAGAAGAGTATGTCTTAGGCTACTTTCACACTAGCGGCAGTCCGTATCCGGCAGGTGAAGGGTGCCGTCGGATCCGGACTGCCGCAGGGACATGTGTGGGGCGTTCCGGCCCCACACATGTCACACAGTACCATATACAGACATACATACATACAGACACATACACATACACACAAACACATACATACTTACATACTCCAGGCAGGTCGCACGTCTTCACGCCCAGGAGGCGCGCTGCTATGACGATTCCCCACAGCGCCCTCTGCTGGGCGCTGTAGGGAATCGTCATAGCGGCGCGCCTCCTGGGCATAAAGACGTGCGGCCTGCCTGCCTGCCTGGAGTATGTAAGTATGTATGTGTTTGTGTGTATGTGTGTGTGTATGTATGTCTGTATGTATGTGGTGACGGATCCGTCCTGAACTCCATTGAAAGTCAATGGAGGGTGGATCTGTTTACCATTGTGGATCCGTGCCCATTGACTTGCATTGGGGGTCATTCCGGATCCGTCTTGGTGCGGATGCCTGGACCCAGCATGCTGCGGTTTGTTCTCCGGTCTGAAGACGGAACGGAATGCTTTCAGGAGCATTCCGTTGTCTTCAGTTCAGTTTTGTCCCCATTGACAATGAATGGGGACAAAACTGAAGCGTTTTTTTCCGGTATTGAGCCCCTATGACGGAACTCAATACCGGAATTTAAAAACGCTAGTGTGAAAGTAGCCTTAAGCAGGACACAGTACACATTGACAGGGCTCTATCAGTGACATTTATATGGTTTACAGGTTAATAAAGTCCACTTTATCAATTCCTGTAGTTCTCAATAAACTCCCAGTTGAACTGTGTTATTTGTCTTCCTGGACTAATATCTCTGCGTCATTGAACAAGAATATCCATGGTGTGCAGTTTATTTCAGTTTTTAAAGATGTCCTAGAGGAATGAGCATGGAAGCCATATTATGAGAAAAGTATTGAGCAATCCCTATTGAAAAGAAATGACGGAGGATTGAGGATTGAGTATACATTGCAGGCAGCAGACATTGAACTGCTCATAGACTATGCCTTTTAAACACTGACTGATTAGATCCGTTGTTTCTCAGTTGCTGAGATAAGGAATTCCTCATTGTCCTCTGAAAGTGCTGAGCAGGAGAATTAGAGATCTGGATTTCCACAGTAACAATTGCAGATTTAACTGTAGCAAGAACATCCTGGACACTAGACTCATGGTATTATACTACAACAGAACAGGTTGTTATTTGTTACTATATATATTAGCTTTAGAACCATTCAGAATTTAATTTGATATAGGTCTGCATACATTTGATCTAAAACTTGGGGGGTAATATCTCTCCTTGGAGAGAGAGCACCTTAATGGTGAGGAGACTTATAGGCCATATATGTTTCTCTGGAATTCTGGGGAAAAGAAATGCGAATGAGCTCTTAAAAAGCTCTGCCTCTAATGCCAACTGATATCACCACATAAGGTGGCAGAGCTTGTTAAGAGTTCATTTGCATCCCTTTCTTCTTTGATCTAAAACTACATGAGATTTTCACACAAGTCCAAAAAGTAGATAACCAAATCAAACAAATGAGCCAACAATATTACACTCGGTCATTTATGTCACATGTCTGTCAGTGGCAAAAGTATGTGAACTTTTAGGATTATCAGATACTTTGAAGGTGAAATTAGTCAGGTGTTTTCAATCAATGAGATGACATCCATGTGTGAGTGGGCAACCTGTTTTATTCAAAGAACAGGGATGTATCAAAGTCTGATCTTCAAAACACATTTACCATGGTACATAAAAAGGAGATTTCTGAGGACCTCAGAAAAAGAGTTGTTGATGTTGTTGATGTTCATCAGGCTGGGAAATGTTTTGTGGACAAGTGAGACCAAAATAGACCTTTTGGTTTAAAATGAGAAAAGTTATGTTTGGAGAAAGGAAAACACTGCATTCCAGTATTATTACCTCATCCCAAATGTGAAACACGGTGGTATTAGTATCATGATTTGAGCCTGTTTTGCTGCATCTAGGCCAGGAATTTGTCACCATCGACAGAACAATGAATTTTGAATTATACCACCAAATCATAAAGGAAAATGTCAGAGCATCTGTCCACGAGCTCAATATCATGAGAATACGTTGTGGAGGGACCTGAAGTGAATGGTTCATGGGGAAAAAAAACACCAACATTGAAAAAAACACCAACATAGCAAAAGTGAAGCTGTTTTGGTAGGGAGGAATGGGTAATTCCCCCAAGCCGATGTGCAGGACTAATCAACAATTACCAGAAACATTTGTTTGCAGCTATTTCTGCACAAGGGGGCCACAGCGGATACTAAAAGCAAAGGTTCATACACTTTTGTCACTCACAAACAGGCAATTATTTTCCTCACAAAATAAATGATAATATTTTGACTTATGTTTGATTTGGTTATCTTTATCTACTTTTAGGACTTGTGTAAAAATCTGTTGTAGTTTAGATATGAATCTGAAGACATATAACATTTGTGCACATAAAATCCCCTCTGTAACACAGTTTTAATGTCATTTCTGTGTGACAGTTGAAACCCTTTAGAGCTGAGTCCTGGATATAATGAGCATGAACAAACTTGTAACTTGCCTCCTTGTCCAAACCTCTAACTAGTTTTAAATGGTTGTAGCTGCCTTATGTGGCTGCAATATTGTGACCCTCCGCAGTTTTACTGAATAAAATAGAAAGGACTACAAAAGTCTCCAAAATATAGTCCTACTCAAACTGTGTAAAAGAGGTCTTGAGGGGGTATTCCCAGGAAACACATTTATTATCTATTCACAGGGTAGGTTAAATGTTTGATCACAGGATGTCCCACAGCAATCACTAGAATGGGGGTCCTGTGTTCTCTGTTTGAATAAAGCATTGGTCAACTTGGACTCATGTTCTCAAGACCAATGGGAGTCCAAGCAACTGGGTCCTAAATGATCAAACACCGGTGGATAAATATGTTTCATGAGCCAACCCCTTTAAATGGCTTTTCCAGCATAATCTCTAGTGTGATAATATGAACCAGCACCAGCAGGGGACCCCAAGTTTAATATTTTTCTGTGTTCCCTTACCCCTTCATCTCCACAAACCTCTGTCAATGACTGATTTGACAAGTCGCTCAGCTCCGGCTTGAGCTTTTAGATCTGAAAGATAACTGCCATACCGTGGATTGGGTTCCTGTGAATAATGCATGTCATCTGTCAGAATTCACCGCCCTTGAAGATGCACACCTTAGTTTGCACCAGGGTCACATTTCAGTCTTCTGATCTTAATCTGAATGCCTGCAATGCTTCAAAGGGCAATGTGATTGCATGAGGTTGCCATGAAATGAATATACTATATGTGTGTGTAAAGCAATATCAGCTTCTGCACCATTACTTGCTTTTAATATTTTATTTTGTAATTGAAGGATTATATTACCAGAAGGACTAGGTCTACTGTGTCTATGCATCTCCCCAAAGCCTCTTTCCTGCAGCCCGGAGGGGATCTAATGTGTACTTATGATCTGGCTATTGTATTAAGATCTAATAATAAAATGTGAATGCGATGACCCTTATTCCTGGGGCCAGATGGGACCCTGATAGTGGACTGTACATCTCATCAGAGCCTACATAAACATGCTTATAAGGAAGAATATTGGTAATTACATGTCACAGTCTATCACATCTCTAAGGTCAATGGGAACGATCTCTTGTTTTTTCATACATATATATTGCAATATCCTGCATTCAAAATGAACTTGTGTGGATATTTTATTAACCATTGCTTACAGCAGGGATCAACAGCCTCTGGCACTCCAGCTGTTCTGAAGCTACAACTCCCAACTTTCCCTTCTCTATGAGTTAGGCTCCATTCACACGACCGTATATTGTTTTCCGCTTCCAATCCGCAAATTTTGCGGAAGGAATGTGGACCCATTCACTTAAATGGGACCGCAAAAATAACGGACAATACACCGTTTGCTGTCCGCATCCGTATGTCCGCATATCTATTCTGCAGAAATATAGGCCATGTCTTAAAATGTCTGCAAAATGCGGCCCGCAGAGCAATAGAAGTCAATGGGTCTGCAAAAAAACGGAAACACTTCCGTATGTCATCCGTGTTTCCGTTTTTTTGGCTGAAAGGTTTGTACAAATATTATGGAGCAATCTATTTGATCTGGTTGCCTAGAAATATTAGGGGAAGCATTTCATCCGTTTTTTGCGGACCAACGGAACGGATGCGGATGTACAACGGAATGGAAAGATAAATATTTGCGGAGGCACAGATCCGCAAAAAACGGTCCACAATACAATATACGGTCGTGTGAATGGAGCCTAACAAAAACACTTGAGGAAGTGTGAATGCTGGGAGTTGTAGTTTCACAGCAGCGGGAGTGCCGAAGGTTGATGATCCCTGGCTTAGAGTTAAGTAAGGGTTACAATGGATGACACAATATAAAATAAAAGAATATCTGACCTGTCAGAAGGTACCGTATTGTTCAGACTATAAGACGCATCAGACTATAAGATGCACCTAGGATTTGGAGGAGGAATATAAGAAAAAATATTCTACATCAGACTTCAGAGCAGACCCCCAAATCAGATCCGTATTCTTCATCAGACCTCAGATGATACCCTCATCAGACCCCCAATCCTCATCAGACCCTCAAATCAGACCCCCATTCTTCATCAGACCTCAAATCAGACCCCAAAATCAGACTCCCAAGCTCCATCAGCCTCAGATCAGACCACTCAACCTCCATCAGCCACAGATTTAACCCCCATCTGACCCCCCCAGCCTCCATCAGACTTAGATCAGACCCCCTTAGCCTCCATTAGCCTCTGATCAGCCCCTATCAGACTTAGATCAGACCCCCAATCAGCCTCAGATCATACCCAATCACCTCAAATCGGCCCCGCAGCTCTCATCAGCTTCAGATAGCCCCCCAAGCTCCATCAACCTCATATCAGACCCCTCAACCTCTATCAGCCTCAGATCATACCCCTCACCCTCCATCAGACTCAGGTAAGAGCCCCCAGCCTCCATTACCCTAAAATCAGCCCTCATAAGACCCCCCAGCGTCCATCAGACTCACATCAAACCCTCAATCAGCCTCAGATCTGACCCCCCAGCCCCTATCATCCCCAGATCAGCCCTCATCAGACCCCCAGACCCCATCAGACTCAGATCAGAACCCCAATCAGACCCTATCTGCCTCAGATTGCACCACCCAGCCCCACTGAGCCTCAGATCATACCTCCCAGCCCCCATCAGACCTCAGATCAGATGATCAGACGTTAAAGAGAAAAAAAATCTCCCTCGCTCTGGACAGCGGCGCATATCCAGAAGACACCAGTCTATTGCTTCTTCCAGGTCCCGCTGTGTACTGTCACCTGAAGCACACAGTGGTCAGAAATGGATCATAAACACAGAGAAAATATAAAGGACAGATACAACGCCTCCTCTTTTTTTAGTCTGGCTTTGGCTTCCAAAATTGCTTCAAAAACCTGCCTGTGTGGCCATACAATAATAGTTTAATGTTAATTGTTAGTGCAGATCAGTGCACAGAGAAGTAAGGGCTCCATGGCAAGGATCAAACCAGGTCCCCCACACAGGACAGAATGGTTTCTGCCTAAACCCCTTTCAATGGCCCTTGGGCCATTTTCCCACTGCCTCATTTGCTAAAAGTTGTTCTTTTAGAGGGTAGAGTCCTGACCAAGTTTTCACCTCCAGTAGAAGAGGAGATAATCGCAACTCAGACTGGGCCCCATAGCAGTCGCATGGTCAGCCACTATATGATAGTTATGCCCCTGGTACAGATGGTCCGAATAGGCAGACTAGACTGTAATCTTACTAGATGGTCTTGCTAATTATATCTCTCTTTTTCAAAGGAAACATGAATCATTGTATAAAGAAAAGGTATTCAGGTTTGCATACAAATTCCTAACATCTCTGTTTGCTGTCATGGAATGAAAGCATTCTTGTTTATGTCTAGAGGCTATTTACATATATACAGTATAACTGAGAGGTAGATATAGTGGATTCTCAATGCAATGTATAGGGGCAGTGATACCGACCATATTTGTAATATAGTTTAATTACTGAAATTGTACATTTCTGTTAGAAATATAGCTCTAAAGTGGCCCATTTTGAGCCTTAGCAACGCTCCTTGCTCAATGCTGTTTACATTACACAGTCAGTGTTGAGCAAGTCTCCACTGTTATGTAAATAGAAGACAGAGGAGCGTTGCTAAGGCTCAAAATGGGCCACTTTAGTAAATTACAAAAATGGTCAGTATCACTGCCCCTACACATTACACTAATAAAAATAGAATGGCAGTTACACTTTAAGCTCATGACTAAGACAGATACCGCATGTCCCTACAGTACATTACAGTCAGGAATAGATCCTGGAAACTGGACCATGGTGGTAATTCAGTAATTCTTTAATAGTCATTTTCCTTGTAATCAGGATTCATGGGGACTCCAGAGGTTGGACCCCCACCGATCATAAAGTCACACCATATCCTCGCAATATTCTATCATTTTATGAGATGAGAGCACCTCTTTAATATCTCTTCATAGTGAGGCATGCATATCAATGACACAATATAATGTTTTTGGATTAATTCTACACCTTCCTGGTCCTTAGATTTATCTGCTTCATCTGTACGAGTTTGTTTTGTCGTATTACATTATGATGACCTGTTAATGCAAAACACACACTAAACACTTCAGAATCAAGAAGACATATCAGAAGTTTGTAGAAGACAAAGCCGAGCTGGCACATCTGTAAGTACTGCTCTGTCTTTTGCCTCTTCACAAGGAAAGTGCTGGCTTCTGCCTGGGTTTAATGATTTATTTGTTGCCAGTAATTCCTGTCTCAGGTGTTACAGTGTCTAAAAGGTTGGCCGGTTTTGCGGTCTCTGTAAAACATAAATGTAATCCAACACTCTGTCTATATGGATTATAATTAGAGATGAGCGAGCATGCTCGTCCGAGCTTGGTGCTCGTTCGAGCATTAGGGTACTCGTAAGTGCTCACTGCTCGGACGAGTATCTCGCCATGCTCGAGGAAATGGCAACTTCCGCATCGTGCTTTTTTGGCGCCTAAAAACACAGCCAATCACAAGCCAGGAGACTCTGCGTACCACCCAGCATCACGTGGGGCCCTTACATGTCGATAGCAGGGGTTGGCTGGCCTGATCAGGTGACCCTGGAATATACTACCGACTGGCCGCGGTGCTCGGCTAAGAGCTAGAAGACATTTTTTTTTTTTTTGTCACTTGGCTGGCTGGCACTAGTAGTGCAGCTATCGCCATAACTAACCCTGTTTTTTTTTTATTGTTCTATCTCAGTGATACAAATCCATTGCACACAGCACTGTGGAACAATTCTGTGTGTCACAGTTCAGCACTGACTCACTCCAATCCATATATACTGTCCAGGTGACACTTTCTGTACGTCACAGAATACAACCAAGTAATTTGCTACCAATATCATCTACAGCTTGATCCAGAAAACTCTCTGTGCGACATTTGTCTGGGTTGCAGACTAAATAGTCACCGTTAACAGGGTGTCAGTCAGTCCTACCATAGTTCCTGCACGTCACGTTCCCAAAAAAACAAAATATAAAAAAAAATATATATATTTTTTCAGTTGTTTTAGCTCAGTGATACAAATCCATTTTACTCAGCTGTGTGTAACCTTTCTGTGTGTCACAGTTCAGCACATTCGCTCCCATCCGTATATACTGTCCAGGTGACACTTTCTGTACGTCACAGAATACAACCAAGTCATTTGCTACCAATATCATCTACCGCTTGATCCAGAAAATTCTCTGTGTGACATTTGTCTGGGTCGCAGACTAAATAGCCACCGTTAACAGGGTGTCAGTCAGTTCTACCATAGTTCTTGCACGTCACGTTCCCAAAAAAACAAAATAAAAAAAAAAAAATTAGTTTTTCAGTTGTTTTAGCTCAGTGATACAAATCCATTTTACTCAGCTGTGTGTAACCTTTCAGTGTGTCACAGTTCAGCACATTCGCTCCAATCCGTATATACTGTCCAGGTGACACTTTCTGTACGTCACAGAATACAACCAAGTCATTTGCTACCAATATCATCTACCGCTTGATCCAGAAAATTCTCTGTGTGACACTTGTCTGGGTCGCAGACTAAATAGCCACCGTTAACAGGGTGTCAGTCAGTTCTACCATAGTTCTTGCACGTCACGTTCCCAAAAAAAACAAAATTTAAAAAAAAATATAAAAAAACAAATATAAAAAAAAAATTATTTTTTCAGTTGTTTTAGCTCAGTGATACAAATCCATTTGACTCAGCTGTGTGTAACCTTTCTGTGTGTCACAGTTCAGCACACTCGCTCCCATCCGTATATACTGTCCAGGCGACACTTTCTGTATGTCACTTAATTCTACCAGACTGAACGAGTTTGTGGGTTTCAGTACACCAGGCCCGTTTAATTTTTTTTTTTTTATATCATACACTTATATACAAACAATGTTGAACCCCAGGGCTAAGGGTCGAGGACGAGGGCGTGGGCGTGGGCATTCAATTACTGCAGGGGGCAGAGGCCGTGGTCCTGAGCAGGGTGAGACAGTATCTGCTGATGAGGGAGCTGTGGAACGCCGCAGAGTTACACTCCCTAGCTTCATGTCTCAACTTACCGGGACACGTGGTAGAGGACTGTTGAAACCACAACAGTGCGAACAGCTGATGTCGTGGATTGCGGACAATGCTTCAAGTAATTTGTCCACCAGTCAGTCTTCCACGCAGTCCACCCACGTTACCCAAGGGAGCACTCCTATGGCTCCTCCACCTCAACCTCCTTCCCCCAGTCTGCCCCCTCCCAGGAAAATTTGGAATGTGATCCGGCATACTCTCAGGAACTGTTTTCTGGACCCTTCCCAGAGTCACAAACCACTTCTCAGGTTGCTGCTGACCTCGTTCCCGATGCCCAAGTTTTCCAACTGTCGCAGTCTGTGGGTGATGATGATGACAATGATGAGTTAGTGGAAGAAGTTTGTAAAGAGGTGTCAGACGATGAGGAGACACGGTTGTCAGACAGTGGTGAAGTTGTTGTTAGGGGAGGAATTCCGAGGGGGGAGCAGACTGAGGAATCGGAGGATGATGAGGTGACTGACCCAAGCTGGGTTGATATGCCGAGTGAAGACAGTGCTTCTGAGGCAGAGGCGAGTGCTGCACCAGAACAGGTTGTAAGAGGCAGTGGTGTGGCCAGAGGGAGAAGCAGGGCCAGAGCTGGTGCATCATCAGCAACTGTTTCACGTAGTGAAGCTCCCGTGGCGAGGCCTAGATGTTCGCAAGTCTGGAGGTTCTTTAAAGAAAGTGAGGATGACCAACGGACTGTGGTGTGCAACCTGTGCCACACCAGGATCAGCAGGGGTGCCACCACTACTAGCCTAACTACCACCAGCATGCGCAGGCATATGAGTGCTAAACACCCCACTCAATGGAACCAAGGCCGTTCACCACCTCCTGCGGGTCACACCACTGCTCCTTCCCCTGTGTCACTCGCTGCCTCTGCTAGCCAACCCCCTGCATCACTCGCTGCCTCTGCTAGTCAACCCCCTGCCCAGGACCCCGGCACGAGTGCCTCCCACCGGAAAACCACACCTCCCGCCGGAAAACCACACCTTCGCCTCAACGATCCTCCACAGTGTCCACCAACGTGTCCCAGCGCAGCGTTCAGCTGTCTTTACAGCAGACGCTGGAGCGCAAGAGGAAATACAGTTCCACCAACCCACATGCCAAAGCCCTCAACATCCACATCTCCAAATTGCTGAGCCTAGAGATGCTGCCCTATAGACTGGTAGAGACCGAGGCCTTTCGCAATCTCATGGCGGTGGCTGCCCCTCGGTATTCTGTCCCCAGCCGCCACTATTTTTCCCGATGTGCCGTCCCAGCCCTACACCAGCACGTGTCGGAGAACATCATCCGTGCCCTGACCAACGCTGTTTCTGAGAAGGTCCACCTAACCACGGACACGTGGACAAGTGCTGCCGGGCAGGGACACTATATCTCACTGACGGCACATTGGGTTAACTTGGTGGAGGCTGGGACCAAGAATGACCCTGGGGCCGCTCATGTACTGCCCACACCAAGGATTGCGGGGCCTACCTCGGTCACGGTCTCTCAGACCTACTATGCCTCCTCCTCCTCCGACCCCTCCTCCTCCTCCACCGAATTACCATCTGTGGGCACGGCGCCTTCAGTCGGTAGCTCTAGGCGCAGCAGCAGTGCCGTGGGTAAGCGCCAGCAGGCGGTGCTCAAACTGCTGAGCTTAGGTGACAAAAGGCAAACCGCCCAAGAGCTGTTACAGGGCATCACGGCGCAGACCGATCTGTGGCTGGCACCGCTGAACCTTAAGCCAGGCATGGTTGTGTGTGACAACGGGCGTAACCTGGTGGCGGCTCTGCAACTCGGTAGACTGACACATGTGCCATGCCTGGCCCACGTGTTCAATCTAATAGTTCAGCGGATCCTCAAGACATACCCCAATCTGTCTGATTTGCTCACCAAGTTGCGCCGCATCTGTGCGCATTTCCGCAAGTCGAGCACAGATGCTGCCACTCTCAGGGCAGCGCAGCGCCGCCTACAACTGCCCGATCACCGACTGTTGTGCGACGTGCCCACGAGATGGAATTCCACATTAAACATGTTATCCAGAGTTTACCAGCAGCGCAGAGCGATTGTAGACTGCCAGATGTCATCTTCCACCAGAACTGGTAGTCAGGTCAGTCAGATTCCTCAAGTCTACAATGAGGAGTGGACGTGGATGTCTGATATCTGCCAGGTGTTGAGCAACTTTGAGGAGTCAACACTGATGGTCAGCGGCGATGCCGCCATTATCAGCCTCACCATCCCGCTGCTTTGCCTGTTGAAAAACTCACTGCTCAGCATCAAGTCGGATGCTTTGCGCTTGTCACAAGAGACGGTGGAGGAAGATACGTCGCTTGATAGCCAGAGCACCTTCCGTTCTGTTTCTCAGCACGTATCGGAGGAGGGGGATGAGGATGAGGAGGAAGAGGAGGAGAATGTCGGCGAGACAGTAGAGGGTACCAGTGCTCAGTCCTTAACTCTTGAGCATGTATGGGCTGAAGAGGAGGACTTGGAGGAGGAGGAGGAGGAGGAAATGGAGAGTCAGGCCAGTGAGGAGAGGGAATTCTTACGTGTTGGGACTCTGGCGCACATGGCAGACTTTATGTTAGGCTGCCTATCCCGTGACCCTCGCGTTAGAAGAATTTTTTCAAACACCGATTACTGGGTGTTCACTCTCCTGGACCCACGGTACAAGCAGAACCTTTCCACTCTCATCCCTGCAGATGAAAGGAGTATGAGAGTGAATAGATATCAACAGGCCCTGGTGCACAAGCTGAAACAATTCTTCCCATCTGACGCCGCTAGCGGCAGAGGGCATGGTTCTGTGAGCCAAGTAGCGGGGGAGAGGAGGCGAGCAGGCAGCTTGACCAGCACTGCCAGGGGAACGCTCTCCAAGGCCTTTGCCACTTTTATGTCACCCCAGCAAGACACTGTTACCTGTCCCCAGTCTAGGCAGAGTAGGGGGGAGCTGTACAGAAAGATGGTGAGGGAGTACCTAGCTGACCATACCAACGTCCGTAGCGATCACTCTGCTCCATACAACTACTGGGTTTCAAAGCTGGACACGTGGCCTGAACTGGCGCTGTACGCCTTGGAGGTGCTGGCCTGCCCTGCCGCTAGCGTGCTGTCAGAGCGGGTATTCAGTGCAGCTGGTGGCGTCATCACCGATAAGCGTACACGCCTGTCAACTGACAGCGCTGACAGGCTGACGCTTATTAAAATGAACAACGCCTGGATTTCACCGGAATTCAAATCTCCTCCGGGGGAAAGCAGTTAAAGATTTAAATAACTTATGTATCCGATTCCTCTTCTCTACTCCTCCTCCTACTCCTCCTCCTCCTACATATCGTCTTTGCCTAACGCTGACCCAAAAAACGGCATTTTTTAGAGGTCCAACTGGAACTCTTTTAGCACAATTTTTCAGGAGGGCCCCCTTCAGGCCCTTTATTCAAACAATTTTTCCAGAGGTCCACCTACAGGCGCTCTCTCCAAAAAATTTTTCCGGAGGTCCACCTACAGGCCCTCTCTTCAAACAATTTTTCCGGAAGTCCACCTACAGGCCCTCTGTCCAAACAATTTTTCCGGAGGTCCACCTACAGGCCCTCTCTCCAAATAATTTTTCCGGAGGGCCACCTACAGGCCCTTTCTCCAAACAATTTTTCCGGAGGTCCACCTACAGGCCCTCTCTCCAATTCCAGTTTCCAGTTTTTATTTGCGCAAACTGCATACATTTTTATTTTTGGGATAGGTGTGAAAAATAATATTGCTTGCGAATCTATATTGCCCAACATTGGATACGGTAGCAAGTAGAAGACCAAACACATGCTGCCCACAGGGTTCCGCAAATTCCTGGTCCACCCGCAAATTCCTTGTCCACAATGTCAAGGAGGTCGTGGTTCTGTTGATGAGCAACAAGTCCTTCTATACTGAAATCGCCGACAAAGTCTCCATCTAAGAACCTACAGACCATTGTGGAGAGAGCGGCACAGCTCGCCATCAAAGTGACGAACCCCTAAGCCAGACTGCGCAGAGAAGATAACGAATAAATATCTCTGTGGTTATTTTTGCTAAATAAAAGTTAAATAAACCCCCCCCCCAAAATTCATCTGTTCCTGTGCCTGATCCACCCAAGTTGAATCTGTCCCATCCTGAGAAATTCCCCCCCAAGGAGTCCCCACTGTAACTTGCTTCCCATACAACTACTTCACCCCCCGACACCTGTGTCTCGCCATTGTCCACCACCTCCTCAGACAACACTGGTAAATCCCCACTGTCAGCACACGGAAACAGCAAAAGGTCTTGCGAATTGGGGCAGAGAATGTTCTGGGCTATCACATCAGGGAAGGGGTGACTATGGGGTTCCAGGGAGTACGTGACCACATGCAATATCCATTTAAAAGTCATTCCACACTTGATGTAGCTCATAATTGACAATTGTACCGGTTGATGCTAAATTTTTAAGTTGGGGTCCTGTGTCGTCATTCTAACTACACCCGGCTGTTGTCACCACCACACACGCTAGCCCAGGGGGCACTCCTCTGGCTCTTCCAGCAAAACCTCCTTCCCCCCAGCCTGCCACCCCACCTACAGGCCCTCTCTCCAAACAATTTACTTTTTTGTCCTATCTTTCTCTCTCTCTCTCTCCAAACTATTTTTCCGGATAGCTGCCATATACGGTATTAAACTGAGTAGTATACATAGAAGACATACCACACTTGATCAATCTCATAATTTACGACTGTACCGGTTGATGCTAAATTTTTAAGTTGGGGTCCTGCGTCGTCATTCTAACTACACCCGGCTGTTGTCACCACCACACACGCTAGCCCAGGGGGCACTCCTCTGGCTCTTCCAGCGAAACCTCCTTCCCCCCAGCCTGCCCCCCACCTACAGGCCCTCTCTACAAACAATTTACCCGGATAGGGGACGTATTAGATATTGTACTGATGTTTTTTTTGTTTCTTCTTTTAATTGCCTCCTGACCTGTGATAGGCAGAGCATGGACACTTCCCCTTAGCTGCAGTGGGAAAGACACTCCCCTGGCCAGAGCAAGCTCCTTTTTCATTTTCCATGGTCGAAAAATCCATAAAATATAAGGTCCCAAGATAGGGGACGTATACGGTATTAAACTGAGAAGAATCGATACTGCACCGGCTGATGCTAGAGTATTTCCAAATGCATTCCGGCTGTTATCACCACCACACACGCTAGCCCAGGGGGCACTCCTCTGGCTCTTCCAGCGAAACCTCCTTGCCCCAGCCTGCCCCCCACCTACAGGCCCACTCTACAAACAATTTACCCGGATAGGGGACGTATTAGATGTTGTACTGATGTTTTTTTTTGTTCTTCTTTTAATTGCCTCCTGACCTGTGATAGGCAGAGCATGGACACGTCCCCTTAGCTGCAGTGGGAAAGACACTTCCCTGGCCAGAGCAAGCTCTTTTTCTGTTTTCCGTGGTCGAAAAATCCATAAAATATAAGGTCCCAAGATAGGGGATGTATACGGTATTAAACTGAGAAGAATCGATACCGCACCGGTTGATGCAACAGTTTTTCTAAATCCATTCCGGCTGTTGTCACCACCACACACGCTAGCCCAGGGGGCACTCCTCTGGCTCTTCCAGCGAAACCTTCTTCCCCCACACCTACATGCCCTCTCTCCAAACAATTTTCCCGGGTTGGGGGACGTATTAGATATTGTACTGATTCTGAATTGCCTCCCGCGCAAGATCTTGTGTATTATTTTTAATCAAGATGGTCACAACAGCCTCTCCACGGGAAAATGGATGAGGTGAGTGTTTTATTTATTTTTTAAACACCATTTCAGGAAAAATAGATTCTTTACCACAAGACACAAGGAAATGCTTTGCAGCAAATCAGATTTTTCCTGAAATTCAGATCAAAGTCAATTCATTCAGCTTATATTCGCTCAATACTAATTGTCACCAGAAGTGCCTGATGGCCGCTTACCCCCCTGGTGTTAGTAGATCTCATTGAAAGTTTCTCCATCTAAGGAACATATAAGACAGTTTGTCTGAGCCAGTCTTGCAATATTGGAAGCAGAAAGCCCAGGAGAACCATAGCTTGATGGCTATTTCCCACCATCACAAGACATAATCGAGAGTCCTAGCAGTTACATTAATAGCATGCAGTAGCACGAGCAAGAGAAATACATGTAACAAACTGCTGGAGCACTTCTAAGAGGGGTGTCTGAAAGAGGTGTGAGCTTATCTTGTCTAGTACTTCAATTTTGCGATAGGAACAGCTACGTTCATATTGATGGCATATCCTTAGGAAAAGCCATTAGTATCTGATTGGTTGGGGTCCGACACCCTTCACACTTGCCAATCAGCTTTTCTGCAGTAGCTCGGAAGTAGACAAGCTCCACAGTTCTGTCCATTGTATAGTGGACCGAGCTGGTTACTGGAGCACAGATCCTGTTTACTTCAATGGGAGCAGTGCTACAGTTACTACCTAGTGATGATCGAGCACTAAGGTGCTCGTATGCTCAGGTGCTCTGGCCGAGCATTCAGGGGTGCTCGAGTTCTCGGCCGAGCACCCGAGCATAATTGAAGTCTATGGGAGTAAACCAGGCACCCCCCACTCGGAAGAGCCTGGTTTACACAAGTGCCCCAAATTAAAAAAAAACACACAGAGACATACTTACCTTCCCTGGCAGCTCCCGACCTGCTCCAGCAGGAAGACGGCGCGCAGAGTGGTAATTTTTACCACAGCGCCACCTGCTGGACGGGAGGAGGGAGCTGCAGGGAAAGGTAAGGACAGATCCGTCATGACCCCAATGCAAGTCAATGGGGATGGATCCACTTACTAGTGTGTCACACCAAACGACCCCATTGACTTGCATTGGGGTCATGACGGATCCGTCTAGGGGACTCGAGCTTTGCTCTCGAGTATACTCGGTGTTTGGCCAAACACCAAGTGCACCCGAGTGTAGACATGGTCGGCCAAACAGTGAGTTCGGCCGAGCATGCTCGCTCAATACTATTACTACCCCATTCTGCCACACAGTGGGTGGTGTTGTGTAGTTTTGGAGCAGACTTCTGTCGCTGCAACTTCAACAGTTGATCGGACAGGGCATACCGTGTCTGACCTCTCCGACAATCAGAGGCCATCAATATAGAAGGGCTAGTAATTTGTAAAATATATTCTCTATCTCCCAGACATCAACAGCAGATGTTTTTTTTTCTTATAACTAAATGTGTATGACATCAGTATAGCCCCTGATGATGTCAAAAATATTTGAGTAAGAATCCAGTAAAGGGAGTTGGGAAGGTGTTCCTGTAATGAGCTACTGGAGACCTCCGGGGAGCCTGTGTTTAACCTGAGAACGAGCTACTGAAGACTTCCAGGTAGCCCTCTGCTGCCTGTGTTTACCCTGAGAATGGGATTGGGAAGCTTGCATATTTGTGAACTATAGAGATGACTGAATTTGCTCATCCATAGTGAACAATAATTACATTTTAACAAAGGTTTTTCCCATATTTATCACCAGGAAAGTTTATAAATGTTTTATTGATGATAGGTCACCAAAACAGAAATCTCGAGTCCCTCATTTTTTCTTGCTGCACTACTTCAGTAAGTACAAGTTTGAATGGAGCACGAGCATGCGCCCTGTCACTAAATCTAAAAGTCTACAGGACTGTCAAGCCATCCTGCCATGATCAAGTTATTCAAATAATAAGGGTAAGGGCCTGGTTCAATTTGAATTTTTTTCCGAGTTGAAGGAAAGTCTAGTCATGCTGCTGGAGTTTTGTTATAGGTGCAGTGCTTCACACATATTGAAGACATTTCCAATTGATCAGATTATTTTAATCTCTCATATATAATCCAATTATCATTTCTCTAATAGTTTATATGGAAAAGCACAATCACAGTTATTACTTTTGATTTCCCAGGGTAATTCTTTTTGTCTATTGAATTCAATAGAGAAAAATTCAACACAAAATAAGTTTTACTGTCTTTGTCTCCTTTGAAATTACAGATTACATTTGAAATTTTTGAATCAGGTACCATCATGGGAGTAAGTAATGTCACAATGAAGAACAAGTACACAGGAAGAAAAAATCCATGTCCATGTCTATTTCTATTTTTTTTGTCTGCATATACACTACAGAAAGAGTTAAATGAGTATACTGAAGAATCCCCTCTGAAGTAATTACATTTTATTCCCTGCAATGACTGTTTCAATTTAACCACTCTCCTGTCACTTTTCACTTTTCGTCTCAGCATAGAAGCGGCTTGGCAGAAATACGGCAGTACAATTAGTTAGATGTGATATTAAAGATTCAATGGAAATTAAATATTAAAAAGTTATTCCGCTGATCCATGCACAGATCAAATCCATCTGTTGCTATAAACTCAAATACTGCCATATGCCAGCAAAGATGACTGAGTCTACATCATTAACTTGGACACAATGTATAGGAACATATATTTACATTCATATATACAGTGTAATGCGATCCTCAGCAATTACCAGGAAACATGATCCATTGCTGCTTCTCAGGGGTGCAAATTGCCATAAATTCCTAATTGAATGTTAACAGGAATACCTACAAAGATGAATGTTCTGCTCTATAAGGTCAGGATATACTGTACGATGGCAGGTCAGGAGTAGAAAATGAATTTTCTCCTTACTAAAAGGGAGATTAATTAATGGGGTAGATATACACAACGCAAATCAATAATTATAAGTGAAGATCTTGGATATTGCACATAGCCTGGTTTGGAAAAACAACTTTATTTTGAGTTAATAAAGGGAGGTGGGGGGACTTCATGCAGAACCTCAATTAATTAACCCCAATTAATTATCCAGATCAGAGAGCACAAAATGTTTCTCCCTTCTGGATTCCTTGATAAGTTCAGGTATTACATGACCAACCCATTGATGTGGATGGGAGCTGTCTGCTTAATTTCTCCCTTGGGGGCACTGCAGGAAAATTGATAATCTGAAGATGGTTTCCCAGCTTAATCTTGTTGGTCCTGGTACACACAATGTTTGAGTAAAAAGGGAACAGCAAAAATGTAAAATACCTTTAAAGGGTTTCTGTCACCAGTTTTTTCGGTACGAATCAGGCTGACATTAGAGATGTGCTAATGTCACCTGATTCCAAATATATATCTGTTTTATTTACTGGGGCCCCCATTTTTATATAAAATGAACTTTTATTTTATGCTAATAAGGCCTCTAGGTGCAAGGGGCGTTACCCCTGCTCCTAGAGGCTCTGTTGATTGACAGGACCAGGCAGAGAAGAAACACTCCATTCACCATAGCTTGCAAGGACCTTCAATGATGTCATGACCATGTGATCAGTCACATGGTTTAGGAGGAGACAGGCTGTTTGTGTGATCCTAACCATGTGACTGATCAAATGGTCATGACATCATTGAAGGTCCTTGCAAGCTATGGTGAATGGAGTGTTTCTTCTCTGCCTGGGCCTGTCAATCAACAGAGCCTCTAGGAGCAGGGGTAACGCCCCTTGCACCTAGAGGCCTTATTAGCATAAAATAAAAGTTCATTTTACATAAAAAGGGGGGCACCAGTAAATAAAACAGATATTTATTTGGAATCAGGTCACATTAGCACATCTCTAATGTCAGCCTGATTCATACCGAAAAAACTGGTGACAGAAACCCTTTAAGGGTATTCCAGTGAATTTTAAGTACAATATTCCCTTATGATGGCTTGTTTGCCTCAGTAAATGTCCCACAGTTACTTGATAATTCTCTTTTTCTCACTGGTAGATAACCAATATTAATATTATAATCATTGCTTAAGCATTGCTGTAAAAGAAATTTAAATTTCGTGCAGACTTTTCTTGAGCCTGTGATGGACTTGTGTCTCTACACAACAGTCAGTCATAGGAGGGAGGAGGGAGACAGCAACCTGAATCAATGATAAGACAGGAGGTTTGTCTCAGACACCCAGGCACTAAAGTAAAACAGTAGTCACAGATCACAGCTCTGCCCTAATTTAGAAGAGCTAAAAAAGATTAAGTACCACGGGAATGAATAGCAATTAAGTATTGCTTCTAGGAACTGATTTGCATATCATTTTAATCACATTAACAGGGTTATCCAATATTACAAATACCCCTCACAATACCCTGGCCCCTCCTATAGACAATAGTTACCCAGTCTCCGTCACCCACATCCCTCCAGATCCCTGCATGGCCACTGCTGCATCTCCCCATTGCTCAGATTAAAACATCCAGCCATGGGGTGGGGGAGCCAATAACAGGTTGAAATGGTGACCAACCTCCCTTAGCATCACCTGTGATGCTAGGGAGGCTGGTCACCATGCAGCCTGCTATTGGTGGATGGTGCTGGATGTTTTGATCCACACAACGGGGAGATGCAGCATTGGCCATGCAGTTATTCGGAGGGACGTGGGTGCCGGGAATCGAGAAATTATCATCTATAGCAGGGGCCTGGGCATTGGGGGGGCCCTTTAAACTAAATAAAATCTAGCAAATGTACCATGTAACAATGGACTGCCCAACAATAGCCTTGGTGATGCAGCACCTGCGTAAACCTCTCTCAAGAAAGATCAATTGCTTGTATGACTCATGGAGCTGTCATATGGTCAGATGTTTATAAAGTCAACCCCTGTACCAATTTCTGTTTCATAAATATAAGGACAAGTTTATCTTTGGCTATATAGTTTGTTAATGTGAACTACCTTTATAACTTTAATACTTACTGCCCACTTCTACAACTCAACCCTTTAAGTACTATATCTGTTTCTGGTACTGGTTGTAAACATAGCTGACCATCTACAAGAGTCCATCTGCAAGAACTCTCCTTGTCCTTCAAAATCCATTACAGAATTTTCAGCAGTGGGTACTAATTATGGGCATATCCTCTTTATGCTCCAATACAATGGACAGCATAATCTTTTTTTATTAAATACATATGCAGTATGGTGTAATTAATTTTTTATCCATGTCTAATGTGTACAGAGTTCTACATATTGATTATTTTTTACTTTTGATTGACCTTAGTTCCTGTGGTTGAAACCAGGTTTGAAAAGCTCATTTTGTAGACAGTAGAAATTATTTTCAAAGACTGAACTGGACTTCATTGTATTTCAGAGAAGAAAAAAAAAAGTCAATAATATAGGAAGGTAAATTTTATTCACCAAGTCATGTTTCGCAATGATTCAGGTTGATTTGCCTCCTGGAGAATTCATTTAGAAGACATTTTTTTGTTAAGTGTATTTATCTCTAATTATAATAATAGAGTGGATAAAAACACATTCATGATCTAATAGGCTCCTCAAGTTCTTTCACATTATATACTAAAGGAGAGTAGAAATCCATTATAGTGGGGAGAGTGAATGTACTATAAATGTAGACTTTTAGTGCTTCCATAATAAGTGGTGACTACTGTTATGTAGATTGGAGCTGGAGAAGACTTCTTGTGACTTGGCCTAAGTTATGACAAGGTCACAAAGTAAGCAGATTCAATACATAGAATATTCTATATTTACAAAAGTACATGGGAAAAGAAAGGAAATTAAAGCATTTTGTGCAGTAACAAAACATTATAACATACCCGTTCCTATCCCTAGAGATTACTCTCATAACCATTTGTGTCCTTCACATATTGAACACACAGTACCATTTTTGCTCATTAAATGAGAGCACTTTGAACCCAAACATCTGCAATTCGTCTCTAGAAATGAACCGCAGTAGACGTGAGCGGCCAGCGTATGGAAGAGATGGGCGCATGAAGCAGGTTACACAGGGCACTAGGAATCTAGAGTACATCATTATCTGCAGAATTGTTCATGGAAATGTTCTTGCATTGTTACAATAAGAAAGAAACATGATGTAGGATTTAAAAATACGAATAAAGTGACCAAAATGCTAAAACTGAAAAGTTTCCCAGAAAAGGGGGTTAGAAATAGTTATGGACAAACTGAAGGTTCACAATTCAGTTATTCCAGAATTGCAAAACATCTGTTACTCCTTCTATACTTGATGAGTTTCAGGGTCATGCATAAGGACAAAGACCAGGACATTAACCCCATGATGAAAAAAATAAATAAAATATGGGCTCTCTTCCTTGTGCTGGTTATACCACCATACCACTCCATCTTAGGACAGGAGAGCTCTTTATTGCTTGTTAACAATAACATGCTAGTGTAAATGAAGGGGCAATGACAGGTTCACACTTATAGGACTAGTACAGGTGTCATCTTTCTATGAACTAGGTGCAACTTTGGAACATACATTCTTAAAGGGGTTGTGTCACTTGAGCAAAAATCATTTATTATGTATAGAAACATAAAACAAGGCACTTACTAATGTATTGTGATTGTCCATATTGCTTCCTTTGCTGGCTGAATTCACTTTCCCATCACATTACACATTGATCGTTTCCATGGTTATGACCACCCTTTAATCCATCAGTGGTGGTTGTGCTTGCACACTATAGAAAAAAGCACCAGCTTACATGTGCTCCCATGGTACTGGTCGCCAGAGAGTCTGACACTTTTTCCTATAGTGTGGACGCACAACCACTGTTGATTGATTGCAGGGTGGTCATAACTATGGAAACGAGAAGTGTATAATATGATAGAAATACTGAATCAAGACAGCAAAGGAAGCAATAGGGATAATAACAAAACATTAGTAAGTGGCTTGTATTAACTTTCTCTACATGATAAATGCCACTTGCTTAAGTGACACAAGCCCTTTAATGATTTGATAATTTTGTCCAACATGTTGTTGACTATAGATCAGTTAGTAAATAAGACATTAATGACAACTCTTCTTGTATTTAATGTTTAAAACAATTTTACAAGAAAATTGCCATATTTGGTGGGTTGGAAGAGATGGACAAATGTAGTTGAATGGATTTAACTATGTGAAGGCCAAAATAGTGGTGAGCTGATAATGCCTTCTGCCAATGCAACCACCATGGTATAGGGTTTGATATCCAGAACAGAAGGCTGATTTTTCTTGTGATTTTTCTTGTCTTTCCAAGACCTTTTGGCCACTTCTCTATCTTTTTGCTTGCGTAAAGGAGTTATCCAGAAATGTATTTTTTTAAATCATTTGGAAAATTGTAAAATGGAAAAAGATGTAAAACTCGCCCTACTAAACCCCACCACTCCTGTTCTGATTCTTCTCAGCCCCCCACCAGTCTCTGTACTTCCTGCCCTATCAATAACATACCAACATGGACATGTCACCACTGCAGCCAATCACAGGCCACAGATGTGACCTCAAAGATGTTCACAAGTCAACAGTACAGCCAGTAGCTGACTGTATAGGCCACATGTCAGTCATTATTGCTGAGCCAGAAAGTACAGAGACCTGTGTGGAACAAGGAAGTGCCAGAACTTTAATCTTTAATAGGTTTACATGGCTGGACAACTCATTTAACATGCACATCTTTAGAAGAAAGAAGTCCTCCACAAATTCTACAAAGGTTTTGGGATGAGCCAAGGATGGGTCCATTGCAGATAGTGTGTTTATGTGTTACAGTATCTAGACCTTAGACAACCGTTAGGCTCCAAAGTGAATACTACTCTATACTGCATCTAATATATAAGAACAAATCAATGTATCCCCACCCATAAAAAATGTGGTACAGTCACAAATCTGCTGCAGTCATGTAGAATTATTCTTCTCTAAGATCTCTAATGTGCCCCTCCTTAAATTTCCCATGATTATATAAAGCATTGTATAATAAACAACATATGGTGTCAGGATCTAATAGTAAAATTCAAAGCCAGAGCCAACACAACTATGTAATTTTAGTCCCTAAGGACACCAATAATAGTCTGGCAGTTTCAGCGTTCCTAACCACCATTACGGTAAATGCAGAGCTCATCATTATATGCATACATTGAATCACAATGCACTATGTACACGTGTACATTATTACGTTCCAGGCTTTGTCTACATACTTTCTCCTGTTCCGTTTCCTCCATTAAAGCTTGGAGTTATCATCATGGGAACATAAAATAGAAATTAACTAAATGCATTTGCAGAGAAAACACAATCTGGTCTATTGCAGTTATACAAACACGTTGGTAAATCTCAGCAGGAGAAGATGCTTATAATGTACCGTGAGTCCATTAGACCACATATAGGAATCATACAGGCTTCTTTCACACCATGTATGACCACATATAGACCAAGCAAACAGTCTCCAATCCCCCGATACTCTGTCACCTGCTGTTCGAAGACAATGTGCTTCACTTACTGAGATCTTATATATCACTTTATCCACATTGAGAGTAATAAAGTGCTAGACTGCTATTCGAGGCTAAGGCGCAAGCACATTAAGGACGACTGTCATGGTTCATATTGAGTTCAATTTCATTGGTTTTTATATTACACCCTGCAGCAATATCAGTATATGGTAATCAAGGAGCTGGGGATGAGGTATAATTCAGTCTGCCGATGCTCTGCCTTACAAGCCGGAATGCATTTACGCTTTCTGAAATTTGCTCGGTTTTATAGGCTCTCCCTGGAAAATGGATAGCATCGAGCGCGATCAGAAATGAAATTATGGCTGTTGTGTGTCAGCTGTTTCAAAGTAGCATCCATTAACCCTTCTGGAAGCTGAAGAATGGGTTAATTAATTTGTTTTCTCCCATTCCATCTTCCATATTTGTGTTTCTTTTTATTTCATCCTTGCTTAGTAATAGATCAAAGAAGTAAAGAAAGCTGAGAATGTAACATTAGGGTTTTACTTTATAGAGAAAGGGTTCCAACTGTTCCGAATTTGCAGGGCTGAAAATGGGCGAACTTATGTAGGCCCCACCTGTTGGCTCCACTCAGAATGGGTGCACTCTCAGGAGTGGGGTCTATTTGTCCCTAATTTACCAACTACAATGTTAGTAAGTATGTATGACACGACTAGAAAAATGACCTATGTGAAAACTAACTTCATATACTGTAAAAGAATAAAGGACACAGCGAAAATACCAGGAAAAAACGGATACATTGGGCCTCATTTGTCAAAGCTATCTAACAGTAAATCTTTCTTTGTTGATCATAGCAGCCAATCAGAGCTCAGCTTTCATTTTTTCTGAGCTATTTAAGAAAAGAAAGCTGTGTTTTGATTGGTTGCTATGGGCAACTAAGACAACTTAAGGCCTAGTTCACAAATCAGTGATTTAGTGAGTGATTGTGTGCAAGCACTAGGTGCTGGTCCAAAACACAGAACAGGAGCAAATCTTCCCATTATACTTTATCTCTGTGTAGGTTCCACTCCTGGTTTTAGAATCACTTATGGAAATCACTGACCAAAACACTGGCATGTAAACTAGGCACAGGGGTGTAACTACCATAGCGTCAGACCATGCGACTGCTATGGGGCCCAGGGCAAGAGGGGGCCCAGTATTAGTTGGGATCATCTCCTCTTCTACTGGAGGTGAAAACTTAGTCAGGACTCTACCCTCTAAAGGAACAACTTTTAGCAAATGAGGCAGTGGAAAAAATGGCCCAGGGGTTATTGAAATGGGTTTAGGCAGAAACCCTTCTGTCCTGTGTGGGGGGCCTGGTTTGATCCTTGCTATGGGGCCCTTACTTCTCTATGTACGCCACTGACTAGGCCTTACTTTTAGACAGGTTGGATAGATGATCTGTGTTATGCCTAGTGCAGGGACTGGGGCAATGCATGATACAGGAATTCTGTCTTTGATGTTACAGAAATCCTTGGGCTATATTTCACCACATCAGGCTCTGTACTGGACATAGCACATTCTACACATTTTGTCTGCGGTGCCCCTTTTTAGACAAAGTAGCAGTAATAAAGCTTAGTTGTGATCCACCAATCTTAAAAAAATAAATTATCTTTCAGCAGCCTTCATCTTTAAGGATCTAAGATAAATAAACCTCACCACAAGCTGCCTCCTCTAAAGTTATCGCCGATGGATTATAGTATAACAGTAGGACCTGTTTCCTGGTGCCTATGGGACCCCAAGGGTCCATCTGCCACATATTAACATACTGGTATAATGCATGGCACCTGATATATCCAAGGCTCTTACAGTTTCAGATTGGGGCCCATAAGCTTCAAGTTATGCCTCTAAGCTTCACCATGGCACTGGCTGTGGTACACGAATATTTACTCACTGGATTTGAGAATATGTGATTAACATGCTAGGTTATTTGTTGACGTTATGGTGCTTCAAGTCCAAACCTATACCTAAATATATATTTATTTCAGGAATAGGATTATTTACTAGTAACTGCACTGCCCAAATATAAAGTGTTGATCTGTGGTTCCAAGAGTGCCCTGGAGGCCAATCTATGCCCTGTGTGTTTTTTAATAGGGAAATCTCTAGTAGCCCTCTATACCCTGGCAATTATACGCTGCTTCTTCAATGTTGAACATTCAACATACCTAACACTGCAGCTCATGATGCAGTTTTCCTCCTATTGGCCATTGGAGACTTTGCTGGCAATCTGAAGTTAACCACTAGTTTTGATCCAGAAGGTGCAGGCGGCTCAGAACCAAATCCAATACGATTTTGAAACATGAAATGAAAATCTCATCGCCACAGTGGCTATAAGCCTCCACTGGACTTGGTTTTACTTTTCAAGACTTCTCCATGGGTCAAAAGGACACCACTGAACTCAGAAAGATCACCTGCCAGATTCCTCCCCTCTTCAAGAGTTATTATTAAAAACTTTAATATGTGCCCCAAAAAGCTAAAGATGCAATGGGTGATGATTGATCTAAACTGGTGGAAAATAAAAAAGAAAGACATTGCCCATAACAACCAATCAGATTTCAGCTCCCATCTTTCCAAGGCCAATTTAAAAAGGAAATTAGTAACCTAGTGTCTGATTCATGTGATGACTTGAGAGTGCTCAGATTGCCATGAAAGGTCACGTATGATGTTCTGGGTTATCCTAGGACTGTATGCAATCCCTTTCAGGGTCTTTCACACCAAGACAGCATTATTGATGTCAATGTGACAGTAAAACATATGACTATGGGTAAAGACCTGTGATTTTTTTTTTATTAAAAAAGGGGTCCAAAAATGATCCCATTTTAGTGGCAGATGCCTTCTCTTCTGTCTTCTGACCAGTAAAATAGTAACATAGTAACATAGTTTATAAGGCCGAAAAAAGACATCTGTCCATCCAGTTCGGCCTGTTTTCCTACAAGTGGTGGCCTGTTTTTTGAAAACGTTGTCCAAATTTAATTGCAATATTCAGCTGGAATCTGAATTTTTGAGGAATTGTAAATTAATTTGATTCATTTACAATCAATGTGATTATCTCTAATGGTCACCATAAGCCTTCATTGACAATATAGGTCTTCATTTCAGAGTTTAGGGACCAGATTTCAAGAGAAAATAGCTGAGGAAGATACAAAGCTTCTCTGTTATTTTATGCAATGAGTACAATTTGGATATCCTATCTTGAATTTGTGTATCTTAATGTTTTCTAGATCAAGATTTTAGATGAATTCTGTGCAAATACAATATGATAGCTCTCAGGCGGTATCAGCCTCTTAATGCAATGAACAGTATGATGCGGATACAGTACCCATAACTTGATGCATCTGGGCATTGTTCCAAAGAGCAAAGCAAGTACATTGTAAGGAAATACATTGTACACTTGTAGAAAGTAAAAGAAGCGTGATTACATCTTACTCCTTGTCTCTACACAGTGGAAGGGGCAGTGTTAATGTACAGTAATTGTAATGTAATTGGTTTTTAACTCCTTGATGACCCCAGCATAGTAGGAAAAGGGCTATAATAACACTGCGTATCAATGGAAGGATTTGAACCCTATGATATCAAAGTGGTTAATTTCCTTAAATTACAAATATTCAAGTTAAAATTGGAGTCTATGAATTTAATAATAATAATAATAATGATAATAATAATATGGTGGGTAATACCAAAGACAAAGGGAGGTGGTCCATAAGTCTGGCACCAGGGATATGAAGTGGAATTAGAGCTGATCTTGATAAACTTTCACTTGACAAAGCAAGGTGTTCTCTGTAACTGTATTGTCCAAGGGGCCCCTGAAACTATACATTTAACCCTTTCACTACACATTAATGGTCTGCACTCCACTGTGGTAATTTCACACTCACAATTGCAGTGGTCAATGGAACAGTGGTAAAACATTTTTATTGGCTAATATGGTTTGTGAAAGAGAACTACAAGATGTCGCCAAAGGTTGTGTCAGTAATACATATAGGTATAGATACATTATTTTTTTTAATCTATTTTGTGCCATGACTGGAATCATGTGGAAATTCATCTAACACTATTTATTTTTTACCAGCCCATTTATCACCTCAGATAGTCTATATAAATTCATCAGGAACTCATTTCCATCCATATATTTACTAAAATAGCAATAACATGCACTTATTCTGCGTCTGGGTACCTCAATGATCTACTTTACTTCCTTTTATCCCTTCAATTATAATTTCACACTTAGCGGTTATTATGATACATTTATTTTCTGTTATTTTAGGTGTTTGCTTTACAAACATATTTTGAGTTTTTTGCTTGGAATTGTTCCTGCCAGCAGAGCGAATAATGACACATGATAAACAAATGCCCCATTTAAATATATATATACATGAAAAAAAGGAGACAGGAAAACAAAAATTTCAGATAGAGAAAGAAGAGTGGCTTAGCCAGGATGGATCTACAGCTACATGTGAAATGTATAGACCAATTTTGCGGAACGGGTGCGGACCCATTCATTTCAATAGGGCCGCAAAAGATGCAGACAGCACACAGTGTGTTGTCTGCATCCGTAGTTCCATTCCACGGTCCGGTAAAAAAGATAGAGCATGTCCATTTTTTATGATAGTGCCGGCCATGTGCGGCAAAATGTGGAACGCACATGGGCTGGTATCTATGTTTTGTGGATCCTCAATTTGCAGACCGCAATACACTACGGCCATCTAACTGCGCCCTAAGGGAGATAACAGGCTGGCTTTTAATATATTTATGGTGGTAAATACCTCTGGTGCATCTAAGGCCAGTCCATGTTTCAGCACCAAATATTCTTTCTGGCAATGCTTTTTGACATTAGGCAAGATTCACACCAAAGTACTTTGAGGATAAAACTGAATAGAATACCCCAGATATACCCTAGAAGAAGCTACACATTAACCCCCATTAAAAGCTTATGTATGCTAGGTCATGTCATTCCTATGGAGTCATGAGAGGAACTCATAATTTATACAGGATACATTAAAAGTTTAGAACCCCAAAACAGGATTTGCGGTGCTTTATTTATGCACTAGGTGAAAAGGGTCAGTATTAGTGATTCAATATAACAAAAATAGGTAATAAATGTGGCAACATCACTTCTCATAAATAGCTTTTAGATTTGAATCCCCTGCTACTACACTGGATTGAATTAGAGTCCATTGATGGGACTCACATAGCCTTGGTTTGCTTATAGGCATTAATTATTAACACTAATATTCCACACATTTATTTCCAGTCATGTTTTAAAAAAATCTATAAAACAGAAAAACTAATTTTATTACAATAATAATGTTCGTATTGTCAAACTTTTAATGGTGATCATAAACTTTCCTGCAAGCGCAAGTCTTCTATGTACAGCACAGTGACTTGGTATGCATCTCTAAGGAGATAACCTGATGCAGCTCAAACCAGTCCAAGAAGTGGACATCAAAGACGAAATAGTACAAGGAGTAAAAGCATCCAGTTGTGTGTACAAAGAAGTCTTTATTCCTCCAACATATAGTGAGGAGGTCCCTGATCACATGATTGGATAATGATGTGCTGCTTGAGAAAGACCCCTGCATAGGTTGAAAATTTGCAGTATACGTTAGAGGAATAAAGACTACTTTGTATTTACCACCACCCAACTGGATGCTGTTACTACTTCTACCATTTTCATGCTATTGTGTTAATAACAATGTACATTTGTGCTCAGATGAAATCATGCACAGTTTGTACATTTTTACTCCAAGTGGTGTGAAATAGAAATATGCAGTAGATTTACTATTACAAAGCTGCATATGTTGCATCAAAGACAAACAGAGTCTAATATGTTAATTTTAATCTATATTTCTGTCCACTTTGCATTTTTATAAAATGCAGCTCCACATCAGAAAATGTGAGGAAATATAGATGGGATTCACAGTGCTCGTCAGCACACAAGGGTGTACTTCTACCCCAGATTAATTCTATTTTTTTATTTTTTTTTGGGGGAGGGGTGATTTTATTTATCCTTAGGGACTTCAATGTTTGATCCGTGGTGGACCGACACTCATGGCCCCCACCAATCAGCAGAATGTCATACCAACACTCACAGTGACCTCAATTTAATTGTGGCTGCTTGTGGTACTGCTGCTCTGCCCTGGTTAGCTTATTCTCTCAAATGAGCTGAGGTGAAGCACTGGTCACAGCCACATTTGTGTGCATTGTCCACAAGACCTAGATACCAGCCCATGTGCGTTCCACATATGTGATAAATATTGCAGTGAGAGGACGGGCCACGGATTAAGCATATAGTGGATTTGGCCAACTCTCCCCTGATAGATGATGTTAGGAAAGAGAAGGGTCAGGCAAAGTGAATATTTTCATCTGATTCTTTTGTTCTCTTGGGAGATAAGCTGCCTCCAGCAATGTGACAGCTGCTTTCTCTTCTCTCCCTATTACATACACATACATTTTGGTCGAGCATTTAGGGGCATAGAGAAGTTATGACGGAGTTGGGAGAGAGAACAATCTTGCAGCAGTTATCAAATGTATATGGCCACATTTGTCCACAAATCTCAGGCAACCTGTTAGTTCTATAATATTCAATGGGCTGATCACTATTCAAATGCTATACACATGCGAAGTTGGTGCTATACATGTACAATGTTATAATAATTATAATGGTTATAATGAAGTAGACGTGAATCCACTGTGTCACAAACAGATCTGGCTTGGGGCTAAGGGTTTAATCTGAATGGCTCAAGGGATCTGGAAAGGGGAACCACCAGGCCACTACCTTTTGGAGTAGTATCTGTTCACGTGACTGCTGAACCAAGATGGATCAAGAAACACCAATGTGGAGCACTAAGGGATCAGGCAAAACCGTAGTCAGGGACAGACCAAGGTCAGGAAAGGCAGAGTATGAGCAGTACGATAAACAGTCAGATGTCACGGCATACAGCTCATGCCATGCAGCAAAGGGTTAAAACTAGTAGTCAAGCAAGTGAGCAAGCTAATTTCACAACTTTTCAGGAAACTAGCATACTAGAACCTATTGCTCAGGCACCTATTTACAGGGAAAGGTGACTGAAGTATCCTAGGGTTATAAGCCATAGGTTGGGGAAGATTAGGGTGCATGCTAGACCTTTATGAGCCAAAGAGGGACTAAGCACATGTCCTGCACAGAGATAAAGCCATTGCTTGCAGCGAACAGGTGTTAGGCTGCATGAAAGGACGTTGTTATTCTAGCAACTAGGACTGCTGGGCATGGAGATAGACAGGAACTCTGGCAGGACTAGAATGCTAGATCCCCGGAGCACTCAATCAGACAAGCAAGTTGGTGGTTATGCCAATCAGTAGATGAGGGACAGTGGTGGGCACAGACCGCCACCTTAACACTGGAGAGGATCTCCTCTCTCTTCTTTAACTGTTACTGTACAACTCAATTAGGATCACAATACTGTTGATGCTGCATTTTTTAGTTTACTGATGAAACTTCTGATTGTGTCATTACAGATAAAGCACAGTGTTCTGTGCAATGTAACAGTGGTTCGATAGCTTTTTAGGACAGATGCTTCTAGGGAGCATTAGATTGAAACCAATCAATTCAGCATCCACCACCCGTATTGTTCACCACCAGCGTAAACCCAGCTGAGCTGTTGAACCTCCTGCCATGTGCAGTGGCTGCAATTTTATTGATCAATATAATTCATTTCTGAGAAATTTGAGAAAGCAGATTTCAGTCACTTAACGGTAGAGTGCCAATGGCTGAATCCTCTATCAGATGCTTGCAAAAGGGTCTGAGTCCCTTAAGTGCTATAAAGCCTTTCAAGGCACTGCAGGGTAACACTTTTCAGACATAAAACAAAGTTTTCCCCAGTTCTTCCCTTCGCCAGCCTGACACATGACATAAAACACTGCAGATGCTGTACTGTAGGTCGTAAAGATTTCAAGACAGATCAGAAGATAAACAAATGAATGGTAAAATACCTCCGCTCCATGCATTTTGAGAAAATCTGTGTAGTGTGCTAGTCTACTTTATTATCTAGGGATGAGCTGTAATAATTGATTTACTTTATCAATAATTATTCTACTTGATATAAATACTTTCTGCAATGCTGTACAAAGATGCCACCAATTCACTGAAAAAGATTCAGCAGTTATACTTCATCTACAGTGCACTCCTGACCAGTCTGTCTGCCCCATAGGCTGACTTAAATTAGTGTAAGTATAAAGCTGTAGCCTGCTCTCCCTTTACTCGCTGGAAGCCTTTTGGTACCAGAAGAGGTATAGAGTGGACTCTCATTGCATTCAGTGGCAGCCATCTGGCACCAGGCGAGGTATAGAGTGGGCTCAGCAAGTATGTTGGTACCTGCATTCACTGAATTTAATGGCGGCCATTTTGGCACCAAAATGCTAAAAAGCAGAGTAGACCCAGCTTGCATGTGGAACCTGCAGTCCCTGAACTTTATGGTGGCCGCAAGGCACATAGCAGGTAGCATTTAGTGTTAGGTCCCGTCTTACAGAGATCGCCTGGACGTTTGGCAAACGGACCCAAATAATTTCGTATAAAATATATTTGACAAGAATCTCAAATTTACTAAACAAGCGTAGCATTAGCACCAGAATATTTACTATTACTATGGTGTTTTTGTACTTTATTTGGTTTGCAGAGTGCTGTTGCACTGTATGTCTTTTATTTCCTTTGTGTATTTAGCCATGGCAACGTGCACCTGCACACTGGGATGTGCTGGCTGACCCCTTTTTCTTTGCAGTTTGTACTGGAGGTGTGGCTACTCCATTTAGTCGTGCACTCCTGACCATCCTGTCTGCCCCATAGGCTGATTTTAATTAGTGTAAGTATAAAGCTGTAGCCTGCTCTCCCTGCAATCACTGGAAGCCTTTTGGTACCAGGAGAGGTATAGAGTGGACTCTCAATGCATTCAGTGGCAGCCATCTGGCACCAGGTGAGGTATAGAGTGGGCTCAGCAAGCATGTTGGTACCTGCATTCACTGAATTTAATGGCGGCCATTTTGGCACCAAAATGATAAAAAGCAGAGTGGACCCAGCTTGCATGTGAAACCTGCAGTCCCTGAATTTTATGGTGGCCGCAAGGCACATAGCAGGTAGCATTTAGTGTCCCGTCTTACATAGATCGCCTGGACCTTTGGCATACGGGCCCAAATAATTTTGTACAAAATATATTTGACAAGAATCTCAAATTTACTAAACAAGCGTAGCATTAACACCAGAATATTTTATATTACTATGGCGTTTTTGTACTTTATTTGGTTTGCAGGGTGCTGTTGCATTGTATGTCTTTTTTTTCCTTCATCTACAGTATGAATTATGGATCCTTTACCTGGGACAACAGAGCAGGCAATCATCAGTAATGAACCATTTGTTTTGGATTTTGTTTTAGTTTTTCCTAAAATTTGTTTCGGGTAGATTAATCTGAATAAAGTCAAAAAGTCTATTGTACCCGAATTGAAAATACTTTAAATATCTGGAAATTTTCTCTCTCCAGAATCGAAAAAATGTCCAAACGTTTCCTCAACAATTCTGTATTTTTGTATGTTCCTCAACAAGTTGTATTTTGATTCTAGCAAATGGATTTGCTCATCTCTGTTCCTGATAATTGCCAGCTTGTCAGCGGAGGTGAGACCTGCATTTACATACAACAATCATCTCCTCTGTATGGGGACAAGCGATCACTAATCTGATTGTGATTGCTCATTTCCATGGAGAACCATTATATCTGAGCAGATCGCTGTTTACACAAGATAATTTGCTGCTCAAAAACAATGATTTTGGTGTCTGCATTAATGGATCTTTAGCTCAGCCATTGGGTGATCGGGGACATCTGTACACAAGGCAATTATCAGGAACGCACATTCCTAGGAAAGTTTCTTCCCTATAGCCTGTGTCTGGCATTAAATAGTTAAAATGTTTGTTAGATGTTAGAGGATAAGATGAGGTTACGCTCTTTTCTGAGACATCACCCATTTGCCAATGGGCAACTTGGTACCTGGTACTGCAGCTTATCTTTACTCAAATCAATTGACCCAAGCTGCCATATTAGATATTGCCTGTAGATAGAGGTGCTGTTTCTAATGCAAAAGAAAACTTGAAACCTGGACAATGCCTTAAATTAGGTTTCACAGGACTCTAATATTGATTGACCTTAGGATCAGCTGTTTGCAGGAGCCATGATGCACACGACCCCACCCTAGACTGTGTAATGGCCATGTCTGGTTACGACAGGTCTCTCCCATTCACTAGCTGGAATACAGGTCTGGAATAAGGTTATGGAGAGCCTCATTATTCCTATGCATGGTTTGTAGAAATCTGTACAATCACATTTCTATATACTGGATGGATTTTTCATTCTTAGAAATTTTGACAAATTTTCCATATGTAAGCATACTGTAAAGCTTTACTTGTTTATCATACTCTTACTCAGCATTTTAATTGAAAACATTTCATGAATGCCTTCTCTAGAAATCTACAAATAAAGTTGACTGAAAATACATAACTTTTCCAAGGTCTATAACAAACCATATAGAAAAAAAGAGCATACCATAGTAGCTGTAATGCAGCTGCTATTGCACCTTTCCAGACAGGGTAGTCCTAATTTTAATAAATGATGAGAATAAGTATGTAGAATTGATTCAAGGTTATGAAAAGGAAATAGGGGGAAAACAATTGTCAAGTATTACTTTACAAGGCAGTTACAGATCTGACAGTACTATCAAGGTCTTTATATTGGGCCCTCTATATATTCCATTGAAAGCATCAATATAATTTTTTTTAAAAACTATGACCAGCTATCTAGACCTGCACCAGATTTATCACAACTGCTAAGGCTAGATGATAAATGTGGTGCAGGCAGGAACAGAAAAGGAGAGCGCTGTCCGTATCAATGAAAAAGGATTCAGGTAAGTATAGTATTAGTTTGATAACCTTAATTGGTGGAATGACACGTTTCTGGGCCGTACTGACCCCTACTTCAGATTCCATTCCAACATTTACAGAAGGACATCTAAACTAAAAGAATTTGTATCCAAAATGATAGACATGAAGTACTGCCCCTATACTTTTCAGCGCAAATTGTTTTAGTATAAATATCTGTACTTTATGTCCTTCTGTAATTGTTGACATTGAATCTGAGGAAGTGGCCAGTACGGCCCAGAAACGCGTCATTCTACCAATAAAGAAATCAAAGTAATACTATACTTACAGCACCTCGATCCTTTTTCACCAATATGGACAGCTCTCTCTATTCTTCCTTCTCTGTTCCTGCATACACCGCTCGGCCAGTGATTGGACTGGGACGAGCAGCAGCTGTGGTGAATGTAACCAGAAGCCTTCTCAGAGTGTTGTGTCTCCAGCACAACCTCACCAGGTAATCCCTCACTCTCCAGACACTCTCTGAAAGCCCTCTGCGATATTCTCTATGCATGCTTATCCTTTCCTTTGTTTAAATGTGGTACGAGGATAGACATTTTGCTCAGACTCTGTACCGACTTTTGGTTGGCTTACTTTGAGACAGATTTTTAAGCCAGAATTTTGATATTTTTTTGTGGAAAACACAGTATTTTAGGTTCTACCTCTTTCCCTTCAAAGCTCCTTCCCACTATTTCAGGTTGTACAAACCTAATTGAGCCAAATTCTGTCAATTTATGCCACATTTATGACAGTTTAGTAAATTTGGACTGAATTGTCTGAAAGCGATGATGTCCAATTAAAAAGTAACAAAAAAAAAAAATTAAAGACCTTGATCGTAGCAAACCAATTTAGATTTTTAGGCAGAACAATTTTACAAACCTTTATTTTCTCAGATCTGTAGTCAGTTGGACATCATATACATGGCAGAACAACATGTATTCAACCTGTGTGGTGATGCATGCAGTCCCTACGGTTTCATATTGTGGAGCCATAGGCCCTCCATTTGCCTTCATACCACATTGTATTGTAGAGTAATTTTCCATAGCAAGGCATTCCAATGGAACAGTGCTTTTTTTCATATGAATCGGAGAGAAAGTATGACCACATCAGGCCCTTTGAATGCCATAGTTCTTTGGGAAAAAATTGCTGCTTTCCATAAACTTCTCCAATTTTGCGTACACATCTAATGGCAGGTGGAAATCAATATGTTAATGACTATGCACATTGACTTTTATTTCTAATCCAATATATAGAACACTTGTGAGAAAATGTCAGGTGAAAACGTGTAGAAAAAAGTCAGCATGTGCTTAAGTGCATGTTATTTATGGGGTCAGGGAATAAATGTCTCCCACCTACAGCTGTACTGCTACCACATGGAGAGGTGTCACTCAGCCGGAGCTTTAGGAGATTTATGTCACTTTCTCTTTGGACTGCACCTTGGTGACTGTTTTACATCTGTTCTGTCGCAGGAAGGTTTGTTTCAAAGGTTAATGCTCCTGTAAGCCTCACTTCCACAGATGTTAGTGAAATTCACTATATGTCAAAAGGCTCATTTTATCTCTAGCTTACTTAATACCACAATGCTTTGAGGTGGAAATGGAGCACTGTAAAGCAAATGACCTTATCCATGCACAGTTGGATATTTCCACTTTTATTTCTACAACGTCATATTCAGTGTTGCTTCTATGCACTTGAGAGTAATTACCACTAGTCAAACTTAACTTGATGCCAAAGAGAACCCGAGGCACCAGAGACTCCAAATAAAACTTAGCGTTCACCCATCTTATCATATAGCTAGTGTTGAGTGAACTGAAGTCAAAAGAACTAACTTCGATCCGAATTTCCAGAAAAACATGATGCGCTGTGAAGCCTAATTCCCTTATCCTTTGGGGTAACAAATCAAATTTCCCTAAAATGGAGGTAAAAAAAAGCATAAACAAAAAAGCATACTCACCTTATCCATTCGCACACGAAATGTGATAAAGTCATCACGTCACTGCGCAATATTTAATGCGGTGTATTCTATCAAGATAGCCACAACGGCCTCTATACAATCAATTTTTTTTTACTCTGATTAACCTATGAAAGACCTAAATGGTAGCCTCAGATGCCACGATCAGCGATGAATGCGGTATCTGAAGGGTTCAAGGACGGGTAGCAGCGTGATCACCATTTCCCATTATTGCGCCTGTTACATACAAAGAAATGTGCTTTGTGATTATGTAATTTGTCACAAAGCAAATTCCTTTGTGGAATCTGGCGAAGCAGCCAAACCAAAGTTTCCATATTTTACATCATAAGACAAATAAGTGTTGTTTTATTTCGAATCTCCACTGTCTTGTTTTTCTTGTCTACATGCTTCTGTGCACTTGGATATTCTCTTGATAATATAGGAGAATTGTCTTACAGTACAGTGGAGCTTGGAGGTTTGTGAACCCTTCAGAATTTGACCTAATACTACAACAGATTTTCACAGAAGTCTTAAAAGAAGATAAAGATAACCAAATCAAATTGCATGAGTCAAAAAATATTAGACTTGGTCATTTATTTATTGAGCACAATGATGCAAGTGGCAAAAGTATGTGAACCTTTAGGTTGAGCAGATAATCTGAAGGTTAAGTTAGAGTCAGGTGTTTTCAATCAATGGGACGGCAATCAGATGTGAGTGGGCGACCTGTTTTATTTAAGGAACAGGAATCTATCAAAGCTTTATCTTCACAACACATGTGTGTGGAAGTGTATCATGGAACGAACAATAAAAATTTCTGAGGGCCTCCAAAGATGAGTTGGTGATGCTCATTAGGATTGAACAGGTTACAAAAACATTTCTAAAGAGTGTGGATGCCACTAAATCACAGTCAGACATACTAATTACAAATAAAGGAGATTCAAGACCAATATTACCTTCCCCAGAAGTGGTCGACCAACACAAATCACGTTAAGTTTATATATATATTTATTTCAGTTTTTTCCATTAATAATCATTTTTTCAAATGAAAAGGTTTATTTTTTAACTTGGAAATTTGGAGATTTTCTTAAATAGCACTTTATTTAACTCTTTTACCGCTTACCACAAGGGGGCATATGACCTTTGATTGTTTCTATAATACACTGTACTACTTATGTAGTAAAGTGTACTATACTGCCAATACCATACTGATAGAAATAAAGATTTTTAAGCCAAAAGGAAAATAATTCCTTCAAAAGTGTCTCCCATTAGTTAGAGCAGATTTTATAATGCTGACCACATCCCAAAGCCTTTTTTAGATTTTCAGCTGCCAATAGTAATTTAAACATTATTTCAGCTTATTGTCATTGTTAAATTCCATGATACGTGATCTTATTAGTGTTTTCTCACTCTGCGTTCTTTACTATCTGTTTGGGTGTCTGATTTATTCAATGTAATTAGGTAATTGTGTTTAATTAGCTAATTATCATTTTAATGGGTGATTAATTGTTCTTGGTTTGTTTAGGGTAGGTGTGTGCTGCTCTTACAATTAGATAATGCTTAATTGTTAATTTAAAGTATAAAGTTCTGGTTTCTTCTGTCTTATCTATGGGTAGAACTGATTGATCATCAGAAGACTTCAAATGGGCAATTAATAGTTTTTCTTCAAAACAATTCCTTGTGCCTTCTATGTCTCATTAATGCAGTGATATAGTACTGGAATTTTGTGGAGAATGTTTACCCAATTTAGCTGGTAGCATATAGGCTTTTTAAAGGGGTTGTCTACCCATGTGGTCAGCATAGACCATCATTATCCAATTGGTGGAGGTCCTAAATCCTGCACCATGCCAATCAGCTGTTTCAGAGTAGCTCCAGCACCAAACATTAGTGCTGGAATTGCACAGCTCTGTCCATGGTGCAGTTAACCCTTTGAGCCCCGGAGGTTTTTTCGGTTTTGCGTTTTCGTTTTGCGGTCCTTGCCTTGACACAGCCATAACCTTTTTATTTTTATGTTCACATAGCTGTATGATGGCTTGTTTTTTGCGGAACAAGTTGTACTTTCCAATGCCACCATTTAATATTGCATATGGTGTAGTGGGAAGCGGGGAAAAAATTCCAAATCGGGTGAAAACGCAATTCCGCCACAGTTTTACGGGTTTTTTATTTACGAGCATTCGATGTGCATTAAAACTGACCAGTTACTTTCATTCTACTGGTCAGTACGAATCCGGTGATACCTAATATGTATAGTTTTTCTTGCATTTTCATAGTGATAAAAAAATTATAAAGTTGGACTTTTTTTCCAGTTCTTGACCCTATAACTTTTTGGTATTTTTGTGTACGGAGCTGTATGGGGGCTCATTTTTTTGCCGGGCGACCTGAACTTTTTATTGATACCATTCTGGGGTGTGTATGACTTTTTGATCGCTTTTTTTTTTTTTTTTTTTTTTTAAGCGGCAAAAAAAATGGCGAATCACCCATTTTGACGCTTTTTTCCATATGGGAATTTTTTTTTTTAATTTTTAGAATATGGGCGTTTTTGCACACGGCGATACCCATGATGTGTATTTTTTAATTTTTTTAATACTTTTATTTTTATTTTCGGGAAAGGGGGGTGATTTGAACTTTTACTTTTTTTTTATTTATTTTTTTAAACTTTATTTTATTTTATTTTTTTTACCCTTTTTTATAGTTCCCATAGGGAACTATAACTAGCAATCATTTGATTGCTTATATAATAGACTCCAATGCACTTACATTGGAGTCTATGAGGATTTCAATGCTTTCCTATGGAGCCCTATTACAGGCAAGGGCTCCATAGGAAAGCCTATGCAGCAGCCTCCTGCCATTGACTATAACAGGGGCTGCTGCAGGCACGCTCCGCTTCCTCAGATCGCCACACGGGGGAGCCGAAGCAACACCGGAATTGTACGCCTTCGGGTATGCCACCGGAAGCGTACGCCTTTGCCGCCTTCGGGTGCCGCGGTCAAGCCTGCGGTCGCGGACGTTAGCCACGGGTGCCTGCTAGTAGGATATGCAAGTCACCCGCGGCCATCATGCCCGCTCCGTGGAGGAGCGTGCGCCATCTTTAAACAGAAGGGGTTAATGGAGCCTGTAATTAGCTCTGCTTTCATTCATTTCAATGAGAGTAGCGCTCCAGTAACCAGTTTCATCCACTACACAATGGGTGGAACAGTGTAGTTCCAGTGGCAACTTTTAGCGCTAATATAGAAACACTGATTTGCGGAGGTGCAAGGTGTTGGAGCCCTGCTAATCAGATATTGATGTCCTATCCGATATATTATCATTCCTGAGAGCTCATTAACAAAGGGTTACTCCAATCTCAGACAATTGGGGCATATCGCTAGGATATTCATTTCTATGGGAGCAGTGGGGAGCTGCGCCTGGTGGTGGCCAGGAACAGCACCCCCCTCCGTCCCACCGCAGGGACCCACACCTATCAGACAATGGGGGCATATCTTAGCAATATGCCCTCATTGTCTAAGATGGGAACACCCCATTATGATGAATTATTATAAAATTGGTAGAAATTTAGCCTAATTAACTGTTTATAAGATCTTAGAAGAGCAAATATATGAACTATAGATTGACATTGATATAGACTTAACCATCAGACAGCTCTTCTGATGGATTTGACTGTGATGGAGGGAGAGCAGCCTGCATTGTATGTGAACAGGTACTAGCTGCAGAGGACAAATGACTGAGATTTGTTTTAATAAAGACCAACAGAAAAAATGTTTTAGCCCAAATTAAGTACAATAATTTTAAAAAAATGCTTTGAAATGTGTACATTACCTTTAATATTTTTTTCAAGCAGAAACAGGTAAAGTTGAATCATTTGCAAACACATAACCTAATAGGAAGAATACAACAAATTCAAATACTCAAGTAAATGGTAAGGTAAGTCTTCCCTGTTTGGCACCTTTCCCTGTTCCTGATCTAAACAAATGTCAGAATGTCCCTCTCTGGAGAGCGCTCTAAAAAAAAAAAAAAAAAAAAAGCCTGTTTCCCGCCTCAGAGAGTCTTTTATTGAGTATATTGAGAACCTGACACTGATCAATCATGTTTGACATTTCTGTACAAAGTGTTACATCGTATTTTCCTTCTGCTAATAAATAACTGGACAATTCCACTGCTAAGTAAATGGGGGCATCAAAGATTTTATTTTATTTTTTTTGTCAGGTTGATCGAACTAAAGCAGAAATAAAGATGAAAAATACAATCTGCTTAATATTCCAGGAGGGAGAGTTTATTAAATAATTTCAAATGTGTCAAACCAAAAGAAAAATGATCTAGAGCAAATGTGTAAAGACTAGAGATGAGCGAGTAGTGAAATATTCGAAAGTTCGAAATTCGATTCGAATAGACCGCGAAATTCGACTATTCGACCGAATATCGAATCCCATTAAAGTCTATGGGGAAAAAATGCTCGCCACTTGGAAATCTCAATTCGACCACTTGGAGGTCACCAAGTCCACCCTGGAACCTCAGAAAAGGATGCCAACACTGCTGGAATGCAACTGGGACAGCAGGGGAAGCATGTCTGGGTGCATATAACGCGCCCAAGTCGCACTATTACGCCACTATCACAGCCTCTCAACAATACACTCCAAACACAATCTAACCTCTCTGTAAAGTGAGACCATACAAGGAAACCTTCTTTCCTCTACATTGCCATGGACCCCAAGCCAAACTAGACAAAAAAAACGATGAAATTCTGCACCCCTTAAAATCACGTTGCCTATGACAACCACAGATGGCATAGGCAAGGGGGAAAGCAAATAGACCCCACCCCTAATTGTCATTGTGTGTGTGTGTGAGATGTGGTCAGACATGTCTTCTTTAAAATGTAAAAACAACTCAAACACATGCAGAAGCCTTAAAATGCCCAAATTGTTGGCGCTTGAGATGTCAGTGACCCGACCTGGCCCAGTGTCATGTCTAGCAGGTAAAGCAGTGGGGATGTTGAGGGATGCGTAGGACCGCAAAAGGCAGGAAGAGGCCGTGGGCTGGCCAGAGGCTCATGGAAAATTTTGTGGCGGCCCAAGAGGTGACACCTCTTAAAAATTATGTGGAGGCCCAAGAGGTGAGACCTCTTAAAAATTATGTGGAGGCCCAAGAGTTGACACCTCTTAAAAATTATGTGGAGGCCCAAGAGGTGAGACCTCTTAAACATTTTGCGCAGGCCCAAGAGGTGAGACCTCTTAAAAATTATGTGGAGGCCCAAGAGTTGACACCTCTTAAACATTTTGTGGAGGCCCAAGAGGTGAGACCTCTTAAACATTTTGTGGAGGCCCAAGAGGTGAGACCTCTTAAAAATGATGTGGAGGCCCAAGAGGTGAGACCTGTTAAAGATTTTGTGGAGGCCCAAGAGGTGAGACGTATTAAAAATTATGTGGAGGCCCAAGAGGTGAGACCTGTTAAACATTTTGTGGAGGCCCAAGAGGTGAGACGTATTAAAAATTATGTGGAGGCCCAAGAGGGGAGACCTCTTAAAAATTATGTGGAGGCCCAAGAGGTGAGACCTCTTAAACATTTTGTGCAGGCCCAAGAGGTGAGACCTCTTAAAAATTATGTGGAGGCCCAAGAGGTGAGACCTGTTAAAAATTATGTGGAGGCCCAAGAGGTGAGACCTGTTAAACATTTTGTGGAGGCCCAAGAGGTGAGACCTCTTAAACATTTTGTGGAGGCCCAAGAGGTGAGACGTATTAAAAATTATGTGGAGGCCCAAGAGGGGAGACCTCTTAAAAATTATGTGGACGCCCAAGAGGTGAGACCTCGTAAACATTTTGCGCAGGCCCAAGAGGTGAGACCTCTTAAAAATTATGTGGAGGCCCAAGAGTTGACACCTCTTAAACATTTTGTGGAGGCCCAAGAGGTGAGACCTCTTAAACATTTTGTGGAGGCCCAAGAGGTGAGACCTCTTAAAAATTATGTGGAGGCCCAAGAGGTGAGACCTGTTAAAGATTTTGTGGAGGCCCAAGAGGTGAGACGTATTAAAAATTATGTGGAGGCCCAAGAGGTGAGACCTGTTAAACATTTTGTGGAGGCCCAAGAGGTGAGACGTATTAAAAATTATGTGGAGGCCCAAGAGGGGAGACCTCTTAAAAATTATGTGGAGGCCCAAGAGGTGAGACCTCTTAAACATTTTGTGCAGGCCCAAGAGGTGAGACCTCTTAAAAATTATGTGGAGGCCCAAGAGGTGAGACCTGTTAAAAATTATGTGGAGGCCCAAGAGGTGAGACCTGTTAAACATTTTGTGGAGGCCCAAGAGGTGAGACCTCTTAAACATTTTGTGGAGGCCCAAGAGGTGAGACGTATTAAAAATTATGTGGAGGCCCAAGAGGGGAGACCTCTTAAAAATTATGTGGACGCCCAAGAGGTGAGACCTCGTAAACATTTTGCGCAGGCCCAAGAGGTGAGACCTCTTAAAAATTATGTGGAGGCCCAAGAGGTGAGACCTCTTAAACATTTTGTGGAGGCCCAAGAGGTGAGCCATAAATATAAAAATTTTTCTGATTTACGGAGCAATTCTACGGCGGTTAAGGAGGAGGAGGAGGAGGTGGAGGAGGAAATGGCACTTCATACAGATGGCACTTCACTTTTGGCTGCTTTCCACGGTTGGAGAAGCAAAGTCCGGGTCAATCCACTTGCTGTTCATTTTGATTAGCGTCAGCCTGTCGGCACTGTCGGTTGACAGGCGGCTGCGCTTATCGGTGATAATGCCCCCGGCAGCGCTGAACACCCTTTCTGATAGCACGCTGGCGGCAGGGCAGGCAAGCACCTCCAAGGCGTACAGGGACAGTTCCAGCCACGTGTCCAACTTGGATTGCGAAGACCCAGTACAGTTTGTTCTCCACTATCCGGACAACACGTGTGTCCCGGGAAAAGCAGCCCAGCATGAAGTCAGCCATGTGTGCCAGACTCTGAATAGGCATGACGTCACTGCCCCCACCAGAAGGATCACTTGCCATTTCCTCCTCTTCCTCTTCCGCCTCCTCTCCGCCCCATCCGCGCTGAACCAATGGGACGCACACAGCCTGACTGCTACCCTCGCCGCCAGCATCCTCCTCCTCTTCCACAGCCACCTCCACGTCGTCCTCCTCCTCCTCATCCTCCTCCTCCTGCAACTGCCACCGTGAAGCAGACAAAAGTGTGGTCTGACTGTGTAGCTCCGTTGCGTCTCCTCCTGCCCCCGTCTCCTCTGTGTGCAATGCGTTCTCCCTTATTGCGATGAGGGATTCTTTAAGGACGCATAGGAGCGGGATGGTTACGCTCGGCCCTGCTGGCTGTGGCCTCACTTCTCTGTCCTCTGCCTGTGGACATCCCTCTGCCTGTGGACATCCCTCTGCCTGTGGACATCCCTCTGCCTGTGGACATGCCTCTGCCTGTGGACATCCCTCTGCCTGTGGACATTCCTCTGCCTGTGGACATCCCTCTGCCTCTTGCTGCCTTTTTCGGTGCTGCGCAGACCACCACCTCTCCACTGCTTTCCTCGCTGGACATCACCCTGGACCGGGTCAGTATCGGACAGTACAAAGCGGTGGTACATTTCATACTCCAGCCGTGGCCTGTTTTCATTCTCCCAATGCCTTGAGACATGTACTGAATGTAAATGAAGGTGTTGTAATCGCGTCTCTCTGTGACAATAGCTCGATACTATCAACTGCCAATTTTATTTTTAACTTTTTTTTTTTTTTAGCGAACAGTTTTTTTCAACTTACTGATGTTTTCCAGTCTCTGTTTGGAAACTTTCTATGACTTTTTTCGTACTGGGTGCATTTGGTATAAATATGCAGAGAGTTATTTATGGTTTAATCGCAGAACGATGCAAAGGGAAAGCGTCGTCTAAAGCAGAATCATTTACCTCAGATAATTCAACCAGCAACTATGGCCCCCAACAGCATTTCCGCGCCCCCGTCCTCGTCCACGTCCTATTCCGCTAGCCCCCCTCCGCATTTTATTTTTTTTTGGTTACAATATTTTGCCTTCACAGCCGTGAAATAATTTTGCAAGAGAACGCACAGTACAGTTGCCAATTATAAGGCCTATATATTTTATAGTTCAAGGTACACAGCCGTGTGCTAACTGTTCAGACGGTGGGTATTAACACCAGGTATTTAAAGAATTTTGCTAGAGAACGCACAGTACAGTTGCCAATTATAAGGCCTAATATTTTATAGTATAATTATGTGGAGGCCCAAGAGGTGAGACCTCTTAAAGATTTTGTGGAGGCCCAAGAGGTGAGACCTCTTAAAGATTTTGTGGAGGCCCAAGAGGTGAGACCTCTTAAAGATTTTGTGGAGGCCCAAGAGGTGAGACCTCTTAAAGATTTTGTGGAGGCCCAAGAGGTGAGACCTCTTAAAGATTTTGTGGGCAGGGCCCTAAGATTGGCAGGTGAGACCTCTTAAAGATTTTGTGGAGGCCCAAGAGGTGAGACCTCTTAAAGATTTTGTGGAGGCCCAAGAGGTGAGACCTCTTAAAGATTTTGTGGAGGCCCAAGAGGTGAGACCTCTTAAAGATTTTGTGGAGGCCCAAGAGGTGAGACCTCTTAAAGATTTTGTGGAGGCCCAAGAGGTGAGACCTCTTAAAGATTTTGTGGAGGCCCAAGAGGTGAGACCTCTTAAAGATTTTGTGGAGGCCCAAGAGGTGAGACCTCTTAAAGATTTTGTGGAGGCCCAAGAGGTGAGACCTCTTAAAGATTTTGTGGAGGCCCAAGAGGTGAGACCTCTTAAAGATTTTGTGGAGGCCCAAGAGGTGAGACCTCTTAAAGATTTTGTGGAGGCCCAAGAGGTGAGACCTCTTAAAGATTTTGTGGAGGCCCAAGAGGTGAGACCTCTTAAAGATTTTGTGGAGGCCCAAGAGGTGAGACCTCTTAAAGATTTTGTGGAGGCCCAAGAGGTGAGACCTCTTAAAGATTTTGTGGAGGCCCAAGAGGTGAGACCTCTTAAAGATTTTGTGGAGGCCCAAGAGGTGAGACCTCTTAAAGATTTTGTGGAGGCCCAAGAGGTGAGACCTCTTAAAGATTTGTGGAGGCCAAGAGGTGAGACCTCTTAAAATTTGTGGAGGCCCAAGAGGTGAGACCTCTTAAACATTTTGTGGCAGGCCCAAGAGGTGAGACCTCTTAAAAATTATGTGGAGGCCCAAGAGGTGAGACCTCTTAAAAATTATGTGGAGGCCCAAGAGGTGAGACCTCTTAAAAATTATGTGGAGGCCCAAGAGGTGAGACCTCTTAAAAATTATGTGGAGGCCCAAGAGGTGAGACCTCTTAAAAATTATGTGGAGGCCCAAGAGGTGAGACCTCTTAAAAATTATGTGGAGGCCCAAGAGGTGAGACCTCTTAAAAATTATGTGGAGGCCCAAGAGGTGAGACCTCTTAAAAATTATGTGGAGGCCCAAGAGGAGAGCCATAAATATATATATATTTTTTTTACGGAGCAATTCTACGGCGGTTAAGGAGGAGGAGGAGGAGGTGGAGGAGGAAATGGCACTTCATACAGATGGCACTTCACTTTTGGCTGCTTTCCACGGTTGGAGAAGCAAAGTCCGGGTCAATCCACTTGCTGTTCATTTTGATTAGCGTCAGCCTGTCCGCACTGTCGGTTGACAGGCGGCTGCGCTTATCGGTTATAATGCCCCCGGCTGCGCTGAACACCCTTTCTGATAGCACGCTGGCGGCAGGGCAGGCAAGCACCTCCAAGGCGTACAGGGACAGTTCCAGCCACGTGTCCAACTTGGAGACCCAGTAAGTGTAGGACGCCGAGGGATCGGGGAGGACAGGGTTACGGTCTGCCAGGTACTCCCGCAACATCCGCCGATACTTGTCCCTCCTGCTGATAGCGGGCCCCGCAGTGATGGAAGTTGCACGAGGGGGTGCCATGAACGTGTCCCACACCTTGGAGAGTGTTCCCCTGGTGGCTGTGGGCCTGATGGATGTTGTGGGACTCTGGGAGACCCTCTCCTCTCTGCCGCCAGCGATGGTGGGTGGGAAAATCTCCATCATGTTCTGCACGAGTTCCCTCTGGTATTCCAGCAATCGATTCGTCCTCTCCTCTACCGGAATAAAAGAGGAGACGTTATCTTTATACCGGGGGTCCAGGAGTGCGAAGACCCAGTACAGTTTGTTCTCCACTATCCGGACAACACGTGTGTCCCGGGAAAAGCAGCCCAGCATGAAGTCAGCCATGTGTGCCAGACTCTGAATAGGCATGACCTCACTGCCCCCACCAGAAGGATCACTTGCCATTTCCTCCTCTTCCTCTTCCGCCTCCTCTCCGCCCCATCCGCGCTGAACCAATGGGACGCACACAGCCTGACTGCTACCCTCGCCGCCAGCATCCTCCTCCTCTTCCACAGCCACCTCCACGTCGTCCTCCTCCTCATCCTCCTCCTCCTGCAACTGCCACCGTGAAGCAGACAAAAGTGTGGTCTGACTGTGTAGCTCCGTTGCGTCTCCTCCTACCCCCGTCTCCTCTGCGTGCAATGCGTTCTCCCTTATTGCGATGAGCGATTCTTTAAGGACGCCTAGGAGCGGAATGGTTACGCTCACTATAGCGTCCTCGCTGCTGACCTTCTTGGTGGACTCCTCAAAGATACGCAGTACATCGCATATGTCTGCCATCCATGGCCACTCGTGGTTGGCAAACTGAGGGAGCTGAGTTGGAGGCACGCGTGGATTCATAATCTGGTACTCCATCAATGCTCTCTGCTGCTCACACACCCTGGCCAACATGGAATAGGTGGAATTCCAGCGAGTGGGCAGGTCGCACAACAGCCGATGTTCAGGCAAATGGAGGCGTTGCTGGAGTTTTTTTAAGCTAGCAGCAGCTACAGTTGACTTCCGAAAGTGAGCGCACAAGCGCCGCACTTTCACCAGTAGCTCTGCCAGGTTGGGGTAAGTCTTCAGAAATTTTTGGACTACCAGATTAAAAACGTGGGCCAGGCATGGTACGTGATTGAGTTCGGCAAGCTCCAGAGCCGCCACCAGGTTACGGCCGTTATCGCACACGACCATGCCTGGTCCTAGCTGCAGCGGCGACAGCCACATCTCCGTCTGCTGCAATATGGCGTCCCTCACCTCTGGGGCGCTGTGCTTCCTGTCGCCCAAGCTGATGAGCTTTAGCACCGCCTGCTGACGTCTCCCCGCGCCAGTGCTGCAACGCTTCCAGCTAGCGGCTGAGGGAGATGTTAAGGCACAGGAGGAGGAGGAGGAGGAGGAGGAGGAGGGGGTTTATCAGAACCCATGCTGGCAATCTTGGGCGGGGGTGGTAGGTAGGCCGTCTCTGTTTGCGACCCCGTCCCCGCCTCCACTACATTCACCCAGTGTGCCGTCAGAGAAATGTATCGTCCCTGGCCGCAAGCGCTTGTCCATGAGTCGGTGGTCAAGTGGACCTTTGCGCTGACTGCGTACCTCAGGGCCCGCCTGATGTTACGCGACACGTGCTGGTGCAGGGCGGGGACGGCACTCCGGGAAAAGTAGTGGCGGCTAGGGACGGAATAGCGAGGTGCGGCAGCCGCCATCAGGTCGCGGAAGGCCTGCGTCTCCACAAGCCTAAACGGCAACATCTCCAGGGCCAGCAGTTTGGAGATGTGGCAGTTTAAGGCTTGGGCTTGGGGGTGACTCGAGGCGTACTTCCGCCTGCGGTCGAACGCCTGCGAGATGGACAGTTGTTGGGACGAGGAGTGTGAAGGTGCAGGCGAAGAGGCGGGGGAAGGGGAGGCTGAAGGAGAAGGCCCCAAAGTAGCAGAGGCAGAGGCAGATGTGGAGGTGTCCTGGCTGGAGGTCTGGACCGCAGTGGCAGCACACAACAAAGGGGAAGAGGCAGTGGCAGCAAGACCGGGCGCAGTTTGTATTGCGTTTGCTCTCTCCCACTCAGCCCAGTGCTTGAATTCCAAGTGACGCCGCATGCCTGAGGTGGTCAGATTGCTCTTCTCAGAGCCCCTACTCAGTTTTGAGTGGCAGAGTGTGCAAACCGCGCTCAGTTTGTCATCCGCACAAACATTAAAATATCTCCACACCACAGAAGTACGAGGCCTCGATGGGGGAGCTTCGCACGACTGGCCGCTGGCGGGAACAGCTTCGGCCCTGCTGGCTGTGGCCTCACTTCTCTGTCTGAACTGTCCTCTGCCTGTGGCCATCCCTCTGCCTGTGGCCATCCCTCTGCCTGTGGACATCCCTCTGCCTGTGGACATGCCTCTGCCTGTGGACATCCCTCTGCCTGTGGACATCCCTCTGCCTGTGGACATCCCTCTGCCTCTTGCTGCCTTTTTCGGTGCTGCGCAGACCACCACCTCTCCACTGCTTTCCTCGCTGGACATCACCCCTGGCCAAGTGGGGTCGGTCATTTCGTCATCCACCACCTCCTCTTCCTCACTCTGCTCCTCCTCCTGCCCACTGGACATTCCAACAGCCTCCCTTGATGGCAACTGCGTCTCATCATCATCATCGCTCATGATAACAGATGCTGGCTCAGGGTCCACATCAGCAGGAGATGGCGAAAACTCCAGTGTTTGGGCATCACTACAAACAAATTCCTCTGCTAGCTCCTGGGATTCTTCCGGCACATCTGAAAAAGGACCCGAAAAGAGCTCCTGGGAGGGGTCAAGGGTGGGATGACTCTGTTGGCCAGGTGTGGAGGAAGGAGGGTCAGAGTGAGACTGTGTGGATGACTGGCTGGTGGACAACTGTGTGGAAGCGCTATCGGCTATCCATTGCACCACCTGTTCAACCTGCTCAGGCCTCAACAGCGGTGTAACCCGCCCCCTGCTTAACTGTCCCATAAAGGCAGGGATTCTGGATGAGCGGGATCCTGGCTGATCCTCACCAGCACACATTGTATCCCCACTGGCTTCAACAAGGCCCCCAACAGCATTTCCGCGCCCCCGTCCTCGTCCACGTCCACGTCCTATTCCGCTAGCCCCCCTCCGCATTTTATTTTTTTTTTGTTGCAAATACAATATTTGGGTATATAATTAGGTATGTGAAATAATTTAGCAAGAGAACACACAGTACAGTGGCCTATTAAATGGCCTAGATATTGTATATTTCAAAGTACACAGCCGTGTAGTAACAGAACAGACGGTGGGTATTTACACCAGGTATGTGAGATAATTTAACAAGAAAACGCACAGTACAGTGGCCTATTAAATGGCCTAGATATTGTATATTTCAAAGTACACAGCCGTGTAGTAACAGAACAGACGGTGGGTATTTACACCAGGTATGTGAGATAATTTAACAAGAAAACGCACAGTACAGTGGCCTATTAAATGGCCTAGATATTGTATATTTCAAAGTACACAGCCGTGTAGTAACTGAACAGACGGTGGGTATTTACACCAGGTATGTGAGATAATTTAACAAGAAAACGCACAGTACAGTGGCCTATTAAAATGCCTAGATATTGTATATTTCAAAGTACACAGCCGTGTAGTAACTGAACAGACGGTGGGTATTTACACCAGGTATGTGAGATAATTTAACAAGAGAACGCACAGTACAGTGGCCTATTAAATGGCCTAGATATTGTATATTTCAAAGTACACAGCCGTGTAGTAACAGAACAGACGGTGGGTATTTACACCAGGTATGTGAGATAATTTAACAAGAAACGCACAGTACAGTGGCCTATTAAAATGCCTAGATATTGTATATTTCAAAGTACACAGCCGTGTAGTAACAGAACAGACGGTGGGTATTTACACCAGGTATGTGAGATAATTTAACAAGAGAACGCACAGTACAGTGGCCTATTAAATGGCCTAGATATTGTATATTTCAAAGTACACAGCCGTGTAGTAACTGAACAGACGGTGGGTATTTACACCAGGTATGTGAGATAATTTAACAAGAAAACGCACAGTACAGTGGCCTATTAAAATGGCCTAGATATTGTATATTTCAAAGTACACAGCCGTGTAGTAACAGAACAGACGGTGGGTATTTACACCAGGTATGTGAGATAATTTAACAAGAAAACGCACAGTACAGTGGCCTATTAAAATGCCTAGATATTGTATATTTCAAAGTACACAGCCGTGTAGTAACAGAACAGACGGTGGGTATTTACACCAGGTATGTGAGATAATTTAACAAGAGAACGCACAGTACAGTGGCCTATTAAATGGCCTAGATATTGTATATTTCAAAGTACACAGCCGTGTAGTAACTGAACAGACGGTGGGTATTTACACCAGGTATGTGAGATAATTTAACAAGAAAACGCACAGTACAGTGGCCTATTAAATGCCTAGATATTGTATATTTCAAAGTACACAGCCGTGTAGTAACTGAACAGACGGTGGGTATTTACACCAGGTATGTGAGATAATTTAACAAGAGAACGCACAGTACAGTGGCCTATTAAATGGCCTAGATATTGTATATTTCAAAGTACACAGCCGTGTAGTAACTGAACAGACGGTGGGTATTTACACCAGGTATGTGAGATAATTTAACAAGAAAACGCACAGTACAGTGGCCTATTAAAATGGCCTAGATATTGTATATTTCAAAGTACACAGCCGTGTAGTAACTGAACAGACGGTGGGTATTTACACCAGGTATGTGAGATAATTTAACAAGAAAACGCACAGTACAGTGGCCTATTAAATGGCCTAGATATTGTATATTTCAAAGTACACAGCCGTGTAGTAACTGAACAGACGGTGGGTATTTACACCAGGTATGTGAGATAATTTAACAAGAAACGCACAGTACAGTGGCCTATTAAAATGCCTAGATATTGTATATTTCAAAGTACACAGCCGTGTAGTAACTGAACAGACGGTGGGTATTTACACCAGGTATGTGAGATAATTTAACAAGAAACGCACAGTACAGTGGCCTATTAAATGGCCTAGATATTGTATATTTCAAAGTACACAGCCGTGTAGTAACTGAACAGACGGTGGGTATTTACACCAGGTATGTGAGATAATTTAACAAGAGAACGCACAGTACAGTGGCCTATTAAAATGCCTAGATATTGTATATTTCAAAGTACACAGCCGTGTAGTAACTGAACAGACGGTGGGTATTTACACCAGGTATGTGAGATAATTTAACAAGAGAACGCACAGTACAGTGGCCTATTAAATGGCCTAGATATTGTATATTTCAAAGTACACAGCCGTGTAGTAACTGAACAGACGGTGGGTATTTACACCAGGTATGTGAGATAATTTAACAAGAGAACGCACAGTACAGTGGCCTATTAAAATGCCTAGATATTGTATATTTCAAAGTACACAGCCGTGTAGTAACAGAACAGACGGTGGGTATTTACACCAGGTATGTGAGATAATTTAACAAGAGAACGCACAGTACAGTGGCCTATTAAATGGCCTAGATATTGTATATTTCAAAGTACACAGCCGTGTAGTAACTGAACAGACGGTGGGTATTTACACCAGGTATGTGAGATAATTTAACAAGAAAACGCACAGTACAGTGGCCTATTAAATGGCCTAGATATTGTATATTTCAAAGTACACAGCCGTGTAGTAACTGAACAGACGGTGGGTATTTACACCAGGTATGTGAGATAATTTAACAAGAAAACGCACAGTACAGTGGCCTATTAAAATGCCTAGATATTGTATATTTCAAAGTACACAGCCGTGTAGTAACAGAACAGACGGTGGGTATTTACACCAGGTATGTGAGATAATTTAACAAGAAAACGCACAGTACAGTGGCCTATTAAATGGCCTAGATATTGTATATTTCAAAGTACACAGCCGTGTAGTAACAGAACAGACGGTGGGTATTTACACCAGGTATGTGAGATAATTTAACAAGAAAACGCACAGTACAGTGGCCTATTAAAATGCCTAGATATTGTATATTTCAAAGTACACAGCCGTGTAGTAACTGAACAGACGGTGGGTATTTACACCAGGTATGTGAGATAATTTAACAAGAAAACGCACAGTACAGTGGCCTATTAAATGGCCTAGATATTGTATATTTCAAAGTACACAGCCGTGTAGTAACAGAACAGACGGTGGGTATTTACACCAGGTATGTGAGATAATTTAACAAGAGAACGCACAGTACAGTGGCCTATTAAATGGCCTAGATATTGTATATTTCAAAGTACACAGCCGTGTAGTAACTGAACAGACGGTGGGTATTTACACCAGGTATGTGAGATAATTTAACAAGAGAACGCACAGTACAGTGGCCTATTAAAATGCCTAGATATTGTATATTTCAAAGTACACAGCCGTGTAGTAACTGAACAGACGGTGGGTATTTACACCAGGTATGTGAGATAATTTAACAAGAAAACGCACAGTACAGTGGCCTATTAAATGGCCTAGATATTGTATATTTCAAGGTACACAGCCGTGTACTAACTGAACAGACGGTGGGTATTTACACCTGGTATACAAAAAGGGTATTGCAGGCACACAGAACCCAGAACACTAGAGCCAAATAAACTGTATTTAAAAAAATAAAATAAAATTCACAGCCGTATACTGCCAGATCAGATGGTGCATATACACACTAGTTATATAACAGGGTTGTTCAGCCTAAAAGAACGCTGAACAGTAGTGCCAAATATAGTTTGGTATGTAGCAGAGCACCTAATACACCACTAATGCCTCTCTCTGTCCCTACTCCAGCAGCTATCCCTGAATACAGCAGCCGTTCTCTGTAAAGTCTATATTGTAGTAAGCTATCACTGAAGTCCACTGTAGTAGCCCTGATAAGGGCTTTTAATCACGCTCCTGCCTGTCCAACAGCTAAAATCTGTCTCTCCCTTCTCCAGCCTCTGTCCCTGACTAAGTTCACGCAGCATATGCGTACGAGCAGGAAGAGCTGAGTTTTTAATATTCGAGGTCACATGGTTTTTCCAGCCAATCCATGTAGACGCTGTTTTCGCGCTGCCAGCGTGCTCAGCGTGCCTGTCATACCCCCCCTGCATGTTGATTGGTGGAAAAAGAGCGCCAGGGAAGGTGGGAGGGGAAACGAATTCTAAGTGCGCCATCGCCGTTATACTCGATTGAAATCGAGTATGCCGAATATCGTAGTATTCGATCGAATACCGGCTCGATCGAACACTACTCGCTCATCTCTAGTAAAGACTTAAGTGCTGATGGAGCAGTGCTGGGCAGGTGCCCCCATTCCCAGCAAGCCAATTATCCTCAAATCACCAGAGGGAAGGATGTAAACATCACACCGTGGGGAATAAAATTAAAAAAGAACAAGCAAGTGTAAGCTTAAAAATAAAACAACAAGCAAAAAAAAGACAACGCAGATTTCCTGCTGACTTTGGAAGTGAGAGGGTAGAAAACAGCCCCGGGGAAAAAGCTACACCTTGATATTTTCTTCTAAATGTAATGTCTGAGGCTCTGAAGTATAAACTGCTGGAGTAGTAGTCAGTAGCTGCACACTTGATTTACAAATGAAAAGGAAAATACATACAATGCAACGGCACACTGCTGACCAGATAAAGCACAAAATGCCATAGAGATATGAAGTATTCTGGAGCTAATGCTATGCTTGTTTGGTAAATTTGATTTACAAATGCTCTGTGTCCTAACGTTTGTGCATATTAAACCTTTGTGATCAATCGGTAGTCTTGCTGGCACTGGCATAATGTAATGGGATATTGAAACATAGTTATCTTGTAGTTTGTTGTTTAGGAATGGTATATATAGACTGGAGGAGTAACTTGAAACTGTTTGACCGGAATGAAATATCTGTTATAGGCCTCCTCTAATATATAGTCTTCTTATGTGGAAAAGGAGGCTTTGGGCAAAGCCAAATAAATGGAATAATTGGATGGATGGATGGATGGATGGAGTGAAATTGATTCCTCATAGAAATGCAAATATATGAAAAGTAAAAAAAAAAGTAAAACCACAACAAAATGTAAATCTAAAAATAATGTAAACTTAAGTCACATGTCTATTGCTTTTAGAGCGAAATATTTTTGGCACCATTGCCACTTGTCACCTATGTCAGTACAAATCTGGTTTTAAAACTAATTTTCATTAATGTGTTCAACATTACCAGAGATCAGACCTCCATTGTTGAGCTCAGTCCATTAGATGGACACACACATCATTTCTCCTCCTGAAGGACTCATCATGTCTGTGCATTACATGATAACTTCTAATAGAGTAATGTAAAACATATTTTTTTTCAATGCTGGTCACATACTGTGCTCTGTGTAAGCCTGCCCTGGCCATTTTGGCCCCTTTCTCTTTTGAACCAATGAGGTACTGTACAGTATTTCAGAAATATACTTAACCCTCTAACTTTCTATACTTAGTGATTAATGTGGATATGCTCTGAGTTTACAAAATGAAATAGCAAAGTAAATTTCTGTTATACCCCATTTTATAATTCAGGGACCAAATGGACAAAAATACCAGAGCCGCTTTACACAGAGTGATACCTAAATACTGTAAAGCTTTGTTCACATCTGTGACTCTGATGCCGGTTCTGCCACATTTGACAAAGAAATAGCGTGTAGCAGTGTTTTTTTTCCCCTAAAAAGCCAGGCATAAGGATAACCCCTATCTGACTCTATTATAAGTCAAAAATAAAAAGTATGGACAGCACCTAGTTGAAGAGTATTGGGTGCTTCCCTCCTGGGAAAGTGTTAGGCTTTCACGTCAAAGTCAGTCCCATTATAAGTCAGTCAGGTCTGTTGGGTTTTGTTAGGAGATCCAGTATGAAGATCTATCTCAGACAGAATTCCTTTTTAATAGGGGCAGATCCCTGCCCCCATTTATATACACAAACATCATAAGAGACAGTTGCTCATTCAGCACAAACTTTCAAAAATGCCTTGATGAAGGCAGAATGTCTGCCTGTATTTATACACACAGAAGAAACACTGGTTTGTTCTGAAGTTGAACAAGCTTGAAAAAATGTTCCCTTTTATCTAGGAGAAGCAGCAGTACAATGCAGGTATGGAAAAGGTTAGTTGTGTAGCGGTAATGACTGACAGCAATAATAACGCCAGCAGTAGCTGAACAGCATGGCACAGACAAGGCATTAGATGCCTGTGCAGCTGTGTTGGGGCAGTAGAAGTAGTAGTTATGACTGTGTAGCAATAATGGTAGTGGCAGTGGAGGTAATGCAAGTGGCAGTAGGGGGAGTAGCAGCAGAGGGTAGCAGATGCAGTGGTAGACAGGAAGACATGATGATAGGCAGGTAGACAGCAGCAGTGGCATGATGGGGCATTGTCAGTAAGGGCAGATCTATTCATTCATCAGTCTCAGTCAAAGGTGTATGAAAATACTCATGGATCCATGTCTCATTAATTTTGACAAATGTGATGTTTTGTACGCTGGTGGAGGACAACTTTATCCAATTGGGTGTGATCATTCCACATGCTGTGCTGAAAACCCTCTCTGATGACACTGGAGGCTGGACAAGACAGTACAGAGAGAGAAAGAGAGCAAACTGGGCCAGTTCCAGACACTGTTCCAATCTGCCTTCCCAGAAGTCCATTGGATCAGGCAACATGGTATGTGCTGGAGAAAGGCCACAGCCCAGGTACAAGTCTGTACCTGGTTGTCCATACAGAAAAAAATATGAGTTTCTTCCAGGATTTAGAACTTGCCAGCAAGCTGTATGAAAAAAAACTGAGACAATGACCAGTCCCTCACTCAATCTCTATGCTAACCTTTCCCTTATAAAACTCTAAAATCTACCCAATTATATCTCCAATTCTCTCCCTAAAGAGACCCTATAGTGTCACTAGCAACTGGCTTGTGTCTGCGATTGATTTTTGGCATACATATCCATAATTCATCCTATTACAATGCCAGCAGCGCACAGAATGCCGTTTCTTCTTTCTCTGTAGAAGTACCTGGCTGAAAACTACACCCTGATTGGCTGATCAGGCTGTCTGTTAGTCTCTGCGCCAATAAGTGCAAGCCTAGGGTTATGTGATCCTCTATCTTCTTCCTTCCTGTCTCCATCAGTTTTCACAGTAAGATGCCGCTGGGCACCGTTATTATGTGATTTTTCCTAAATGAATTGCCAAAACTTCAGATTTGTTGGCAGACAAATGTTTGTGAAATTTGTAACGAATCCGATTTGCTAAGAATCGATTTGCTCATCTCTACTCGAAATATAATTCTTTCTATTAGCTAACACAAATTAGATTCCAGAACACCTCTAAAGTCTCTATGTAGAGCAAACATTACTGTGTATTTTATTGCCGGCTGCTGAGAAAGACACATTCTGGGAACCTCTCTACTCCAGACATAATATATTCTGATGTGCAGGAAATATGGCTAGGTATAATAGAGACACACAGCCTTCCATAAAGAGAAATAACCTTGCAAAAGACGATTGTTACCAAACTGCTATGTGTTACGACTTGTAATGGGTGTTTGCATCCTGTATGGTTGTCTTCCATTAGCTGAATGCTGGAGATTTGCTTATTTTTTACAGCTTGTTTTATGCCACTAAATAACTTTACCTGGCAGAAATTTCCCAGAGCCGAAGATTGTACTTGGAACATGTAACATTGTGACAAATAAACTAAAAGCAGAAGAAATGTCGAAGTAACAACAAAAAGAAATGTATAATCGTTGAAAATCAAGGCATGAAATCATTTGTCCTTAGAAGAAAAGGCAAGAAAATGGTTGAATTGCAATCGATGAAACACAATTATACACATCTGCACACCTACACAATGAGATACACCTGTGGATGCTCCACTGGACATGACAAGTGGTAAGATTTTTACTGTTACATTATAATAGCTGCTGATTTACTATTGATTAAAGTAACAAGTAAAACTTAGTTTGCATTAAAAATAATTCATCTACGTTGGATACAAAATAGAAGCAAATGATAATTATAGCTGCTTTATAAGCTGCTACTATACTGAAGCAACCCGCTGGTGCTTGAAATTTGTTCTAATCCAAAATATCATATACAGTATAAAACAGTATAAAAAATAAATCAATAAAAACACAAAAGTACTGGAGGTGGATTCATTTATTGGGCCAGGAAGTGGTAAACAGAAGTGACATAGCTAGCCTCAACAAGGGCAGTATGTATTGTGATATGAATCGTCTGTCTGAGCTATCTATTTATTCAAATAAGCCTTATTGGCAGGAATAAATTGCCAAAGCAAGTGTAAATGATTGGGTTGAAATGGGGAATGGGACACATCCAGGGTGGAGATACAGAAGCATGTCATGTTCCTCTCAGTCTATGGCATGCACTGACATACGTATTGTGCTGCTATGGCCACTGTGTTTTCTTCTCCTTCCAGCAATATAGATAGTTTCTTTTCCTCCTCCATTGGAGGTGAAGTCTGGGAAGAGATCAGACAGTCTCCTTGAGTGAGTGGCCCTCACTGCTAAGTATTTGGAGCACCAGAGCAGGAAGTGAGCCTCATCCTCCATGGTCTCCTGGTCACATTGCTGGCACAGTCTGCTCTCCCTCGGCTTACACTTCTGTTGGTGCTGCCTGGATTAGTCTGAGTTCACATTTTAGTTATTTGGTCAGTTATTTCCATCAGTTAGTGTGAGCCAAAACCAGTGGTGAAGCCTACACAGACATAAGGTATAATGAAAAGATCTGCACTGTTCTCTGTTTTTGACCCAAACTTGGTTTTGGCTCACAATAACTGATGGAAATAACTGACCAAATAACTGAAATGTGAACACAACTTTAGATGAGCAAGCTGTGGGTACTCACTCTGTACCGGCTCAGGATCTGTCGGTCTCTGGAATTGCATGGCTTCTCCAGATACGGGGCCAGTTTATATTCCCATATACTCTGGTATATTATCAGCTTCTGTGAGGCTCTTATGTCATTCCTCCAGACACTGATAGATTCATCTTTGCCCTTATCTAATCTTCTGGATTCCACCTTTTGTTAGTCTGTATTAGTTGGAGGATTAGTTAGACTGGGTGTCACGGGGGAGACAAGGGAAGGTGTGCCCTGTACTTGAAACCCCCCTTCTTTCCCTACCTACTTGCCTCAAACGGCCCTAGGCGGCCGCGGACAACCACGAAGACGTTCCCTATACTGGGTAAGTGCAGAGGGAGGGAAAGGGAACACAGGGAGAGACAAAACACAGACGGAACAAACACAATGATAGAGTAGTCAGCAAGCCGGGTCAAACACAGGAGATAGCGTAAATACCAGGGGTCAAGAGAAGAGAGGTCCAAGTCCAAGTCCAAAGTCAGAGTCCAAATAGCAAATCCAAAACACAAGGTCGCACAAGCACTGATCAAAAGTATAAACTAATCACAGGCATCTGAGTGAGGCAGTTGCCATCTTTAAATAGCCCACCCAGGATCATGTGATGTGGCCAGCATCACATGACCTGAGGCGGAGCAAGCTGTCCAAACAATATGCAAAGTAGCCATGTGGTGTGATCAGCACCACATGGCTAAACCCAAACAGAGAATTAACTCATGAAGTGCTGGCTGACAAGACCAGCACTTCAATTCCCTATTGCTCGTCTCTAGGGGGGCGGAGAGGTCCGGCGATGTCGTGCAGAGGGAGCGCGACGCCGACCTCGCGTGACAGTACCCCCCCCTTCACGAGGGGTCACCGGACCCTTACCAGCGGGAGCAGGCTTATCGGGATGCTGCAGATGGAACTTTTGGATGAGCGAGTCTGCATGCATCCTGGTCAACGGTACCCAAGACCTGTCCTCAGGACCGAACCCCTTCCAATGTACGAGGTACTGGAAGGAATTCCGGACCCTTCTCACATCCACAATTCTGGCAATCTCATGCTCCATTTGTCCTGCTACCTCAACCGGAGGAGGAGACTGTTCCTCAGGACCAACGGGAGCAACATAACGTTTGAGCAAAGACACATGAAAAACATTATGAACACGAAGGGAGTCGGGTAAACATAACCTAAAAGAAACCGGATTGATCACCTTGGTGATCCTGTAAGGACCAATGAAGCGAGGTGCAAACTTGTAGGATGGTACCCTCATGTTGAGATTTTTAGTCGATAACCATACCTTATCCCCAACCTTAAAATTCACACCCTTAGAACGTTTTCTATCAGCCTTAGCTTTTTGAACTCCTTGGGCCTTTTCCAGGTTCGACTGAACCTGTGCCCAAACTGTGCACAGTTCTTGAGAAAAATCATTGACCTCTGGGACAACCGACGCAGATGGGGAACAGGAGCCAAAGCGTGGATGAAAACCCATATTGCAGAAAAACGGCGACATCCCAGAGGATGAATTAACACGATTATTAATTGCAAATTCAGCCAGAGACAGGAATCTGGCCCACACATGTTGGTTATCAGAAACATAACATCTGAGATATTGCTCAACGGATTGGTTAAGACGTTCAGTCTGACCATTGGTCTCCGGATGAAAGGCTGATGAAAAGGACAAAGAGATACCAATCTTATTACAGAACGCCCTCCAGAACCTAGACACAAACTGTACTCCCCTATCAGAAACGATATTCTCAGGAACACCATGCAGTTTGACAATATTATCCATGAACACGGACGCCAAGACCTTTGCAGAGGGTAATTTACACAAAGGAATAAAATGACACATTTTGCTGAATCTGTCAACCACCACAAATATCACGGTTTTACCCTCAGAGCACGGCAAGTCCGTGATAAAGTCCATGGACAGATGTGACCAAGGTCTACTAGGTATGGGTAAAGGATGTAACTCACCCATAGGTCGTGTCTTGGTATTCTTGGACCTGGCACAAGTGTTACACGCAGTTACAAAAGCCTGAACATCTCTGGAGATTGACGGCCACCAATACTGCCTAGAGACCAACTCCTTGGTGGCATTGATGCCAGGATGTCCACACAAAACAGAATTATGGCACTCACCCAGCAGTTGCAATCGCAAATGAGCCGGCACAAACAATTTGTCATTGGGGGTACCAATGGGAGCAAGATGTTGTCCTGCCGAGATTTCAGAAGCGAGGTCAGATGAGGTAGCGGCCACGATGATATCAGCTGGCAGGATGGGCTCAGGAGGGACGTCAGGAGGCTGATACGCCTTGAAACTTCGGGATAAGGCATCGGCCTTAACGTTCTTGCTCCCGGGTCTGAAGGTAACACAAAAATCAAAACGAGTAAAGAATAAAGCCCACCTCGCCTGTCTAGGATTCAATCGCTTAGCCGATTCTAAAAACATTAAATTCTTATGATCCGTGAGGACCGTAATGCGGTGAACTGCCCCTTCTAAAAAATGACGCCATTCCTCAAATGCCCACTTGATTGCAAGTAACTCCCTATTACCAATGTCATAATTCCTCTCGGCAGGAGAGAACTTGCGGGAGAAGAAGGCGCATGGCATAAGATTAGTTAAGGTGGAAGACCCCTGGGACAGTACAGCCCCCACACCATCCTCAGACGCATCCACCTCAACTACAAAAGGCTTACTTTGATCAGGCTGGACCAACACAGGAGCATTCATAAAACACTGCTTTAACCTTTCAAAGGCCTCAATAGCTGCAGGGGGCCAATTGACCAGATCAGCCCCCTTGCGAGTCAAATCCGTAATGGGTTTGGCTACCACAGAAAAATTTTTGACAAATTTACGATAAAAATTAGCAAACCCCAGAAATCGCTGGAGCGCCTTCAAAGAGGAAGGTCGCACCCAATCCACAATGGCCTGTACTTTAACTGGGTCCATTTTGAAAGAAAAAGGGGTGAGAATGTATCCCAAAAAGGCCACTTCCTGAACACCAAAGGTACACTTCTCCCCTTTAACGAACAACTTGTTTTCACGCAACACCTCCAGCACTTGCCTGGTGTGAGATACGTGACTTTCCCAGTCTGCAGAAAAAATCAGGATGTCATCAATATAGACAATTACAAATTTCCCAATAAATGGTCTAAAAATGTCATTGACAAAGTTTTGGAAAATTGCCGGAGCGTTACTTAACCCAAAAGGCATTACCAAGTACTCATAATGACCTTCCGGGGTATTAAAAGCAGTTTTCCATTCGTCCCCCTCACGAATCCTGATTAGGTTGTATGCCCCCTTCAAATCCAGCTTGGTGAACCAACAGGCCCCCTGGACCTGATTCAGCAAGTCAGGAATAAGGGGCAACGGGTATCTGTTTTTAACAGTGATTTTATTGAGCTCCCTGTAATCGATACAGGGCCTCAATCCTCCATCCTTTTTACCAACAAAGAAAAAACCTGCCCCCATGGGAGAAACTGAAGGCCGGATGTGACCCTTGGCCAGACTCTCCTTGAGATAATCCCTCATGGACTGACGTTCAGGAGTAGAGAGATTATAAATGCGACCTTTGGGATATTTGGATCCCTCAATAAGGTCGATGGCGCAATCATATTGCCGGTGAGGAGGGAGGAACTCAGTCTCGGACATGGAAAAAACGTCCGAAAAATCGCCGATATACTTGGGCAAGGAAAGAGACTCAGTGGTACCTCCAAACAGCAATACTGATTTACAACATTTGTCACAATTCATTCCCCATTTTTCCAATTCACCTACCGACCAGTTGATCACAGGGTTGTGGTCCTGTAACCATGGCAGACCTAAAACAAGGTCGGCAGGTAAATCCTTTAATACAAGGAAGGAACAAGTCTCGGTATGGGTAATTCCTACAGTTAATACAACCTCAGGAGTACAAAACTCCACTCTCCCATTATTCAATGGAGTGGAATCCAGTGCGATAATTTCAATCACCTTCCTTAAAGGAACTAGCGGAATCCCCACAGATTGTATAAAATCAAAATCAATAAAATTAATGGCAGAACCAGAATCAACAAAAGCCTTACCAGACCCCCTGAGTTGGTTGTACGCAATGGAGATAGGTAATAATACTTTCCTCCTTACCACCGCTGGGGTTACCTTACTTCCGGCAGAAAGCTCTCTAGAGGGCAGAAGTTTCTGGCATTGCTGGAGCCAGTGGTTCGTCTCACCGCAGTAGAAACAGGTTCCATTCAAGCGTCTCTGATCTCTCAAAGTTCCTCCCCACTGTATGGACTCCTCCGGGACCCTGGTAGAAGGTGGACTCAGAAGAGGGGATTCAGGCAGGACGACACCCTGAGGAATATCTGAACGTTCCCTCCGTCTCTCCCTCACTCGACGATCCAGTTTAATGGCTAGTGTCATGGCTGCCTCTAGGGTGTCAGGAGTAGGGTAACTGACAAGTAAGTCCTTAAGATGGTCAGACAGCCCCACCCTAAACTGGCTTCTCAAAGCAGGGTCATTCCATCCAGAGGAAACACACCACTTTCTAAACTCAGCACAGTAATCCTCTACTGGACGGTTACCCTGCCGAATGTCTCTGAGCTGAGTCTCAGCTACAGAAGTCAAGTCAGGCTCCTCATATAATAGGCCTAAGGCCTGAAAAAATGCTTCCACAGACTGCAAGCTTGGGGAGTCAGGCGGTAAAGAAAAGGCCCATTCCTGCGGATCACCTTGCAGCAAGGAAATAATTATTCCTACCCGCTGCTGCTCGGCACCCGAGGAGTGAGGACGTAAGCGAAAATACAATTTTACGCTCTCCTTAAAGGAACGGAAAGTTTTCCGGTTCCCCAAAAACCGATCCGGCAATTTAACATGAGGTTCCACAATGGGGTTAGATGTGGAGGGAGCCGCTACTAGTGCAGGTTGTAGCTGCTCCTGATGTAGGAGCCTCTCGGCCAGGTCCTGGATCATCTGCGCCATACCCTGAACCTGGTCCGTGAGCACCCGCAATTGCTCCATATGATACGGCCTGTGATTCTGTCACGGGGGAGACAAGGGAAGGTGTGCCCTGTACTTGAAACCCCCCTTCTTTCCCTACCTACTTGCCTCAAACGGCCCTAGGCGGCCGCGGACAACCACGAAGACGTTCCCTATACTGGGTAAGTGCAGAGGGAGGGAAAGGGAACACAGGGAGAGACAAAACACAGACGGAACAAACACAATGATAGAGTAGTCAGCAAGCCGGGTCAAACACAGGAGATAGCGTAAATACCAGGGGTCAAGAGAAGAGAGGTCCAAGTCCAAGTCCAAAGTCAGAGTCCAAATAGCAAATCCAAAACACAAGGTCGCACAAGCACTGATCAAAAGTATAAACTAATCACAGGCATCTGAGTGAGGCAGTTGCCATCTTTAAATAGCCCACCCAGGATCATGTGATGTGGCCAGCATCACATGACCTGAGGCGGAGCAAGCTGTCCAAACAATATGCAAAGTAGCCATGTGGTGTGATCAGCACCACATGGCTAAACCCAAACAGAGAATTAACTCATGAAGTGCTGGCTGACAAGACCAGCACTTCAATTCCCTATTGCTCGTCTCTAGGGGGGCGGAGAGGTCCGGCGATGTCGTGCAGAGGGAGCGCGACGCCGACCTCGCGTGACACTGGGTTTGGGATTACTTGTTCTGGGGTGCTTTGCTTTCCTGGGGCTTTTTGGTATAGCAGGGCTTTGTGATTCTAGGAGCTTGGAATGCTGCTATGTAGATGCCTGGAATGATAGTGCCTTCTTTTGGACAACAAAGTATGGTGGGAATCTTCCCAGCTCTGCTCGTCAGGTGCTGTTTGAGGTGCTCCAGTGGACTTGGGGAAGGTGCTTGCAGAATTCCAGATTAAATATTTCTGTTGGCCAAGAGTCCTACATTGACCAGCCTGGTTATGCATCTAGACCCTAGATCTATCAATTATCCAACTATATAACTATCTCACATCTCGAGAATTATTTTCCATCTGAAAGCTTTCAAATTCTTGAACTTGCCATCCCCATTGCGAAGTACCCTTCTCCGGCCGGGAGCACGCGCTCCTGTTTTTTGAGCTCTCAGATGCTGTGGTCATATTTGACCACAGCATCTGAGGGGTTAAATGTGTGCAATCAAAGTTATTGTCAATCACATATATTAGCCCTGGGTGCCTGTTACCTGCTTTCAAGCACCATCTATAAATACCCAACCGCTTATATAGATTTACGTGGCAGTCGGGAAGGGGTTAAAAACATATATTGTACTGTAGCTAGAATCTCAACCTGACCCACAAGTCTACCTTTCTTCCAGGATAAAACAAAGTCTTTGACTTCCATGGGAGAATGAGGATGTGAATAAAAAGAACAAATAGAAGAATCCTAATTTTCAAAGAAACTATCTCAATAGCTATGTCTTCCAACTGTGAGTCTGCTGCTTTCAAACTATATAAAAGCAATTTTCTTTTTTAACCATCTGATCAATATTAAGGCAGCTGACATGGAATCGATGCTGGCAGGAGGTGTGGAAAGAAGGGAGTGCATGTGCCAGGCAGACTGCAAAGAAATTTCATTGCATGACTATAATAAACTCTCACTGGCTGGATGGGTGGCACTGTACCCTGCTCTGAAGTGTCCTTCTCTTCACTTTCTTAGGCAGAATACCATGATAGAGACTGAATATACTTAAAGGGGTTTTCTGGGCCGAAAATATTGATGACCTATCCTCAGCATACTGTAGGTCAGGTGTCAGCAACTACAATTCCTAGCATGCTCCATTCATTTCTATGAGAGTTCTGAGAAGAGCAGAGCAAGTATGCACGGTAAGAGTTGTAGTTTCACAACACCTGGAGTGCTGGAGGTTACGTACCTCCGCTGTAGGTCATCAATATGTCATCTGTGGTCATCCAACTCCCAACACCACTGCCAATTAGTTGTTTGATGAGCTCTAGTGAGCACTGCGGCCTCTTCGAAGGCCAGTGATGTCATATTTACCAGTCACATGGCTTATGTGAGCCTCATTCCTATAAAATTGAATGGGCTTGAGCTGCAATACCAAGCACAGCCACTTTGCAATGTATGGCGCTGTGCTTTGTATGCTGTGAGGTGGTCTCTTCAAACCGCAGATCGGCTGGGTTCCTTGGAGTAAGAATGCCACTGATCAGAAATTGAGATGAATATTTTACTCCCAGAAAAGCCATTGCAGTAGCAGAAAGAGTTTATTTGTTAAAACATAAGTACAAGCATAAGTACAATTAAATAATGTACTGTTGCCTTTGTTATAATTTTCATAAGAGTTTAGCAATAATGAGTGTTTATGAGTTCAGGAGATGAGAGTTCAGGTTTCACATGAGCTGTCAACTGACGGGACTGAGAAGTGATGCTCTGCAAACAGACTGATTTTTTAACCGTTGTATCTCATAAAGACCAATTGGAAAAAAAAAGATTTTTAGCCCACAATGAGTAAAAGGCAATAAAGAATTGCCCTGAAGGTGTCCATAGCCTTTAAATAGATTTTGTAACTTTCAGAAAGCAACCTGTAGCAATAGTACATAGATACATAGCAGGTTAAAAAAGAAGATTCATCAAGTTCCATCTTTTACACTTTCAAATCCCAGTGGAAGTCCGAAACAACCATACAAAAACGTGTCAAATAGAAGAAAAATTATTTCCTGACTAGTAACCACCATTATGTTTATAGCTTTCTACAGGATCTACACGAATAGCAAAATACACAAGCATTAAAGTATAGGAAAGGGGTTTAATAAGGGGGGGGGGATGTTTGAGAATAGTTAAAGGAGTTGTGCAACGCAAAGAGATTGATGATCTACCTGCAGGATAGGTCATCAATATGAGATTGGTGGGGGTACGACACTTGGCACCCCCAATAATCAGCTGCTTCAAGGAGTTCCTGAGAGTGCTGCTTCCTGTTCAAAGTTACCTATGCTTCGTCTCATATGCAGAGGCCATCCAGTGGAATTACAACTGCTCATCCCATTCACTTGAATTAGAAGAGCAGTTGCAATTACACAGCACCGCTTCTACAAAGGAGGCAAAACACAGGTAATTTTGAAGCTGAAGTAGCACTCAAACTAGCGCAACTACCCCTTCAAATAGCTGATCAGTAGTGGTCCCAGGTGTCGACTCCTGACGATCTGATATGGATGACCTATACTGAGGGGAGGTTATAAATATCTTTGCACTGCACAACCCCTTAAAACCCTTCTTTTGCTGGGATATGTTTGCGCATATGATAAATAAAAAGATTGAAAAGATGTATATGAGAATAGATCTTTAAAATGTAACCTACATACCAGTTATAAATAATGGCAACAGATGAAGTGGTACAGAGCTGAAATGTTTTGCTTCTGCATGGGTGAATAAACTACACTTTTTTTTACTTTTTATGTGAGTGATGCCCAACTGTTCTGTGAAGGCCTCAGAGGTTGTTAGTGAACATTAGTGATTAAACAGCATCATGAAAACCAAGGAACATACCAGACAGGTCAGGGATAAAGTTGTGGAGAAGTGTAAAGCAGGCTTAGGTTATAAAAAATATTACTGTTCAATCCATTATCTAAAAATGGAAGTAGTATGGTACAACTGGAAACCTACCAAAATATGGCTGTCCACCTAAACTGACAGTCCAGCCAAGGAGAGCACTAATTAGAGAAGCAGCCAAGAGGACCATGGTCACTCTGGAGGAGCTACAGAGATCCACAGCTCAGGTGGGAGAATCTGTCCAGAGGACAATTATTAGTCATGTACGCTACAAATCTGGCCTTTATGGAGGAGTAGCAAGATAAAAGCCATTTTTGAAAGCAAGCCATAAGAAGTTCCATTTTCAATTTGCCACAAGCCTTGTAGGGGACATAGAAACATATAGAAGAAGGTTCTCTGGACAGATAAGACCAAAGTTTAACTAATTGGCCTAAAAACAAAATTCTAAGTGTGGTGGAACACTGGACATCACCCTGAACACACCATTCCCACTGTGAAACATGGAGGTGGCAGCATCATGCTATGGGGATGCTCTTCTTCAGCAGGGAAGGGGAAGCTGGTCAGAGTTGATGGGACGATGGATGGAGCTAAATACAGGGCAATCCTGAAAGAAAACCTGTTAGAGGCTGCAAAAGACTTCAGACTGGGGCGGAGGTTCACCTTCCAGCAGGACAACGACCCAAAACATACAGCCAGAGCTACAATGGAATGGTTTAGATCAAATCATATTCATGTGTTAGAATGGCCCAGACAAAGTCCAGACATAAATTCCATTGAGAATCTGTGCCAGGACTTGAAAATTGCTGTTCACAAACACTCTCTGTCCATTCTGACTTGAGCTATTTTGCAAAAAAAGAATGAACAAAATTTTCAGCCTTTAGATGTGCAAAGCTGGAAGAGACAAACCCTAAAAGACTTGCAGCTTTAATTGCAACGAAAGGTTGTCCTACAAAGTATTGACTCAGGGGGGCTGAATACAAATACAAGCCACTCTTTCCAAATTGTTATTATTTACATTTTTGAGAACCATGTATCATTTTCTTTTCACTTTACTTGCTATTTTATGTTGGCTAACAATAAAAAAAATCCTGATAAAATACATTTAAATTTGTGTGTGTAACATGAGAAAATGTGGAAAAGTTCAAGAGGTATGAATACTTTTCCAAGGCACTATATGTGTCATGTGTAATATGTGGAAAACATTTTGTACATTTTGTACAGTCACTAGATTCATCTGAATATAAGATATTACAAATTAATTGGGAACCGTCCTGCAACAGAAACCACAGGATACACTGTAAGCCTCATGTAGAGTGGCCTTTGGCATTCAGCCTATATTAAGAAAGCTAATTAACATATCCTATGAACCTTGCGCTTAAGACAGCGGAGCAAGTGTTGTATGTGTGAGCAATTTGGCTTTATTGAAGTTGTAATTAACTCTGTAACAGGTGCTGCTACTGCTTTAAAGTGTGCTCTGTCTCCCAGACAAACTGTATCTGAGAAATCAATTACGAGCTGTATAATGGAAGAAGAAATCATAAAAACGCAGCAAGTGAGACAGACATGGAATATGTGTCTGAAAATGATGCATCTTAAAACAATGTAACGTAAAGTAATAGAAACATTAAATCAGCCTCCGCTGTGATTGCAGCCATCTGAGTGTGCACTGTACCAGCGCTATATGCAGAATTACAGCTGAAATTCCACAATCTAAGATACTGATGAAGGAAATATCATGATTATAGGTAGTGCCATTGTTACTTAGAATCCTCCAGAGAAAGAATTGTTTGCTTTGCATTTACCTAGAGTTTTCTCTTATATTCTTCATTATGTCAAAATGGTTTTATGGGACTCTTAGCAGCAATATATCATTCTTCTATGGGCTTGTACACCCTGAAGGTTGTCGGTAGAGCTGAGCGAAATTTTGAAAAATTTGATTTGAAAATGTCACCGAAGTTCACCAAGAAATTTGATTTGTTATGAATTAAGTTGTCAAGAATCGCTATAAATCCCCGGGCCACTTTGCCTTAGGGTACAGCCACACCGAGCAGCCTTTCATTTAATAATGAAGACCACACTGTATAGTCGGTCTTGTTAATGGCCACACAGCACCTTTAATGCACCTTTACACGGGGGCTGTTGCTGGTATGGGGTTTGGTTGGTTAGGTGGGGGCACAATATGCTTGCATACCCACTTCTCCAACCCCAGTGCTCTCCTGTCTTACAGGTGGGAGCCCTTCTTCAACCATCTGCTTTTGCTCCTTTTCCACATTATCTAATATCGATGAGAATATGTCATCAGGAACATCCAGCTCCTCCTCTCTCTGGATCTTGCTAACTTTTCTAGGAAGTAAAGCCAGCCAAACATGAGGATGGTCATTATTAAGACCTGGCCCCCCTAAGGGGTGCAGACTAGATGGTATTGGTTGGATTAATAAAGGTTTTCATCTTATTGGCATTAAATTCTTCTATTAATCGTTTTCAGCAACACTGTCCCTAGCACATGAGCACTTGCCACATCTCTACCTATGCTCAGCTCACAGGACAATGGCAGAGACCGCAGGGAATGAGGCTTTTATAGGGCTGTGACATCATAGTGGATGGCGATCTGCAGATTGGTTGGCTGCAGAGTATTATGGGAGATCTTGCATTCGTGGACTATTGTCCTCTACACTTAGTTTCACTTTGTAACACAGGCAGAACCGCTAGGAAATTCGGATTTGTTGTGAATTGAAGTTTTCCTAACTTAGGACCGAATTCCACTTTGATTGCTTTTCTTTGCTCAACACTGTTGTGGGTATTGAATGCACTACCATATAGTGACTCTTAAGGTCTACTGTATGTTGCTTCTAGGGGAGAATATCTCAGTAATTTGGCATGCATCCATGTGAAATTGAAGGCATCCAAAGTGACAGTATAGACCCATAGCATTCTATAAAATAAATAAAATAGCCCAGTATGAATTTAGTTTCGGAGGCAAAGCCTCTGAAATTGTATTAATGTTAGGCCTTTTTAACTTTTTACTTTATGTAATTTATTTTTATTGTTTAATAAATTATTCTGCTTGGAACAGCCACCTGACTCCAACCCGCTTATTTATTCACCTCAACATTATCTACAAGGATCCGCTCTGGCCATGCGGGAAGAAGTGTCAATTTCATCTGATACTCACCTGTCACACTTTCAGCAAAGTTGTGCCTATGTCTCTGCACAACTATTTTCTGGTGAATATAATATTCTCTCCTCGATCTGTTATATATTGATATTCAGCCTCTCGCCTTTCTCTTCTGGCAATTCATTAAAAACTTCTAGCAGGAAAAATGGAATAGAACAACATAGAGCCATAAAAATAGATGTTCCAGAATTGTTGTTACTAGTGGGTTGCAATTAGTTACTAAAACATGTCTAGTTACTAAAACATGTTAGGAGTGGTCACATGTATTCCATCCTCCTAAATAATAGTTTGAAATTTGAAAAAACTCTTTTTAGCTTCTCCATCAGGCAACCCACTATGAAGAAAAAACTTCAAAAAGAAAACTGCTATCAAATGGACTAGCTTTGTGAATTTTAGCTATTTTGGTTTTAAACAACCATTGTTGTCAAACCAGAGACAACAAAGTAAAATTTATGTAATGTTTATTTTTATGTCTTTCACTTATCAATGTATACAGAATATACAAAGTCCAGGGCTGATTCATTTCCGATTCTAAATCCCCTTCTGCCTTCTACTCAATCATAGCAACAAATCCTTAGAGAAAATTATATCTGTCCACCATTAAGGAGTGCTTACTAAAGACAGTTTGATAAGATTCCCATTGAGCTCAATAGTAGTTGAATAAATTCTTAGAGATATAGCTCCCTCTGGTGGTAACAACATGCACCCAGGAAAATCTGGTAGTAGCCTTGAACTGTTTAATCAGCCCTTTTTCATAATAATATTTTCCTCTGGTGGTAGCCCCTCAAACTGTTTAAACAGTGCTTTTTCATAATAAGGTATTCCTCTGGTGGTAGCCTCAAATTGTTCAATTGGTGCTTTTATTATAATGTAAAGCTTATTTGCATAACTTTTGGTTTATAGAAAATGTATTCAATTTAGCTTTTCTTCCAAAATGAAAAGAACTCTAAGTCTATCTGATACCAGTAGAAGTAAGATATGTTAATTTGCATACCTTTTCCCCAGAGCAGTGTTGGCTGGACTACAGTACTCCTAATGCACACTAACTGGTCCCCCTAATGAGAAACAACACCCTCAGGATCCCGACAAAGGCCACTCAGCTAACCAGGGCAATTTTCTCTTGAGGCATTATTTTTTCTTCTCTCTTTGGAAAGAGAACTACCTTATACTTTTGATTTGAGTAGATGTGATTATTAATTAAATTGAATTTCAAGAAATTCACTCATGTCTAATATAACATAATCGACTCCCAACACACTTTTTTTTTTCAAGCTGGTCCTCTCATGCCACCGATATTGGGATATGTCAAGCTTAGAGGAAAGATAAGAATGAACATATCTGTATTTCCAGAGCAATGAACAGAGTAAAGAATATATAACCAGCGGTTACAGCAGTATACTCTTCCCCATCCAGTCTTTGTAATGTAAACCTTATCATATATATATATATCATTAAAGAGCACAATGTTATATGATAAGGGACTAAAGAACTGCAGTGCAGTTTGTTACCTCGCTCAACTTTCTCTCGTTCCAGCAATTCACAGCATTATGTCTCATGATGCAGTATATTAGAAGAAGGTCTATTGATCTCAGAGAAAATTGGATTCTCTATATCTCTCGTTAGACCTTTTGTTGGACCAACCATAAGAATTATACTTTGCTGCGGCTGAGATATGATCCCTGGTGAAAAGACATTTCTGTGGTATGGAAAGCTAATGAGGTGGGCAGTGTTGTCATTGTGAACGTGAGGCGTGTAACAGGCCGTAAAGGCTCAGTATAGGATAATAAATTCTACTTTTAAAACTCAAATCTTCTCTTCTATAATGTGCTATCTGCTATGTTACTGAAACTACTCCTGGCACTGAATGGATGGGAATTACCAGAGGAATTGAACAGCTTTCATCCACTGATTTTGTAAAAGGAGGTTGAATAAAGGATTACATGGATCCTGCTATACTTGTCATAATGGCACAGTTAATACGCTCAGAGATATCTGGCTTCTGATAAAGCAAAGCCAGAAAAATTTTGCCGCCATCTTCTACATCCAAGGGCTGGCATGCATGTGATTTCAGATCTGTGTCACAGGCTGCTTCTGTTATTTTGCGTGTTCCTTTTAGGAATCGAGGAATTCATGGTGTTAACTAGGTTTAAGTGAATCGAGCTTTGGATCATAGATGCAAAGTCAATTCGTTCGAAAACTTTGTTTTTAATGCTGTTTCCGTACAGCATTAAAATGTATTTGCTCCTTGGAGCCAAACTTTGTGTCGCCTAAAGTCGGTGAATTACTACTGTACTCCTATCTGCGTATTTAAAAATATTTTAAAATAGGAATATGAAATTGGCATTTTGGTACTGATGTTCCAGCCAGTACCAAACCCCACTTCGGATTCCTATTTTAAATTGTTTTTAAATACTCAGATAGGAATACAGTAGTATTTCACAGAAGTCACGTGCAACGGGCAAGATGAATTTTGACTCCACGGAGCCAACACATTTTAAAGAAGAACTCCCGACAAAAAATGTATTCCATGTCCTGCTAGAAATGTACATGATGTAATCTGTAGTGAATGTCATTTTCTTACTAGTGTTTGAATTTTTGACTTATATCATCCTGAAGTTTCTTATCTGTGTCATGTGACCAGCAATTAGACCCACCAACTCACACATAGACTTATGTGTGGACAGGAAGTCTAATTCCCTATGTATTCCTATGAGACTGAAAGTGAGGCTCCCATAGGAATGAATAGAGCAGTTACTGGCTTTCTGTCCTGGGTCAGTTGGAGGTCAGGGAGTTGGTCACATGACCCAGCTACAATAAGAAGAGAGGTTTTTACTCACAGAAATAGACATTGATAAGAAAATGACAATATATACTATATATACGGTTCAGGTGTACCGTTGATCTAGCACCTCTTAATCCTTCTCTGTCATCCATGGTGAGCCGCTATATCTCGTTTCAAGAAAATGACAATCACTACAGATTATATAATGCACCTTTCTAACAGGTCAGAGAATAAAAATTTTTGCGGGGGTTCTTTAATGTTGTACAGAAACAGCATTAAAATCAAAGTTTTTGATCTAATCGACTTTGGATCAATGATCTGAAGCTCAATACGCTCAAGCCTAGTGTTAATAATTGTTAGACTGTCCCTGAATCATAACCTTTATGAAACGTCCCTCAGGGGCTGTAACTCGAGAAAGGCAGAAAGCTAAATATATTCATGGCTATGGTATGAGTCAATGCCTAATAGATGGCATGCATGATTTTCTTTAAAGGAGGTGTCACTACATTTACAAAATCTCCAATTAGCTAGTTAATTGGCAATTAAACATAGTAACTACTAATCCAAAAGGAAGAAATGAATCTCATGACACTGACCCTTAAAGCCAGCAAAGTCTCTTTATTGGTGCATCTTGGGTGCAAAGACAAGAACTGGGACAAAAACACAACAGGTGACCTAAAACCTTTGCGCATCACATTGACACTTTCTCGAGGCTTTGTGTTTGCCTCATGTGCTTGTACCTGCACCAAGGTACATAAATAAGGGAAAGGTACTGGTTTTAATGCTAGTGTGTGATCACATTTAATATCTTTGATTTTCTATGGAATGATCACCACCGAGTTATACAACAACACAGTGTCACGCCACAGATGCAAACACTGTCTGCATTGATGTCTACACTAAATGAGTGTTGATCTTTCATCTCTACATTTTGGATTATCATAAATATCATTTTATTACAGAGTAAAAATATTTTGTAGCATTGTGCAAGATGAGCTGCAGTTAAAGATGATCTACAGATGAGTCCTTGATTACCTGTCCTCTTGACGGTTTCTTTTTTACCCTTCTTTTTGACTTGAGGTGAGTCAAGATGAGGCACAAGATGACCAATTTTATAGAAAAATGTTTGGGTCAGGAAAGGCATATGTCGAGAAAAGAGGAAACAGAAAGAGCACTAAGGCAAGGAAAGAGCCAAATGGTCTCTTTAAAGGCTATGGACAGCTTTAGAGGCATTTTTTAAATTACTGCATTCTCCTTATTTTGGGCTAAACATCATTCTTTTATTTGGTCTTTATTAAAAATTTCCAGCAGTTCATGTAGTACAGGGGTTAACTGAGACTTTATCTGCAGAAGTCAGTTTCTCTTTACCTGGAGTCCTACCATCCAGTAGAGCTGCCTGCTCAGGTTGTAGCCCTCTTCTTTAAACTCTTGACAGCTCATATATACTCAGTTACAGATTCATTCTTGTCGATAATAATATGGCTGTGAGAGTAATGGTCAATGTATAATCCCATTTTCAATGCATAATCTCATTTAATGATATAAACTGTGTGTGACATTTATCATGAATTCCACGGAAACCAAGCTACAAACAATGGTCAGCTAAATTAAAACGTAGGGCCCCAGATGGCATGTAGGAGTAAAAGGATACTCTATTGAAACTCAAGGGTGACAGGAAGAAGTGTGGTTGGGAGTAAAACTGCAGATGTGGCAATTAAATGTTGTTATTTTGCAAGTAATGTTCTTTAATTCTGGGAAATGCTAAATGTGATACTTTTTGGTACTTTCCTAGGTCAGAAACATACATCAATCCTGTGGCCAATATTTTGACAGATAAACTTTTACCTAGATATGATTATACTAAGTTTGTCAGTACAAATGTCATGTGAAATGATTTGTAACCCTTTGCTTAATTTTATTGAATGTAACGTCATTTAATCCGCCTATCTAATCCTATATTCATGTGGTATAAATAAAGGTAGTCCAGGGGACCCACCCCAGACTTTCTTGGGTAGAGCTGTCGTCTCTGTCTAAGTTTTTCTCCGGCCGTAGCAACTGACTGAAATCTGCCTAAATCCTGAACTACTCTGATAATGGCTTAAATAAGTGTTTATGAACTTCAAGAGATCACAGATAAGGGATTTACCAGAGACGTCAGATGATTGGATTTAATAAAGACCAATTGAATAAATTATTTTAGCCCAAAATAAATAAATAGAATGATTGAACACGTCTTGCTGTCCATGGTCCATTGTCCAGTGTAGCTGCATAGTACACATTCACAATATTAGGACAGTAAGTTGCTTTATTGTTATGCCTGATCAGTGTATATTTACTGATGATCTTTGTATTTGCCCAAAGTAGTCTATGACACTGCAGAGCCCTTATTTTATTTTTTATTTTTTTAATGTAATGTTCTTCTCTTTTCACTTTGCTGCCTTTTTACCCTATGCAAGCAAAATATGGTATTTTTCTTTTCTCTTACGTTAAAAGCTTAAAACATCTTTGGATACACAGAAGAACAGAACGTTTGACATAAAAATTACCCTAAATTGCACTCGAGTTGTAAAAAAATGAGCTCTTTTGGCGCTGAGCAGACAGGCTCACATATGCAGACTGCAGTGCCTGACTATTAAACTCTTCCTCCAGAAAATAACGGTACTGCAGAAATGCACATGTAACAACTGGCTTTGTGCGGTGACCTGATCACCATACAGTAATAGCCATTCGTCTCTAATTGCACACTGCTATTATTCCCATTTAGATTTTCCAAGTTAAATCATTCTTCTGCTAGTGGAGGAAAACTTGAAATATTATCATATTATAAAATCCTATACCCAAATAACATTGTCATAAAGGGACCAATTGTCCCCATTAACACTGATAAAGGGTGCCAGTACACTTCAGCCGCTTAGCCGCTTTAACAAATTACAGCTAATTGACATGTTTTTACTAAAAGTACATGTAGTTTTTATGTACTTTGTTGGTTCCTCCTGGAAAACCATGGACATTGGCAATTGTTCACATGTGATTACATTGGCTAAGCCACAACATGCCCTAACTTGTGTACACGGGTCCAATTAATAAAACAGTGAATCCTGAGTGACTGCCTTTGTATAGGTTTAGGAATTTAACTTGGACTGTGATGTGCAAGGTCTAGTGTCCAGAGAATGCAAACTAGAAAATAGGGCTTGATGTTTTTATTTAATAATTTATTGGTCAAAAATTGAGAAAAAAATTATTGCTATAAATGATGTGAAGAACAAATGTAAATTTCAAATACAGCCAAGAAAAGCATCAGCTATGGAGGATTATAGAAGAACCGCAGAAGGACCTTCACACAGTCATTTGAAGATCCTCAAGCCAGAGAGAGAGAGAGAGAGAGAGCAATCAGAAGGCAGATAAAGTTTAAAGGGAGTCTTTCACCTGTTTTTACTGATTGCAGACACATCCCAGACATACCTGTGTGTACTTTGTGCCTTTATTAAATGTCCAGGAAAAGCACTTTTATTCTGCAGGAAAACAGCTCCCAAGTGCCCAGCTCTGCTGCTGCAAGTGCTCAAAGCAAACCAGACTGAAGAGAGGAGGGCTGCTTTAGTTGCTAATATCTTGGGATTGGTAGCCATTAGAAATATGAACCTGATATTGGCATTTCAACCTTTCAAACGATACCAGAATCATATCGTTATATCCACTATATCAGAAGGTATAGTTTTTAGAAATCAAGAAAGCTGTTTTTACTTTCACTTTCAAATGGGCACTTAGAAGCTGTTTTCCAGCAGAATAAAAGTGCTTTTCCTGGACATGGAATAAAGGCACAAAGTGCACATAGGTATGTCTGGAATGTGTTTGCAATCTTCGTTGGGGCAGTGCTCTTAGTTATTTTGGTGAAAATTAGGTGACAGACTCCCTTTAAGGGAATGGGGTCTGATTTTGGGCCCCTATTCGTTTAGCAGGTCTGTATTTATAGGGTCTGATAAAATTTATTTAGGAGGCGTGCAGTTGGTTTGTATTTTGAGGGTCTGGTGTCTAAAATTATAGAAGTAGCCACACTAGCAATGGGCCAAAAATGTCTTATCAGCAAACTTTGTTGTTGTCAGGAGAACTTGTCATGGTGGTCTAGGCCAGATAGAGAAGTAAAGGAAAGAGAACATTTACAATCAGACATGAGATCATCTATGAGTCACTGGATTTACAGAGGAGCTGTCATTTCTCTTGGCATGTGTGGTATAGGAAATCCAGGTATTCAACAAGTCTCTGAGTTGCCTGGGAATAACAAGGAATTGAAATTACCATTTCCTTTTTCCACGCCCAATGTGATAGTTGGACAGTGTCAGTGTGTAGGAGTATAGCCCTTTACCAAGAGGAATGGTGACACCCATTTATGAATGCTAGAGAGAAAGAAATGTTAGACAGAAAGGTGGTGTTGACTATATATACAGCGTGGCATGACAGCGGTGGGTACTAAGAGGAGGGCTTGGGGAACTGTGGTCTACTTAATCCAATACATTGTATATTCCCTGTAACCTATAACTAAGTGCAATATTTTTATATATATGAGTATCCCATGTCCATATTTAAAGGGGTCTGTTTTCATAACATTGATCCTGAGGATAGGTGAGCAACATCAGATCACTGGGAGCTCAACGCAAGTATGAGCTCAGCGCCTTCTCTAATATTTACCTGCTCACAGTTTACATCATAGTGGTGGTGCAGGGTAATTACAGCTTTTTATGTTATTCACTTGAATGGACAAGGAAGCTGTAATTACCCTACAACAGCAGGTAAGGCTACTTTCACACTAGCATTTTTAAATTCCGGTATTGAGTTCCGTCATAGGGGCTCAATACCGGAAAAAAATGCTTCAGTTTTGTCCCCATTCATTGTCAATGGGGACAAAACTGAACTGAAGACAACGGAATGCTCCTGAAAGCATTCCGTTCCGTCTTCAGATCGGAGAACAAACCGCAGCATGCCGCGGTTTTCTCTCCGGTCCAGGCATCCGCACCAAGCCGGATCCGGAATGACCCCCAATGCAAGTCAATGGGGACGGATCCGTTTGGTGTGACACACCAGTAATCCGGATCTGTCCTCCATTGACTTGCAATGGGGGGTCATTCCGGATCCGGCTACACAGAAATACATACAGACATACATACATACATACACATACATACTCACATACTCCAGGCAGGGATGCCGGCAGCATGTCTTCACACGCCTCCTGCGCGCAGCTATGACGTTTCCCCACTGCGCCCAGCATAGGTATCAAAATAACATAGGTATAATCATACTTATGTAGGTGCGTCCTTTGTAGGATTAGACCTAGGTCCTCAATGCTTCTCAATTCTAACCACTGAGCCACCACGATGCACAGTAAATTTAATAAATGAAACCTGCTCCTTGTCTTAAATTAGGTGCAGTGAATATTATAGACCATTGTGAAACGCTGCATAGACATAACAATAGATATGGCAACAGGGCCATAGCTAAAAGCTCATGGGCCCTGGTGGAAGAGTTCAGCTTGGGCCTCCTTCCCTCAGTGCTTTGTGGCCAGGGGCAGGAAAGCACGTAGCCTTCATGCTGCCTGAGGAAAAAATTGAACCGGCACCTCCTCAATGCCAAATTCTTGAGCTAACCCCTTCCCTCCAGCCAGAGGTGTAACTTAACCAGCATGCACTTTGTATAATACCGGTGCCTTCTTATGCGGCACAAGGGTCTTTGGGCCCCCTCAGGCTCCTGGGCCTAGTAGAGACTGCTACCTCTGCACCCCCTATAGCTATGTCCCTGCATGGCAGCCATAACACTTGCTAGGTGGCCCAGAATTTTTTTGGGGGGAGCAATCAGGAGCAAGAACATTGTATCTTTTTGTGATGAATTAACATTATAGTGACTTTTTACTGTAATGTGGGTTTTCTGATATATGGTGCTATTATACATACCTTTAAATATGGCTACTTATGCTGCTGTTTTAATTCTCTTACACTAGGTGGCAGGAGCCCAATATTATTTTGCTATGCTATGGCGCCTCATGAATTATAATTATGCCCCTGGGAGCCTGCATTATGTTTATTCATGTTTATGTGCCCTTGCAACCAGAACTCTATTATATATTACTGTTGTTCAGCGCGGTGTAATATTTTGATGCTGCATGAAGTCTAATAGTAACTAATGGAACTTGAACAGGTAGAATACACCGGTGAATGACATGTTAACTCGCTTTATAGGGTGATGATTCTCCTCCAGTTACGATCTGCGATGAGAAATGTCGCTTTGTCAACAGAGACGTATGTGTTTTCTTTTTTTTTGTCTTTGTAACTGATGTTGATAAATGAAATTTTAGATCCATATAGAATGCCCGTGGTAAGAACACAGATGTCAACTTTTAAAAATTCACTTCAGGGAGACTTTTCCCATTATTTGTATTGATGGAGTGTCAAGCTCCCAGGAAAAATTGTTTGCGAAAAGGGACAGATTGGTGCAGTTCCCTGACAGTCCAAAATTAGCTTTTCATAACACAAGGCACATTACATTACAGGATACAGCATGTGATTCCACAGGAGGTTGCTCGGTATCAAGCTTTAGCACTGGTGTTCAGAGCCCCTTATAACACCCGCTGACCCCAGAATTATTGAATGGTACCCAAGATAGCTCCTCTGTAACTATATCCCATTATATGTCACCGATACAGAACACAACAAACATTTATAGGGGAAGTGGGACATATTTCCCCCTAAACAGAATCTGACCATACATTTAATAATCCTCAAAATTATATATATATATATATATATATATATATATTAGCTGAAGGACCCGGCTTCGCCCGGGTATATTATTTATTTCATTTACTGTTTGTGAGAGTGACCTCTACAGTGCTCGTCCCTTTAACAGTGACCTCTACAGTGCTCGCCCCTTTAACAGTGACCTCTACAGCAGCCTGCCCCTTTAACAGTGACCTCTACAGCAGCCAGCCCCTTTAACAGTGACCTCTACAGCGGCCTGCCCCTTTAACAGTGACCTCTACAGCGGCCCGCCCCTTTAACAGTGACCTCTACAGCAGCCCGCCCCTTTAACAGTGACCTCTACAGCTGCCCGCCCATTTAACACTGACCTCTACAACAGCCCACCCCTTTAACACTGACCTCTACAGCAGCCTCAGTGAAAGGACCTCAGTGATTCTCAAAATGGACCGGTTACTGGAAGATCATCAGCAGGGGGAGAGGCTTGGTTGTTTCTTCTGTTATTTCATTGCCCTGATCTTACACTGCTTCCTTCTGAACCACACAATCTGGGTGCATTGGCTAGTGGACAGACCCATGTATACACTGATCATGAATACGCTTATTTGGAGATGGAGATGACAATACCAAGTTCTTTAGACTTTATCAGTGGGTACACTCGCATGTTCTACTTAGTAGTGGGTTGGGGTACTGGTGGGCGGGCTATGCTGTAGGGAGTGATCTGTGACGGTAACACGCCGCGGATGGTCCCTTACACTTCTGGTGGTACCCGAGTCCGTCGGCAGGCGGTCTAGTGTGCCCCGGTAGCCTGTTGGTTCTGGGGTCCTCGCCATATATGCAATTTGCGTGCCGTGGTCCCAGCCAGTGCCCGTTACAGCCTTTTATCAGATTTATCCTATATCTAGAGTGGTACCCAGATGCACTGTGGCCACAATATGTAGTAAATGGACTAATGGTATTGTGTACTTCTGTCACCATATCTCTTAGGGTGTTGATGATAGCTCTGATTAGGTTGTCTGCCCATGGTCACCCTCTATGCATATTTACAATAACTTACGCAAGCATTTGCATGAACTCATCAGGTGTATGCTGACTGTACAGCATGAGCATCATGAGTTTACGCAAATTACGTACACATTTTGCATACTTAGTATGCATTGTTGGTTCGCGTTAGACAATGACATGCGCAAAACACGCGCAGTGTATAGATCAAGACGCCACCTCTATAGTGAGTACAGCCATTAGCCCCCCCACGCGGATGATATCCTGTAACTTAGGGAGAAAGCAACTGTGGTTGCTAACTTTTAATTGGAATGTTGCACGGTAGCCACGTATAGCACATGTTTTCATGCACGTTTATTAAATGTCTACCTATGTATGCACGTTTTTTTATTTGATTATGTATATTAACAATATGAATATTGTATCACTATTTGATTCACTGCATATATGATGTCACTAAGATTTTGCATAATTGGTCACATGTTGTAATGAATCCTCCCAGTGATGTCACTAAGAATTTGCATAATTGGTCACATGTTGTAATGAACCCTCCCAGTGATGTCACTAAGAATTTGCATAATTGGTCACATGTTGTAATGAACCCTCCCAGTGATGTCACTAAGAATTTGCATAATTGGTCACATGTTGTAATGAACCCTCCCACTTTGTTTATTTAAGTGTTTGTTCACACTGGTTGTTTTATGCTTGAGAAAGGCCACATTGAGTCGGCCGAAACGTTGCGTTGTCTGGAATAAAGGTCCACTATTTTCATCACATCCGAGTGCTGCCTCGTTCTCCATTATTCTATGCATCAGGCTTAATATCCTTAGCCGTGAGGGATTGCACCACCATCTCCATTCAAGACTTGTGCTGCTGCTCTTTTGTCGTTTATATATATATATATATATATATATATATATATATATATATATATACATACACTAGCTGAAGGACCCGGCTTCGCCCGGGTATATTATTTATTTCATTTACTGTTTGTGAGAGTGACCTCTACAGTGCTCGTCCCTTTAACAGTGACCTCTACAGCGGCCCGCCCCTTTAACAGTGACCTCTACAGCGGCCCGCCCCTTTAACAGTGACCTCTACAGCGGCCCGCCCCTTTAACAGTGACCTCTACAGCGGCCCGCCCCTTTAACAGTGACCTCTACAGCTGCCCGCCCCTTTAACACTGACCTCTACAACAGCCCACCCCTTTAACACTGACCTCTACAGCTGCCCGCCCCTTTAACAGAGACCTCTACAGCTGCCCACCTCTTTAACAGAGACCTCTACAGCTGCCCGCCCCTTTAACAGTGACCTCTACAGTGGTCCACCCCTTTAACACTGACCTCTACAGCGGCCCGCCCCTTTAACGGTGACCTCTACAGCAGCCCGCCCCTTTAACGGTGACCTCTACAGCAGCCTGCCCCTTTAACTGTGACCTCCACAGCAGCTAGAGTGGCCACTGTCTTCACCCCAGAAAGTCAGACCTCACCGGCCAATCCCCTAAACGTGAAACAGCGCCCCCCAGTTCCCATGAAGACACACCACTAAACATGAGGCCATGCCCCCCTGGCTCTGTGAAGACACGGAGGAGAAGCTGAGTCTGAGCTACTGAAAGGGTGGACCCTGTGTCTGTCCAGTCACTGTGTCGGACGGAGAACAGGTAGCCAGAAAACTGGACTGTCCAGCCTAAAGCCGGACATCTGGCCACCCTAACATCAGCCTGGCCCTAGGGTGGCCAGAGGTCTTGTTTTAGGCTTTACAGTCTGGCTTTCAGACTCCCTGTCCTCTGTCATACACAGGACCTGGATGGACACAGGAATGTCCTTTTGAACAGCTCACTCTCAGCAGCAGCACTGTACAGTCTGAGCAATGAGCTGCAGGGAGAAAGTCACCCTCCCCCCACCCCTGCAGCTGACAGAAGGTGATTTTTACCTATATTTTTAATCCCGGTCAAATGCGGCATGGAAGGGGCGTGGCCTGAACTGAGTCAGGGGCGTGACTTAGTGGGACCTGGGGGTGGTGCTTTTAAGTCCTTCTTTTGACGGTGGCCTGAATTACAGGTCGATGCCATAGTCATTTAGGAGGAAGGTGGGTAGCAGTGGAAGAATACATCTTTTATTACTACTGAACGGTAAATATGTGAAATTTACATTATATGAGGTAATGATTGATGATGAATTAGTCTAAAACATAAGTTATAGTTATGGTAACCGGAATACCCTTTTACCATTGTCATCCACAGTGCTCTGCCTGCAGACCTACTCCAGTGAATTGGCTAGGTTGTCATAGAAACCTGGTGTGTGCCTGTGAGCTTCTATTGGCTGATAAGGGTCATGTGACCAGGCTACTATTGGCTAATGCATTTTTTGGGAATATCTCAGGAAAGGTACGTCCTGGAGAGCTGAAAACTGTTCTAAAACCTTCCTGGACACCTGATGTACATGTGTGCCAAATTTTGTGATTGTAGCTGCAGTGGTGCGGATTCCTTTAGCGGACATACACACACACACATACACTCAGCTTTATATAATATATATATATATATATATATATATATATATATATATGTGTGTGTAAGTGGAGTAAATGCATTATACAGAGAAGTATCAGATCATAGCTTTGATAGTGGGCATACAGGCCTCATCTTTTATTTGATAGAATTAGGGTAACCAGCAGTAGCCATGTTCAGTAGACAATACACAGTAGATAAATAACTAAGTACAGAGATCTCAATATGTGTGGTAAAGTAGTAGTGGTATAGTGGCTTGGGTCAGTCAATGGGTCACCTAAAAGGTACTAGGCAGCATGGTGGCTCAATGGTTAGCGCTGGCGCCTTGCAGTGCTGGGATCCTGGGTTTGAATCCAAAGGACAACATCTTCATGGACTTTGTATGTTCTCCCTGTGGATTTCGTTAGATTGTGAGCCTGATTGGGGACAGTGTGATGTCTGTAGAGCACTGTGGAATATAGCTGTACTATATAAGTGCATAAATAAAATACTGGGTATTTTTTGGTGGCAGACTTGGAAAAGGAATGGTACACCTTTGTGGGCATAATATTGTTACTTGCCTTGTGGGCTTATTAAGGGGTGAAGAGAGGCTTCATTAGATGAGGTTGTGGGGAGAGAATGGTTAGTTCTTCTGGAGGACTGAAATATTAGTTAGGAGTGGAGTGCATTTTTATCAGTCCATGACTGGAGGGGAGGTTTGTTGTGGTCTCCCCAGTATCACCCTCAGCAAGAATTGACCAGACCACTTCCTAATTGGAAAAGGTCATACTAATGGTGAAATAGAAGGGGTGCTTGTGTTCAGGATTCTCTTCTCTTGCCCAGAGCGGAAAGCAGTCACAAAGACCATCTCTTTCTCAGCCTGGAGGACTTGTCCTATCCTGCATGGGTTTTGTGTAACAATTCTTTTCCCCTGTTGTGGTTCTGTAGGGGAACTGAATACTTGCTGTCAGATCCCCCTCAGAATACTGTTGATTGTTGAAGGGTCCAGCATGGGGCCATTGGGAACAGTTTATTGTTGAGGAACCATTGAAAGAAATAAGAATTATCTAAAGTGAAGAACCCCTTTAAATCCTCACAGCAAGTGATCCTCTCCATTGTCAGCTTCAGAATGGTTTGTCCTGTACAAAACTTCATTTTTGTTTTAGCTGGGGCTTGTCATTGTCTCAAGGCCCATCAAAAGACCCTCTGTTGGTCCAGTCCAGTCTTCGTAGGTTACTTTAGGCTACTGGCACACATTGCTGACTACACACAGTTTTTCTACACATATTTTTTGTGGAGAAAAACAGTAATGTAATACAGTACTACAAAGTTTCTGCATACTAATCTGCATCATGTGCAAGTAGCCTTAGGCCAAAGCTGGTCCATCTTGTATGCATCAAAACCACACATATTCATAGAAAAAAAAACCTTCACAAACAAGTATATAAAACTTTTGAAAAACTCTTACTGACATGTTTAGTTTTCTCTGTTATTACCTGAAGTACCATTGCCCAAGTGGCCATTGAAACTTGTTTGTTTCTCTGTTTGTGCAGAAAAACAGTAAAGTAATACAGTACCAGCAAAGTGTATGAGGTTAGAGAAATCTCATGTACACTTTGCTTTTATCTTCCGTGCAGAAATTGACCTGCTGTGCGCACTTTGAAATCTGCAGCATGTCAATTGTTTGTTTGATTCCGCACCTTCTGCAGACTGGTTTTCCCCATACAATTCAATGGGGTTGTTAACATAAGGAGAAAATCAGCACCAACATTTGTAACAAACACATTAAAAAAAACACAAAAATCAACTCAAAGCCACAATAAACAATGAGGATTTATGTGTGTTTTTTGTATGATTTTGGTGCAGATTTCTTGCAAAGTTTCTGCATACAAATCTGCATTGTGTGCAGGTAGCCTTAGGCCAAAGCTGGTCCATCTTATATGCATCAAAACCACACTTATTCATAGAAAAAAACACAAACAAGTATATAAAACTTACTCTTACTGACATGTTTAGTTTTCTCCGTTATTACCTGAAGTACCATTGCCCAAGTGGACATCGAAATGTGTTTATTTCTGTTTGTTATACATTCTCTCAGTACATTATACAATGTATATCTACAATCATCTTTTATGAATAAAACATTTTAATTCACAAATGAATACTAACATTTGATTCATCCTCCCTCCCTCTGTATTTCCAAGATATAGTCTTGTTGTCGTCCATAGTGTGTCTAGAAGATAGACTCTCTTGTGTGCTATTTGTCTTTACATGGCAGCTGATCACAGGTTCTGTGTAGTACAGTGTAGTCATAAGACAACTGTCCTCTGTGAACACAGATAAGAAGTGCCTCCATATACAGATAGGGAACATAAATAATGCAAATCCATGAAAAGTTTTGTGTCTCTGAGAAAACGATGTCTCTTCTCCCTCTGTGCATGCATAATAAAGTCTATAACAAAATTCTAATTAATGCTAAATATTTTTTTATTATATATGTCATATTAAAACTTATATACTATAACATATTTGGTTGTTTTTGAAGGGGCCACAATAGTATGTCTAAAATGGAATCTCAATAAACAGTAAGGAAAGGAGATACTAGACACTAGAGGTGAGCGAATCAATTCTAACCTGATCAGATTTGACCTGAATTTTGAGAAAAGAGAGAAGAAACAATATATATTTTTTAAATATTTATATTTATATTACAATGTTTATTCTTTATTGTAATACAACTACAACAAAATCACATCCCGCTGAGATGTCCCCACTTTTGTGCAGCCTCTGGTGCACCACTGGTCCCATTCAGCTCAAGTTCCAGATGACAGACAGTGCCGGAGGTGCCGCCACAGAGAGAGGTGGCGTGCGCCGTCCTTATATGTTTGTTTGTCTGTTATTAACAATTGGCAGTACTAATTTTGCTCTATTGCTCCTGATGAGGGTGTTATTAGATCACCCAGAAACGCGTTGAGTGATATTTTGTGAGTGAAGTAAGCCATATTTATACAGGCACTATTAGTCAACCGGATAGGAGGCAGGTAGTGAGAGGTCCTGCTTTCCAACAGAGCAAGTTCGGTAGACGGGATACTGACTATATTTTGGAGTGATATTTTGTGAGTGAAGTAAGCCATATTTATACAGGCACTATTAGTCAACCGGATAGGAGGCAGGTAGTGAGAGGTCCTGCTTTCCAACAGAGCAAGTTCGGTAGACGGGATACTGACTATATTTTGGCCATTTTTTAGCAACTAGTGGTGTGCAGGGAGACCTCCACATCAGGCTGGGGCCTATTTGCTACAAGACCCTTTTTGTAGAAGGGCGCATGTATCTACCCTATTTTATCCAATATTTATAATAAAGTTTTTTTTGTTTTGTTTTAGCGCCCGATAGTACTGTGAGATTTTGTTTATTTGAGGACGCCTACCTTCTAATAATTAGAATTATCTGTGAGTCATAGTATGAAGGGAAGATCACGCTGTGCCTGCTATACCATGGAAAGTCTTTAATATCTAATGTGTATCTCCTAGAACAAGCTTTGTCTTTATGCCTCCAAATCAAGGATTTTAGTTTCTAACAAAAGAAACAAATAATGACATTTGTATATTATATTTGTCAAAATTGCCAATATGTTTTAACCTTTAATCTGTATTCCCCTTCTATCACACCCCACCTGTCTCAGATGCCCCACCAGACCTCAGATCAGATCCACATAAGCCTCAGATCAGACCTACATCAGACCTCAGATCAAACCCTTATCAGGCTCAGATCATCATCCTCAGATAAGACCCTCCAACCTCCATCAGTATCAGATCAGACTTCCATCAGACCCCCATCAGCCTCAAATAAAACCCCCATTAGCCTCAGATCAGACCACCATCATCCTCAGATAAGACCATCCAACCTCCATCAGCCTCAGATCAGCTCCCCCTCCATTGGAATATAAATAAACTTACCTTGTTTGATCCGGACAGCACTGCCACTCTCCAGATCCAGGACTCACTGTTCCCTGCTATTCTTCTGGCCTGTGCTGCACTGACCCGACATCACACAGTATCAGGTCATAGTGCGTGCCTACATGCACTATGCCCTGTATGAAGTCAGGACAGAGTGAAGCACAGTGCCTGGAAGAAAACCAGGGAGGGTGAGTAGAGCCAGTGCAGTGCTTCCGCTCCCAGCACCTTCTGCATGCTGATTACCACTCCCATAATGGAAGTGGTCATTAGCATTTAGACTATAAGACACACTGCCACTTTCCGGTCACTTTTTTTGGGAAAAAAAGTATGTATTATAGTCCAAAAAAAGGTACCTACCACTTGGCTCAAGATATGCTAAGATGAATATCACATGATGACCAACTTTAAAACAAAGTTTTGCTCTATTCTATCGGGTTTTTTTCAAAGCTGATCATGTCATGCCACTCATATCAGTATATTTCCAGAACTTTCCTTTAAAGGGGTTTTATGAGTTATATATATTGATGACCTATCCTCAGGATCTGTCATCAATATCAGATCGGCAGGGGTCCGACACCCGGCACCCCCGCCGATCAGCTGTTTGAAGAGAAAGCGTGCGCCGTATCAACGCTGCCTCCTCTTCACTGTTTACATGCTGGCCAACACGGGGGTAGTGGTGAGTAGGTGTAATTACACCTCACCGCCACATTCATTTCATTTTCCAGCTGATCGGCAGGGGTGCCGGGTGTCGGACCCCCGCCGATCTGATATTGATGACCTATCCTGAGGATAGGTCATGAATATATATAACTCGGAAAACCCCTTTAACTAGTCTTATATCACTGCTGAAAATTTGGAGGCTTCATATTTGGTGGCTAAGGGAAACAGCACTGCTTTTGCAGAGTCTAGAATTATAGCTCATCCTTATCTAAATGAATGAGGCTGAATTGCAATACCAGACATGCCCAAGAATGGCGCTATTTCTAAATACTGTAAATAGCAGGCTGCTCTACAAATATAAAGACTGCTGAAATCTTTGCATTAAGGCAAAACAGACATTGATATTTTACACATCTACTACAGATGAATGAATTGATTTTAAAGAGATTAAATTTGTCACAAATTTCCCCCAAAATTTAGATTCTAGCAAAACTTTTGCAATTATTTAAAACACATTGCTCAAAACGTCAGCCACCATTTTACAGGTCCGAAGACAGAGAAGATATCTGCCACCAAAAAGTGATAATTTTTGGACCATTGTTTACCCATAGCCACATTTTTCACTGTCACTTTGACTATGCTGTTTTGGCATTAACAAGCTTCAATGGGCTTGGATACTCTACTGGAGACCCCAGAGTTTCATACATCAGCGCTTTCAGGACAACTGGGTCCTTTTAAATTGATGTCAAATTTATTCAGACCTGAGTCAAATCTGATGACTGATTTTTGGGAATTGTACCTGATTTCAAGAAATTCTCACTCTCATGTTTACATGTGAAAACTGACTACAGATAGACATTATTCTGTTTCCATTTACTCTAGCAGAAATCTAAAGGAATCTTTTGGCTTTTCCTGCCAACATTTATATTTCACAGTAAATAAGAGAAAAGAAAGATCCCCATCTCTGCATCGTCTTGCCTATGAAATAGGTTATCAGGTTGCAGATGCAGATATTGTATAGATATAGCCTACGTAAATAAAAGAAAAAGCCAATGTAATTTGCTGCAGGTTCTGTAGCCCTCATCCGTAGCTTCCTCCTGCCTGACGGATCTGCAGGTCAGAGGTGAGTGGATGCGCTACTTTTTAAAAATCAAATTAGACGTGCATTGGAAAAGTGGCATACATTGGAATTTCACAGATCTGAAACTAATTCCTTGGAGGAATTAGTTACACTGGAAAGGCTGCGGATGCTCAGGTTAGACAAACAGGCTTGTCAGAGTAAAGTAATGAGTTTGATCCTACTTTGAGAATGGAAACATGCATTAAAATTCAAGGATAGCAGGAGACCTACAACCCTTGAAACGCTTTTCACAAGCTGATTCTTTAAAATTCTTCATAAATATGTGTGAGGTGGGTGATTAAGTGATACATTCCTAAAGTGAAGGAAAGCTAATTAATTAGGAGGAAAGTAGCATGCACCAAATAATCATGCATCCTTCAGATTCTTCTGGGAGGCAGTAGGCCACTCAAGTGTAAGGTCTAGGTTGGATAAGAAAATTTAGAGATTACTTATCGTAAACATTTTGGATGCTAAGTAATTTTTATCCAACCAATGTTCTTCAATGATGGAAAAAAATATTTTAACATTTGGTCAAATATTTAATTAATTCTTATAACATGAACACCCACATTAAAGGGGTTGTCTAACTTTAGGACATTTTTAACTGTGGAAAGGCGCATGTTGTAAAAAATAAATAAATAACATGCTGTTGCCCACAACTGCAAATACCCTAAAGATGGACAATCCCTCTAAGGGGTCTTCCACATGAGCAGATCCTGTACATGGAATACGCTGTGTGAAAGAGAGCCAAGCCCCGTTCTGGACAGCAGAGACACGGAGCATTAACATGACTGATAATGCTGTGTGCCTCTCTATGATCTTTTTACTACAAAATCACAGTGAGATAAAGTTGTCACTGATTTTGTAGTAAAAAGATCACATAGAAGCACAGAGCATTATCAATCATGTTAATGCTTTGTGTCTCTTCTGTCCGGAACGGGGCTTGGCACTCTTTCACACAGAACATTCCATGCACAGGATCCGCTCATGTGAAAGAACCCTAAGACAACACATTGAACTTGAAGTTCCAATTATATTATATTTTTAGTTATTGCTTTATGCCTATGAAATCTTACAGTAAGTTCACACATATGGAAACCATGTGTAAGATATTTATGTATTATTTATTAACCTGAAATACGTCTGTACTAGGTGTATTTGCGGAGCAGATTACATCACAATAGTTAGTTGTTCTGCAATCTGCAACATTTGCCCGCTTACACCAGATCTAAAAAAGTGAACATGGCGGGGAAGGGGACAGGCCAGCAGGTCTGCCTCATTTACCATTTTCTAAGCCTGGTTTAGGCATATAAAATGGTCTAAACGTAAGCCAGCAAGGAAGCTGTCTTAAATTTAGATTCAGTGCTGGATACACTGAAGTTATTAAGAGGATGGAGCCTTACATAACTTTGGCGATCCACCACCAGAGCAGGGGCTTATTTAGGCCGGCGGCTAAAATGCTGGTTTTAATAAATGTTACCCTATATGTCCAATTCTTATTTATTGGTGAAGCTGGATTTATGTAAGAGCAAAATAATCTTAATTTTCTTAATTACCGTTGCACCATTTAAAAAGGACCTGTCAACACTCCTGACTCCTTACTTGCTCCATGCATTCTCCATGTAATAACAATTCTGGAGCATCTAGTCTTAAGGCTCTATGTTGTGTCATTCCCTTATTATTTCTGGTAGAAGTTGTGAATGAATTGCTAGCAGTCTGTAGTAAAGGTACAGAAGGGTGTTACTAGTCGGGGAAACAGTGTCCCAGTCAGAAATACCTGTCACTGGTAACATCCAGCAGTACCTTTACTGCAGGCTGCTGGCAATTTATTTGTAAACTTCTAGCAGCAATAATACAGGAATGGTACATCATAAAGTCATTAGAATAGATGTTCCAGTATTATTATTACATGAATAATGCAAACAGTTACTTAGACATGTCAGGAGAGATAACAGCTCCTCTTTAACATGAAATGTTTCAATCTGATACTTACAATGCTGTTATAAAACCACTACCAAAGCTGTTTAATTGTACTGAATAGCTTCAGTCATGCAAATTGTGATCAACATCTTACCTCCACGAGGTCCTTAACCTTGTGTTGTTAAAGTAGGCATAAAATACAAATGAAATGTTGTCATCCTAAAGTAACTAGGGCTCATATCATTGTCTATACACTCTATCCAAAATAATAAAATCACTTTCCATCTATGATCATGTGCAAGTAAGAAATATTTGAAACAATAAAGAAATTCCACTTTACCCACATAAGAAAGCATTCATAAATGTTAATTCAAGGCCACATTTCATATCCTGGACCATGATTCTGCTCTAAATTTAATCACAGGGAAATTTACCGGTGGGCCGAAGCCCATGGGGCCGCCTAAGCCCTCCTCATGGCTGGCCAGTGGAAGTTTTTGGGGATGTATTTTGTGCTGCTGGCAGTATTTTTGGATGAATTGTTTTATTTGGCTCTTTTGGGGTGCTATAATGTGCCACAATATGGTATTGGTAGCCCGCCTATTTGCGTTTGGACCTGACTACGCACCACTTTCAGTATTTTTTCCAGGGCCACTTTAAGTTCCCAGTCCGCCCTGCCCTTTAAGATCACACAGGGTACACTGCAAGGTGAGATGACTCTTTAAAAATATGGACTACTAGACCAAATTGTCTATGGAGATATAATTTCCATACAACATAGGTGGTCCTTCAGATACTGAAGGCTAAAATGTAAAAACAATGCCTCATATTGTGTGTCCTAGTTCTGTTCTAGATTTATTTCACATAATAAATGTAGATATCTTTCTTTTATATGCAAATAACCTATGTTCCTGGCTATTATGTCAATTGTGCTTAGAAAGTCAATGCTTCTTGTCACGTTAATGAACTATTTTTAGTACTGGCCATTTTTAAAGTGAGATCCTCCATGACAAGCATCAAGAACTGTGTCATGGTTAAAAATACACAGCCATCTGTTTAATGTCCCATAAGAGATCTCACACAACACATTCCATCAATAGGTGATAATCTTATTACTTATTTAACAGCAAATTTTGCATGCAATAATCGTAAAAAACGTGAAACCCTTCTGAGCTAGCGTAACTATTCCTACAATGAAAAGCAGCGCAAAATAATGCAGTAAACAGAGTATAAAATCAGGTTAACAGCAAGGTTTATTAACAATTAGAAAGTCTTCAAGGTGTACTCTGGAAAAAGTAGTGATCTCTCAAACTGGCCAAGTCACCGTAATGAGGTGATACAACAGCTGGATAGCTGTGTCTCCATAGCCATTAAAAAGATGGGAACTCCCTACCCATCATAAATAAGAAGACAATGTTTTTTCATTATACAGGAGGACATTACAGAATGATCTTTATAGCTTATATGACATTCAGAGTCTTGGAAGAGCAATGAGCCCTACTCAAATAACACATTAAAACAACCTTGGTAATATTGATTAGGATTCATCTCCAAAACTGCTCTGAATTGTTGAGGCATGTATGCCACAAGACCTCTGAAGATATCCTGTGGTACAGGCATGTCTACACCTGTTTTGTGAATTGTGTCCAAGATGTTGTCTCAATAAGACAACTTATGCCCCATCCACAGGTGGGCACAGCCCTATAGGAATTATGACTCTAATAAGTCTCAGAGCCTTTAGAGGGCTGCCACAATGAATAAAGGGTTCCCCTCATTTTGGCATGGGCTCACAGGGAAAAGCCTCTTAGATCCATGGTCAGAATTGACTGCGGCATCTGAGGGGTTATAGTCTGTGGTCAGCGTTATCGTCAATCACAGACATCAGCTCCAGGTGTAAAAGAACAGGTACCATTCGCCTGTGGCACACGCTCAGATTCTGAGCAGGTTCCTTGTTTTAAGACCTAGCTACATGTACGGTGGAGGTTGGGAAGGTGTTAATAAAGTTTATCCTGCTCTCTAAACCCTCAGATAGGCAGGGGTATAGCTATAGGGGGAGCAGAGGTAGCAACCGCTACCAGGCCCAGGAGTCTGAGGGGGCCCAAGACCCTTGTGCCGCATAAGACGACACTGGTATTATAGAAAGTGCATGCTGGTGAAGTTACACCTCTGGCTGGAAGGAAGGGGTTGGGTCAAGAATTTGGCAATGGGGGGTGCCATTTCAATTTTTGCCACAAAAAGGCTATGAGTTTCCATACCCCCCTGGCCACAAAGCAGGGAAGGGGGGGCCCAAGCTGAACACTTGCACCACAGCCCATGAGCCTTTAGCTACGCCACTGCAGATAGACCAGCATAAACAGCAAGGAGCCATGATGCAGCCATATGTATGAGAGTGAGGCCACAATGTGTTTTTTTTTACTGGTATGGGTCAACTGGCCATTTGGTTCATATAAACTGATATTTACCACCGAATAGCCACTAGAAGGTTTCTGTAAGAAAACAAGATTACCTGACCTCACCATAAGCAGCAAAATGGACTACTTTTTTTAAAAAAAAATCTAATCCTTATGTTAACAATCACCGATTCAGAAAAATGGAATGATATGGATTTATAGGATAGCCAATTTTTGCAATCAATTCATAAGTCTGCTGAAATAACGGACTATCTTGGATATTCCCAAGAACAAACATATGAGATGGCTGTGGAATTTAAGCCACATTCAATCTTCCGACAGCTATTGTGAGATGTGAATAATTCCAATATAACTTTCTTAGCAAATGTTCAAATCCTAGCAGGTATATACGACATTATAGAAACTTGCCTCATTAAAACTTAGAAAAGAAGTCTTGTTGCTTTAAGACAGTTCTGAGTCTGTTATATGCTAAGGTTTAGTGGGGCAGGTTGCCCCCAGGGAGCAGGAGGTTAGTTCTATGTGGAACACTGTGTTATGCTGAGCTGGTCTAAATCTGTTTTCCCAACATAATCCAGCTGTGAGCGATGCTGTGTGGTACACGGGTGTTTGTGCGCCAGAGGATGAAAGGCATGAAATATTTATTAAAAGCAAAATCCTCCTCTAATGTATTCTTGATCTGCTTAGAAAAGAGGAGAAATGTCTGAGGTGGGTCTGTTCAGTATTCACAGCTCATAGGTGCAGCAAACCTTGGCTGTGCCATCTGTATACACTCTAGATTCCAGGCCCATTATTACAGCTGGTTGATGCTGTCTGCAGCCGCCAGTTTATCACCACGACTCATAGAACACGTCTGTTGTGTCTGTGGGGTATGCTAGTGATAGGAGAACTAAACTGACTCTTGTGTGTCTGCTTTTTTTAAAGACGGAAACCTGAGATCTACACCTTTTTAAACATTTTTATGTTCAACATGCTTTTCAAAAAGTTTTGTTTTTATGTTATTATCCATCCTGAAATATTACAGTTTTTACACTGCCTATAAGGCAGAATAGGTCTCTCACTGTTCAAGCTGTGCTGTGTATACTGGGGTAGGTTCAGCAGTCTTCTCATTGCTAGAGGCCAGAAACACAATGGGGCAGACAGATTTACTATTCCACATAGGGCCCCATTGTAAAACTTAGTATGGCCCCACAGCCCCCAGTGCCATGCTGAATTTTCATCTCATCCTCTTTAGCCAACTTCCATTCTTGAAAAAGTTGAAAGGATGTTTTATGAATTTGTTGATCAATGTCCCCTCCCACATACAGAGTTTAATCCTCTGATTCCCTTCATATAGTGTATGATAAAACTGTCTGCCAGCAGCCACTATTAGAGTGAGCTTAGTGGATGTACCTTTGAACTCAATGGAATCTATACAAATCTCCAAAATGAACCACCTCTAGTGGTGACTGTATTCATAGGCAGTGCTTTGATCAGATGCTTCATACATTTTTTGATAAATTCTCCATACAGGCTTTAAATCCTCTAATTCCCTTCATATAGTACATAATAAAACTGTCTGCCGGCAGCTACCACTAGAGGGAGCTTAATGGATAGGAATTTATACTGTTGAACTCAATGGACTCTATAAAAATGTCCACACTGAGCTTCCTCTAGTGGGGCTTTTATGTCAGGAATATCAGAGGAAGTTAATAATGGTGCCGCCTTACCATGGAATCCCAACGCAATCACATTGTCTGCTTCCAAGGTGAGTACTATGCATCACTGCCAGTGGCATACATAGAGAAGTAAGGGCCCCATAGCAAGGATCAAACCAGGCCCCCCACACAGGACAGAAGGATTTCCGCCTAAACCCTTTTCAATGACCCTTGGGTAGAAGAGGAGATAATCCCAACTAAGACTGGCCCCCCTCTTGCCCTGGGCCCCATAGTAGTCACATCATCTGCCGCTATTGTAGTTACATCCCTGATCACTGCTATTCCTAAAGCTTTAAATGCCCAATAAATATGGTCCACAACCTTTTAGTCATTTTTTGCGGCTTTCTAAAGAACTAATTTATTAATGGCATGTGTTTGTATTCTGGTGCAAAATAATGGTGTAAAGTAAGCCGGTCTTGAGAGAAATGTGTCTAATTAGCAAGACGTGTCAAATGTATCACACATCGGGCGTCTATCACACATCGGGTGCTGTTGTGATATATTTGGCAGATCTCTGGGCTGCTTGTTCTAAGTTTGTGACGTCTGTCTATTAGACAGCATTAGTAAACTTGCCTCAACGAAAGGAAACACTGCTAAAGCTAAAGACTGTTTCTTTAAGAATAAGTGATGGTAACCCTTAGCCAGGGGTGCACCTAGCCTTTCTGCTGCCTGAGGCTAAAACTAAAACGTCCAGCTCGGGCAGCACAATAATCATGGCACCGGCCTCTGATAGGCTGCAGGAACTAGGACTAAAGCCTATTAGAGGAAACGGTGGGACAGGGAGCCATCACTCCTGTGCCCCGTCGCAGCATTCAACTGTATTGGTGTCCTGAGTACAGCGATGAAGTTGAATATGTAGAGATGAGCGTTTATACAATGAAATTGCTCATTTATTTTTTTTATTTTTTATTTTTTTAAAGATACTAGAGGCAGTGGTACCCTGACCAAGGTAGGAACATTCAGATACAATTCAACGTGGTGATCGCTAGTACAAAAAAAAAAAAACACAGTGTGGCGGGCAAGAAGCCCAAAGTGCATGTCCCTGGGGTCAGGCGCAAACCACATGACTCCACTGCGTTACATAGCTAAAAGGCTTGGCACAATAAAAAGAAGAAGGGATAGAAAAGAATATAAAGAACTCACATATAAAACCATTCAGAAACATAGAAATTAGGACAATTCCACCATCAATCACATATGAGTAAAAATGACTCAAACTACGAGTGACTATGAAATACGAGTTTAATCCACAATACTGTAAAAAGTGACACTTTCTCATTAAGCGAGGAGTTTTAAGTAGCTTTGCCAGAGTTGACACCATGAAATTTGTCTCACTCTTTTTTATAAACCTTCTTTTTAATCTCTTTGACAGCACATAATGAAATCCATATTTGCAGAGTCCATGAAATACAAATTGCTATATGTAAGATATTAAGCCAAATCCTCATTTTGTGTAAACATTCTTTCAAAGTAATACGGTTCCTTATTTTAATCATTAAAATCTACTCTTCCAGTGATAAAGGTCTCGATTCCATTAGCTAGCAGCACGAGCTATGTAAAAAGCTGCTTTAAAGACCAAATAAGCGGGAATAACTTTAAACAGGGGCTAATCTCTCCATAAATTGGCATAAAAAGACTGTCCGTGTTTTGTTCTAAAATGAAAAAAAAATACATAAAAAAATACTGTACGTAGTTAAAGGAGTTTTTTGTTTTTTCTTTCATATTAACCTCATTTGCAGTTTTCTCTTATCCCCCATGCTTGATTCCTACTTCCTGGTTTTCAGAGTCTGTTGTCCCATGATGTCTTAGAGCAGTGTTCCTCAACTCCAGTCCTCAGGGCTCACCTGCCGGTCATGATTTGAGGATATCCCACAGAATGAATACCTGTGGTAAGTCCTGAAGCATTGACACTAATTATATCACCTGCTCAACACCAAGGAAATCTTGAAAATATGACCAGTAGGTGGGCCCTAAGGACCGGAGTTGAGGAACCCTGCCTTAGAGCAATGTGATGTGTCCTGAGATCAGCAGATCTTGTGACACTAACCACGCCCTTGTTCTTACCAATTACGCTAGTGATTGTAATTTATAGCAACTGAATATCAAAACAGATTTTCCACAGGGCACAATGGTGGGCTAATAACTTTAGAATAAGGCAGTTCTGATAGATGGTGGTATTTGGGAAAAGTGATATAACAGCGATATCTGTTGGTCAGGACTCACCTATATTAGTGGCACAACAATATACTAACTTTAATTGTAGAAAATGAAGACCATTCCGCAGTGCGCAGTTATAGAATTTAAAATCATCTTTGATTTTTATAAACCTCCTAAATGCTGCCAGGTTACGGATCACCACACTGTTTAAAAAAAAAATAAAATCAATATGCCATATATTCCTGCTTATTATTCTCAACGCAGCAGCAGACTATGGTAGTTGGAGAAGAATAAAAATCTTCAAAGTTGCAATAGTTTTTTTTATTTTTTTTTATTCTGAAGTGAAAAACTAGGCCTCATTTAGATGGAAATATTGAGCCGGTATTTCGCTGATCATGTTCAGTATGTACTTTCTGGATCCATCTCCCATATAAATGAAGTAATGCTATGGCTGCAACCAAAGTTTTGTTTTACTTAAAGGGATTTTCCAGGTTTCATTTATTTACTACATAATGAGGAATAGGGTCATTCCAATTACCTGTGTAATAATTGCCCTACCGACAGCACCCATTGACAAGAGCTAGTTCTGTGGTCGTATCTAGAGATGAGCGAGCAGTGCTCGTTGCGAGCATTGTAGCGCTCGGCTCCTCTGCGCAATGCCCGCAGGCATTGCGGATCCGTCTTCAACTGCATGTAAGTGAATGGGGACGGATCGGCTTGTTATGACACTCATACCAAACGGATCCGTCCTCCTCACCCGACTGAAAGTCAGTGGGGACGGATCCGTTTGGTATGAGTGTCATAACAAACCGATCCGTCCCCATTGACTTTCAGTCGGGTGAGGATGGTTCCGCAATGCCTGCGGGCATTCTTTCGCAGTGAGACGAGCGCTACAGTGCTCGTAACGAGCACTGCTCGCTCATCTCTAGTCGTATCACATACTAAAGGTATAGTCATGTGGCAGATTTGTTGGAGGAAATTGTGAAAATCCTTCAGATCAATGGGACAGCCGCAGAAATTTCTGCAACAAATCTCCCGCTTGTGAACTAGCACTCACATTTTATTTTACCCAGAGGAGCACAGAGGGAAGGGGCTATGTACAGACCATTTGCTACTTAAAAAATGTCAACAAGCTGCTCTTGGAAAATGATCTTCTTAGGGTTTTCATGTACTCATGTATTACAAGATGAGTGAAGTTATGAAATCTTTGATTTGTTTGCTGTTCCCAAATTACTTTGTCACAAAGCACATTTCTTTGTAAGTAGCGGGTACAATGACGGGGAATGACGATTGCAACCCCCCCAGCATTGAACCCCTCAGATTCCGCATTCATCGCTGAGGGTAGCATTTGAGATGAAAAATGAGGACTTTCATAATAATTTAATATCCTCTGCAAAATCTTGCACAGTGCATGATGACGTCATCACGCTGGCCGGCGAGGTGACGTCATACGTCACTGCGCACAAGATTTTGCGTTAAATCTTCAATCGAGATGGCCATGGCAGCCTCTTCACACTCAAATGGATGAGGTATGTTTGTTTTTTTTTTTTTTTTTTTTTTTTATACACCATCTCAGGGAAAATTGATTTGTTACCACGAAGCACAAAGAAGTATGGCTTTGTTGCAAATCAAATTTTCCCTGAAATTCAGATCGAAGTCCACTTCGGATACTTTCATTCGCTCAACACTAGTAATGGTTTTTAAATGTTCACATGAGACAAGTAAAACACAGCGACTTTCTTCCGGAAGCATATCATTCTTGTCCACGGGCTGGTGTTGGTATTTAGGTGAATAGGGCCTATGTGATCCATCTCATGTACAACTAAGGAATAGGGAGGCCGTCAGGGTTGTAGCTAAAGGCTCATTGGCCCTGGTGCAAGAGTTCAGCTTGGGCCCTCCTCCCCCTTGCCTCAGTGCTTTGTAGCAGGGGCAGGGAAGCACATAGCCGTTCTGCTGTCTGAGGCAAAAATTGAAACGGCACCCCTCCCTCCCCATGCCAAATTCTTGACCTAACCCCTTCCCTCCAGCCAGAGAAGTAACTTGACCAGCATACATTTTCTATAATACCAGTGTCTTATTATGTGGCACAAGGGTCTTTGGGCCCCCTCAGGCTACCTCTGCACCCCTTATAGCTACGCCCCTGGAGGCCGTTATTTATACCAAAAATATGTGGTTAAAATGAAAATAGGTCCAAAATAAGATCCACCAAAAACAAATTCACCTGCAGTAGCAATAGACAATAGTAAACGTTTGTGCTCAGCTCCCACTCACTTTTTCTGCAACTATATAATCACAAGATATTTTACTGTGAACAGCTTAATGAAGACTGATTCCTTTCCCTCTGGTAGTTAAAGGGTTAATACTTGAGGCAATCGCAGCTTGTTTGGTGGCCACGTTCTCAGTCTCTAGCTTCTGGTTATTTTACCTCCATTTAGTTTCTCCTGGGTATTTTGCAAGCCCCGGGGAGAGTTGTTAACAGATGGTGTTGCTAAGACAACTCTCTTAGACCTTTGATTGCAGATTTTCTTAAGTTTTAGTGATTATATTTGCAGATATATCAGCCACCAGGCTATTGGCATTGTGTCACTATAGGGGAGCTGGCATGTCATGAGGCCTGGGAGTATAAAAGACATTGCCCGTTCAGTATTACTTTAAAAAAATATAAAAGATCATAATCTCATTCTGACTCTTCCTTTGTCCTGGCTGGTCTCCACTTCCTGGTCCTTGTAGACATCTAGGAAGTGACCATTCGGCCAATCATTAGATGAGGCTGGTCACCACTGTTATCTGTAATGGGCAAATCTGTGTGTCGAGAGGGATCAGGAAGTGGAGATGAGAGAAAAACAGTAAAGCGTTCGAATTGGAGCGGTGGGGGATCGGTGAGTATCATTCTTTTAATAAATTTTAAAAAATTAAGCAAAATACAATTTCCAGGAACTCCTTTAAGATACATGGCCAGGGCATCAGACTGAATCTGAACTGGGTGGAGGAAAGTATAATGTTTCTACAATTCTGGTCAACATCTTTTGAATGATATAGTTATGACTGTTTATGCTCATCTGCATATATACAGCAGGTCTTACTTTATGTGCACGTTCCTGTTCCAAACCATTTTGACTAATTAATTAGTCTCTTATATTAAGACCTGATCTGTGTAGAGTATATGATACAATAAATGTTCATGCAGATATAATGAATGTTGATGTGTGACTAATATTAAAGGGGTTTTCCAGGAATTAAATATTTGACGACCTATCCATAGATCTGATTAATGGGGGGTCTGACTCCTGGCACCTCCGCTGATCAGCTGTTGGTAAGGGCCACTTCGTTGGCATGTAATGTATGTAAAGAGGCATGTGTGCTCACCCAAGCGCTGTGGCCCTTTAAACAGTTCATTGACAAGGGTGCCAGTAGTCGGGCCACATCAATCAGATATTGATGACCTATTGTAAGGATAGACGTGGTATTTTGACTGGCTTAGTGCAGTAACACAACAAAAACACATTGCAAAAATACAATAAGTCATGTTAAAGGGACCATCCTGGTGCAGCTGGTGTCAAAATAAGGCTGGTTGCATCTGTAGGTCTTCATCATTTAAAGAGGTTGTCCCACAAATAATACTCTACAGTTTTCAGCCAGCACCTGGATCTGAACACTTTTGTGATTGCATGTCATTAAAAATGTATTATAGCTACTGAGTTATTCAATTAAATCTATCTGTATACCGCCACCTGCTGTTTGTTCTTTTTCTGATCTCTCTGTCCTACTCACTGAGATGGAAGCACATGCTCAATTCTATACGTCAACTGGCACCAGCTACAGCAGAAAGGACATGCCTTGTGAGAATGGACACAGCCATTAGCAGACAGCTAGAAATAAATCTAGTAGAGCAATGAATGTGGAGATCTCTGGATCCTTGTGAGGTGCAGGGCTGGTTCTAGCTTTGTTAGAGAGAGGTTGCCATTTACTATATGATGTCTAATTTTCATTTTTTACATTAATCACGGGATAACCCCTTTAACTCCCCCAAAAACCTTTAATCTATTTTATTTATATTTATCTTTTATTATAGTACTTTTGAAAAGTATTTGGCCCGTTCCAGATCTGCTATATTATTTACGATTTATGATTTTTACCCAGTATGTAATATTAGTTCATGGGAACATGGTTTAATATATAGAGAAATTATTGTGTTGCCCACTTGAAATGTAGCTGCTCTTTTAAACCTGACATTCGGTGGCATCCCCCTGTATATCAGTGATATGTGCCAAACATATGCTTTCTACATGATAGCCCAGAAGTGATAGTCTGCTGAAATCAGTGGGTCTGTCAATATACTATGATGCCCTAAGGAAGGGCAGTATAACAGAGGTGAACGGTACTCTTTAAAGGGGTTGTGTCAATCGCTAGGGTATGCCACCAATGTCTGATACCTATCTCTAGAATGGAACCTGCTACGTGAAGGAGAGTGGACCGCACATGTGCATTTGGTCTTTATTCATTTTTATGGGACTGCCGAAAATAGTAGTCTACTCCCGTCAGCACCATAGTAGTGAATGGGGTGGTGGCTGCGCTCGCGTGGTGCGCTTCCCATTCATTTTACGCTGCTCTCCTATTGTTGGTAGTCCCATAGAAATGAATGGAGGGTAGTACTCTATCCTTCACTTTGCGGTCTCCATTCTAGAGATAAGTGCAGGTCCCAGAGTTAGGCCCACACCTATCAGACATTGGTGGCATATCCTAGCTGTATACCACCAATGCTTAAGATGACACAACCCCCCGTGTCATAGTCACTGCAGTCTTCCAAAACTTGAGGTTGCTACAATCCTCTTACGTATGACCTCCCTGTTCGATATATTGCGGCAGTCTTAGCGGTATTGGGATCCTGTAATCCGCGTTGTGCTGGTAGGTACTCAATCTATTATCTGCAGATTTTTCTGGTTAGAAATTGATTGAACAACTTTTCATTTCTACTTCTTGGAAATCAATATAACCTAACTTTAGATATAAAAAAAATCCTTATGATCCAGGCTTTCCCTGAATGGGTTAATCTGCTCCATTTTCTCCTTGGGGTGATTTTGTTCAGTCTGCCCATAAATCATATCTGAGTGTGTTATTTATTTATTGCCATTGATTTTTGTATCTGCAGGGATTTCTTCTAAATACTGTGTCGCCTGTGCAGGACCTGTACTAAAAGGTCTGAGGAGGAAAAGCAGAGGAATGTTTTCTTGAGATAAAAGCTTAAAGCAGGGGTCGGCAAGATGTGGTGAGACTATAACTCCCAGCGTGCTCCATTCACTTCTATGGGAATTCTGAAAACAGCTAAGTGTGCATGCTGGGAGTGGTAGCTTCACCACAAGTGGAGCGACAATGGTTGCTGATCCCTGGCTTAAAGTGAGGGCAATGATTGACACATCTTACACAATCCTAAAAAAGTTCTGTATTCAAGGAGGAATATTAGGTAGCAATGTAAAGTTCTTATTCAGGTGCCTTACAGCGCTGGGTTCAAATCTGACCAAGGACAACATCTGCATGGAGTTTGTATCTTCTCCTCATGTTTGCGTAGGTTTCCTTTTACACCCCAAAGACATACTGATGGGGAATCTAGATAGTAAGATCCCCTGGGAACAGCAAGTCATTTGTCAAACTGGTGTAAAGTAGAACTGGCTTAGTTTCCCATAGCAACCAATCAGATTTCACCTTTCATTTCCCAAAGGAGCTGTGAAAAATGAAAGGTGGAATCTGATTGGCTGCTATGAGGAAGGGCTTGTTTTTATATTTTTCTACTATGTTCTGAGTTAATAAAGGAATTTGTTTTTATTTGGGTGCCGGATCTATCCATGTTTTTCTTGCATTGTTCCGTGTTGTCAGCCGAGATCACGTGCACCATACCTGTATGGAGGTGAACTGATCCCAAGTTCTTTTTCATTGTTGTGGGCAACTAAGCCAGTTCTACTTTACACCAGTTTGATAAATGACTCCAATTGACTCTAAAGCGCTGCAGAATATGAGTATGGCTAAGTTCACATATTCATTTATTTTACATTCTTCTGATCCGTAAGAAGAACATAAAAAAAGAAAAAAATGATTATATCTATATATCTATCTAAATGACCCTGAGCATCCATTATGCACATTTTGCATCCTGAGATCTATTTTTTTAGATGGAAAAAAGTACTGCATGAAGGACTTTTATTCCTGTCTAAAAAAACGGAGCTCAGACGGTAATGACTAAAACGGATGCAAAATGTGCAGGACTGATGCGTAAAATACAGGATCCATTATCTTTTCTTTATTTGTTCAGTTCTTCTGACGGATCAGAAGAACGGAAAAATAAACAGTGATGTGAACTCAGCCTAAGGCAGGGTTCAGCAACATTCGGCACTCCAGCTGTTGTGAAACTACAATTCCCAGCATGCTCTATTCATTTCTATGAGAGTTCTGAGAAGAGTATGAATACTGGGAGTTGTAGTTTCACTACAGCTGGAGAGTCGGAGGATGACTACCCCTGGCCTAAGGCCTCATGCACACGGCTTTTAGCGGCTCAGATGCGGACCCATTCACTTCAATGAGGCCGTACAAATTCTGTGACCCCGCAAAAAAAATAGAACATGTCCTATTCTTGTCCCCTTTGCGGAAAAGAATAGTCATTTCTATAATGGATGGCCTGTTCCATTCCGCACATGGCCGCCGTCTGTGTTTTGCGGATTCGCAATTGGCGAACTGCAAAACACAGTGCAGTTGTGTGCATGAGCCCTTAGTTGGCTCTTAGATTCTCTGCAATGTAATAAGGAACTGATTTGGGCAACCCTGCCATAGACTGGGGAATACATTAGTGTATTGCTGGATCCGATTCTGCGGCAGTCCTCAACCATTTTCATGTTCAGAGTGTGAGGCATCTGCCTTATATGTTTGGAAAGCTGACATATTTCCTGCTGCGCGCCTAAACGGTTAACACATACTTTTTCTTACTGCTTACATGCCCAAACACCTCTTAGTGCTTGTAAAAGTTATTATACTGCTGCCATTATGGTAATAAAATAAATCTAGTATGCCATATTGCATAGTAAATCCAGTAGCAAGGAATGGAAAGCCATGAAAGTACAGATGTTACATGTAGCAAAGCGCAATATATCGAAGCAGCGATGTACATAGTCATAACAGAGCAGATAAAAGAAATAAGAGTTATAATGCAATTTACTTTACTGAAATCTAAAACTAACACAGTAATAACTATAAAGAGGATGTTAGCAGATAGGAATAGCAAATTATATATATGATGGAAATTGGGTTTAAAATGTAGTTAGAATTTGGATTGACAGGGTCTTCTGATAATTAACACTTATCAGCTATTGCTTGGTGTCCGACTACTAGAGCCTCTATTAATCACGATAAGAATCAGGATATGTCATAAATGTTCAATAAGTATTTGTCCCACCCAGGGGTGTAGCTAAAGGCTCATGGGCCCTGGTGCAAGAGTTCATCTTGGACTTCCCTTCCCTCTTTGTGGCCAGGGGCAGGGAAGCACATAGCCTTCGTGCTGCCTGAGGTAAAAATTGAAACAGCATCCCTGCACCTGCCAAATTCTTGACCTAACCCCTTCCCTCCAGCCAGAGGTGTAACTTGATCTGCATACACTTTCTATAATACCGGTGTCTTCTTATGTGGCACAAGGGTCTTTGGGCCCCTCAGGCTCCTGGGCCCGGTAGCGACTACTACCTCTGCAGAGCCTATAGCTACGCCCGTGGTCCCAGCCCCTGGACCTGTTCATGTGTCAAGAATAGGACCCAGTCATGTCCTGGCCTGGAAAGGAGTAGTGGCTGTTTAAGCTTGGCTCTCTATATTCGCTTCAGTACATGTATAAGCAACCATGTATTTTACCTGAAATTGGGATTTCATGGATCCCAAGATGCAGAGAAGAAGAACTTCATCCACAGGTAATGCCTTGAGCATTGTGTGTCATGGTTTCCATTTCAATAGATGTCCTACTGCTCTAATGGAACATGATAGAAGCCTCAAAAACCCATTATAAGTCAATGGGAACCATTACAAAGTGGTTTGTACAGATTTTTTATGGATCATGACAAAGCAGAACTCATGACACCATGATGGACAGAGCCTTTGGATAACACTTCAAATGGTTCTCCTGTACCAGTACTAGGCCGGCCAGATGTCCAATGTTAGGCCAGACAGACTGACTTTCTTGCTCCCTTGCCTCTGTCCGGTACAAGGCCTGAACGAACACCAGTGTGTCCTTCTTTTATGTGGCTTTCACACTCAGTCAATCACTTAAGGCCTGGCCTGACTGGACCTCCCACATAGTGATTGGAGTGATGTAAGCTATTCACTTGCTGCTGAGCCAATCCAGAGGTGAGTGTATAGCTTGCGTCATCATACTCAGCCAGTCACAGAGCGGGATGTTGCACTAGTGACTGACTGAGCATGAGAAAAGCATCATCAACTCCATCTCCACCTTTCAGGACCCTGAAGAGTCCTCTCCTGCATCTCCAGTGATCCAGGAGTCAAGAAACAAAAGCAGCAAGTGAGTGGTAATTGTCCGACACCCTCTTTTCTTTTCTCTTGATGGCACCTTTACCATGGGAGCGCTTGTGGCTTATCAGGGTTGGTGGGTGTGGTTTAACTAAGAAAGGCGTGGCCAAGGATTTCCTCTTTTTTGGGGTTCTGAAAGTGGTCAACCTAACTAGAGCCCATAGAATAACTTGGGTGTCTGTATGTGTGGAGTTATATAGGGAAGGAGTAGCGGTCACACCTGAGGTCTGGCACCTGAGGGCCCAAAGGTCCTTATGTTACTTAAGGGGACACCAAAATTATAAATGGCATATGCTAAGTAGGAAGCTCTGTTACAGATTTTGTATTGGGACCCAGGAATTTCAAGTTATGACCTTACATAAAGGGATCAGGGTTGCCAACCGTCCGTAAATTTACGGACAGTCCGCAAAAAATGGTTGTTTTTCTCTGCCGTCCGTAGTGTCCGGCAGAAAAAAACAACGTCCATGAAATTTTGTGCCGAAACCCTGAAGTCTGTACTGCGTATGCGTGCGTAGTACAGACTGTGCAGGGCAGTTCAGAAACTGAAGTTCCGGTGGCGCTGGCGCTCTGAGAGGGCGGGCGCACATGGATTACCTGAGGAGGAGGGGCCGGGCAGAAGAATGCAGGAGCCGAGGCGCGCAGGACTCCACGAGGTAAGCGAGTGCGACGGGGTGGGGGGAGAGGGCTGACTGAATCATGTGGGCCCTGGCAGCCTGCCAGCACAAGCAAGAGGGAAGGAGGAGGCAGAGGGAAAGGTGTCCTCGCCGGCTGTCACATCTCCCCTGTGTCCCCAGCCCCATGTTCTGCTCAGCCTGAGCTTAATCAGTATCTGTGGCTATATGTGTTGCAGGACTGGGGGAACTATAGGGGACCATTTATATTACTGGGGGACACTATAGGGAACCACATACTACTGGAGGCACTATTGGGGACCATTAATACTACTGAGGACACAATAGGGGACCATTTGTACTAACGGGGGGCACTATAGGGGAGCATTTGTACTAATGGGGGGCACTATAGCGGAGCATTTATACTACTGGGGGCACTATAGGGGACAAATAATAATACTGAGGACACAATAGGGGACCATTTGTACTAATGGGGGGCACTATAGGGGACCATTTTTACTACTGGGGGCACTATAGGGGACAATTTATACTACTGGGGGCACTATAGGGGAAAATTTATATTACTTGGGGGCAATATTTAAACTGCTCAATGTACTAAAGAGGGCCATTTAAGCTGTGCTGGCCACTACAGGGGAGCATTTAAAAGGGGATGTCCAGACCCTAATACTGATGACCTAGCCTCAGGATAGATTATCAATATCTAACTGGCGGAGGTCCGACACCCAAAACCCTGGCTGATTAGCTGTGAGACAAGGAGCTGCTCGGGTCACTATAGGGGACCGATTAAGTTCCTGGGGGCACTACAGGGGAGCATTTAAGTTACTGGGTGCATTATAATTACTGGGGGCACTATATGGGACTGTGATACCTACTGGGAACACTATAGAGGGCCCATATCACTTTTGGGAGCACTATGGGTGTTTTTATCACTACAGGAGAATCTTTTATGGCAATTTTACTGCGGGGTCACTATGAGGGGCTTTATCACTGTTATTATGGGGGTGCTTTTTTACTACTGGAGGCACTATGAGGAACATTATTTCTATTATGGGGCATTATTACTATTAACGGGGGTACTATTGGGGGCTGTTATCATTACTTGGCACATGGAGGTTGCTACTGCTAACAGGGGTATTTTCGCAGACCATTATCACTGGGGCATTATAACTAATGAGGTCACTCACTGGGACTTTGGGGAGCACTGTTTTTATGAGGGGACTATCTGTCACTGTTATTTCTGCAGTATAGTGTTAGGGCACATTAGGAATTGGGGAGCACAGCAGGCACAGTATTGGGGTAGCAGCAGGATGACAATGTTTGGGCACCAGGGGGAGGATGATAGAAAGGTTAGAATCCTTAGATGTCTGTGTGGTAAACTCTGCAGAGAGAAGACGTGGATTAAAGAATTGATCATGGCGCTGAATACAGAAGATGAGGAAAGAGAACATATACATCAGTGGAGACCATAGGCGGATTATAATGAGGGCAATCTGGGCAACCGCCCGGGGCCCAGAATCCTGGGGGGGCCCAGGCCGGATTGCCCCCATTATAATCACATTAGGACTCGCTATGGGGCCCGCGGCACAGGGGGAACCGGAGCGCACGGGAGGCCCCGCCCCCTACTCTGCATCATTAAGATGCGTCCCTGCGCTCCAGGCCTCTCCTTCCCGCTCACTGCTGCAAATTATAGGCCCCCTTAATAACGTACTGAGAGCGCTCCTGTGCGCTCCCAGCTGGCCCCGCCTCCTCCCTCATGCTGCGCTGCTGGTCCTGGACATGGAAGGACCTGTGCAGCGCGGCAAGAGGGGAAAGAAGAAGACCAAGGCCCAGCCCCCTCCAGAGTGGCATCAGGACAAGGGACAAGTAACAGTAAGTATTTATGTGTTTCATGTATGTATGTATGTGCGTGTATGTATGTGTGTGTATGTATGTGTGTGGGTATATGTATGTATGTGTATGTATGTGTGTGGGTATATGCATACACTGTACATACTGTATATTGTACAGTGTGGCGCAGGGGTTATATTGTCCGGCATGGTGTAACAGCCATGCATTTGTTGTACAGTATATATTATAATCCCTGTACCATGCTATACAATGTACAGTATAATCCATACACTATACTGTATAATACACAGTATAATCCGTACACCATGCTGTATAATATACAGTATAATCCGTACACCATGCTGTATAGTATACAGTATAATCCGTACACCATGCTGTATAATATACAGTATAATCCGTACACCATGCCGTATAATATACAGTATAATCTGTACACCATGCTGTATAATATACAGTATAATCCGTACACCATGCTGTATAATATACAGTATAATCCATACACCATGCTGTATAATATACAGTATAATCAGTACACAATGCTGTATAATATACAGTAGAATCCGTACACCATGCTGTATAATATACAGTAGAATCCGTACACCATGCTGTATAATATACAGTACAATCCGTACACCATGCTGTATAGTATACAGTAGAATCCGTATACCATGCTCTATAATATACAGTATAATCTGTGCACCATGCTGTATAGTATACAGTATAATCCGTACACCATGCTGTATAATATACAGTATAATCCCTACACCATGCTGTAAAATATACAGTATAATCCCTACACCATGCTGTATAATATACAGTATAATCCGTATACCATGCTGTATAATATACAGTATAATCAATACACCATGCTGTATAGTATACAGTATAATCCGTACACCATGCTATTCAATGTACAGTATAATCCGTACACCATGCTGTATAATATACAGTATAATCCGTACAACATGCTGTATAATATACAGTATAATCTGTACACCATGCTGTATAATATACAGTATAATCCGTACACCATGCTGTATAATATACAGTATAATCCGTACACCATGCTGTATAATATACGGTATAATCCGTACACCATGCTGTATAATATACGGTATAATCCGTACACCATGCTGTATAATATACGGTATAATCCGTACACCATGCTGTATAATATACGGTATAATCCGTACACCATGCTGTATAATATACGGTATAATCCGTACACCATGCTGTATAATATACGGTATAATCCATACACCATGCTGTATAGTATACGGTATAATCCGTACACCATGCTGTATAGTATACAGTATAATCCGTACACCATGTTGTATAGTATACAGTATAATCCGTACACCATGCTGTATAGTATACAGTATAATACAGGCCCCTGACCCCCTAATACTGGCCCTGCCTGATCCCTAACCCTAGTACTGGCCCCTGACCCCTACTCTGTTACTGACCTCTAACCTTGGACCCCTAACCCTGATACTGGCCCCTGACCCCCTAGTATCGACCCCAAATACTGGCCCTGTCTCACCCTCCTAATACTGGCCCTGTCCTATCCCTAACCCTGGTACTGACCTCTAACCCTGGACCCCCTAACCCTAATACTGAACTCTAATACTGCCCCTAACCCTAATATTGACCGCTAACCCTAATGTACTGTACTGACCCATAATACTTTCTCATTTACATGACCATATTTGTTTTGCGATCTACAATTGCGGCTCCACAAAACCCGGATACTGGCCATGTGCATTCCACATTTTGTGAAACGCACATGCCCAGCCCTAAGATAAAAATGCCGGTTCTTGTCTGCAATTGCGGTCAAGAATAGGGCATGCTCTATCTTTTTTGCAGGGCTGTGGAGCGGAACTACGGATTTGCAGCCCCATTGAAGTTAATGGAAATATGATCATATAAATGTACCCTAATGTTGCCTCTAACCCCAATACTGGCCCTAAGGGTGCATTCAGATGACCATATTTCTGGGTCTGCATCCGTTCCACAATTTTACGGAATGAGTGCAGACCCATTCAATTCAATAGGGCCGCAAAAGATGCAGTAGTTGCAGTGTGTATAGATATATAGTATATACAGCAGTGTACTGATATGTTAGGTACAAGGTATAATAGATGCACTGTGTACAGATATATAGCATAGTATAGTATATTTATGTAGAGAACTTGGTTCTGGTGCTGTATTTATGTAGAGAACTTGGTTCTGGTGCTGTGTTTATGTAGAGAACTTGGTTCTGGTGATGTATTTATGTAGAGAACTTGGTTCTGGTGATGTATTTATGTAGAGAACCTGGTTCTGGTGTATTTATGTATTAAACTTGGTTCTGGTGCTGTATTTATGTAGAGAACTTGGTTCTGGTGATGTATTTATGTAGAGAACTTGGTTCTGGTGCTGTATTTATGTAGAGAACTTGGTTCTGGTGATGTATTTATGTAGAGAACTTGGTTCTGGTGCTGTATTTATGTAGAGAACTTGGTTCTGGTAATGTATTTGACTTATGGGTTTGGTTTGGTGCTGTGTGTATGTAGTGATCTTGGTTCTTGCTCTGTATTTGTGTGTTAAACAGACATCTGATGCTATACGTCTAATACTATCCATTCACATTTGCATTTGGGTCACAGATTCTGTTAAAAAGACCGGACAGAAAAGTTCTGCATGCATCATTTAAGCAGCATATGGTTATATGTTTCCAGCAAGGCCTTATGCTGTGTTTTTACCATATTGAGGCAGCATAAGGCCTTGCTGGGTAACCTATTTAACTCTATGCTGCATCAATAACTAATATAGCCTAAGGGCTATTTTTAGATACAAGCAGCATAGGGTTAAAAAGGTTACTCACCAAGGCCTTTTGCTGCCTCAATATGGTAAAAACACAGCATAAGGCCTTGCAGGGTAACCATTTTAACCCTATCCTGCTTTTATGTAAAGATAGCCTTCAGGCTATATTAGTTATTGATGCAGCATAGGGTTAAATAGGTTACCCAGCAAGGCCTTATGCTGTGTTTTTACCATTTTTTTTAAGGAGGCAAACTGAGTGTGGGGGCGGGACAGGGGTGGAGCGTGTGGGGGCGGGACAGGGGTGGAGCGTGTGGGGGCGGGGCAGGGGTGGAGCGTGTGGGGGGCGGGGCAGGGGCCCATGCATTATAAACTGCCCAGGGCCCATGGGATCCTTAATCCACCCCTGGTGGAGACGTCACTGGATGTAAGAGGTACATGTGGTGCTGTATTCTCCTGTATGCTTGGTAGTGTCTTCTCAAATATGTCTCATGCTTCCCTTTCTCCAGTGTCCATCTCCCTTTCTCCAGTGTCATTCTCTGCAGCTCTAGTCCCTTCTTATTCACAAACAGCAGGGGGAACTAGAGTAGTGGGGATGTAACAGTTGTGATTCAAGGGCATTCTTTTAAGTCATTTTGAGGGCGTGGAATGGGGGAGTGGTCTTTAAAAGGGGGTGGGGCGTATGTCCGTAAAAATTTTAGGCTGTCCGTAATTTTTTGTTAAGTTGTCCAGAAAAAATTAAAAGGAAGGTTGGCAACCCTGAAAGGGATACATTTGGAAAATTAGAGACCACTAACCCAGACACAGACTTAATTTTTCATTTTGTTTCTCATGTTACACAGTAAGACCGAATTTAGAGCCTTATATAATGGTAAACTGCGTAAAAGACTAGACTAGACATGTTGCAAATGAAATCTGCACATTGCTATGTGGTTCTGCTATACATTGGACACCAGCCTGATCCTCCAGAAGGCCTGGCATTCCCCTCTGAGAATCTTTCAAACAAAATACTAATAGCTGAAATATTAATAAACCATTTGAGTTGTTAATTGCTATCACTTTACATGCAGACAAGAGATATGCCTTTTCACCCTTTCATTGCCAGGGGGTCTAGCCAGTCATTGATCTAAGGCGGTGAGGTGGATTATCTGCAGATAATGTACCATAATGTGTCTGTAATGTGCCTCCAGGGTATATTTGAGCACTGTGTGCTAGAGAAATAAATTGCACTTTATTTATTTCATTCTCTTTTTGTGCTGGAGCACGCTCTCTGCCAAAATACCAACAGATTGAGTATATTTTAAATAGCCATGTAACAGGTGCCTATTTAGTGAGTTCTGCTGAGCAGGAGGTTCATAAAACACCAAGGACCAGGGAAACTCATTAATAAGTCATTTTTCACTTTCCCACAAAAATGCAACCATTGTGGTTTGTTAATTAGAACGATAGATAGATAGATAGATAGATAGATAGATAGATAGATAGATAGATAATGGATAGATATATAATAGATAGATAAATAGATAGATAGATAGATAGATAGATAGATAGATAGATAGATAGATGATAGATAGATAATAGATAGACAGATAAATAGATAGATAATTGATAGACAGATAATACAGAGAAAGATATATAATAGATAGATATATAGATATGAGATAGATAGATAGATAGATAGATAGATAGATAGATAGATAGATATGAGATAGATAGATAGATAGATAGATAGATAGATAGATAGATAGATATGAGATAGATAGATAGATAGATAGATAGATAGATAGATAGATAGATAGATGTGAGGACCAGGGAAACTCATTAATAAGTCATTTTTCACTTTCCCACAAAAATGCAACCATTGTGGTTTGTTAATTAAAATGATAGATAGATAGATAGATAGATAGATAGATAGATAGATAATGGATAGATAGATAGATAGATAGATAGATAGATAGATAGATAGATAATGGATAGATAAATAGATATATAATAGATAGATGATAGATAGATAATAGATAGATAGACAAAAGAGAGTTAAACTAGCACCTCCAAACTATATATAAAGAACATGCAAATGCAAGCTACCATGGCTACCATGCAAAAGAGGGTCCTTGCAAAGTGTCTTCTAACAGACTTGACCTACACTAGCAGAGCTGCCTCTTCTAGGCTTTTGGCTTACAATTTTCAGGGCACTGTAGAATCCAGCTATGAGATTCTCTGATTAAAATGACCGATGGTTGGGAGAACAACGACAAACTGGAATGACAGACAGAGGTGCACAAAGGTGAACCTCTGCATGGACTGATCATCTGATTATAAAAAAAAGGTGTGTAGTGATCAATTCTGTACTGCCAAGAGAGGCAAGCAGTGTATACACAAACCATCAGAAGGTATTTGCATGACATTGGGATACCAGACGGACATCCAGCTACAGGTATTCCATTGACCTCTTGTGACCATTCTCAAATGTTATCATTGTGCACATCAAGACGGCAATGGATGCTGGAATAGAGGTTTATCATTTTCAGCGATGAGTCCGACTTTTGTCCCAAATGCAATGATACCTAGAGGTTGGAGACCATGAGGGCAAGGCCATAATGAGGCCTTCACAAGGGAACATCATGCCGGTCTTACTCCCAGGATTATGGTGTGGGGTGGCATAATATACCGTACACTGACCTCTCTAGTTTTCATTTCAGGTATACTAACAGCTTGGTGTTACATTGATTTGGTCATGGAACTAGTAGTACGGCTATTCCTCCAAAATGTCCCTGAGGCCTTTTTTCAACAGGATAACGCCAAACCAGAAGTTCCTTATTAATGTGATCAGCCTGCTTGGCATAAGCATGCTACCATTGCCTGTAACGTCTCCAGACTGGTGTCCCGTCAAGCACATCTCGGACATAATTGGTCGGAAATTGCAAAGGGAGCTCTTAAAGATTTGCGTGCTCAAGTGCATTCAGTGTGGCAGAACGTTCCTCAGACAACCATTAATGATCTCACTGATAGCATGTTAAGGCCTGTAAGTGTGTGTATTTCTGAGTGTGGAGCTTATTCTCGATAATGAGTAAATTGAGATTTTTTTTATTATTTCAATTTTTTATCATTTACATGTCATTAAATTGTCTATCGATTTTATGTTGATTATATTGGAAAATACATTGAAACGTTTGGCATTTTCCACACATCCGTATTGTAAATCCGCAAGCTCCGTCCATTCCGGTTGCAGTGCGCACCAATTCCCTTCTTGCCACTACATTGACTGAACACATCACAGTCCCCATCTCCTTGTTTGCACTGTAATTTAATGCTGAAATTGAACTCATTTCTGTGTAATGAGATGTTAGAGGATTATCAGCAATGTCAGGCCCAACTGACTCAAGCTTATTCAGCTGGTGTAATGACTAAGGCTGTAAGCACTGGTAAATCCACCATTAACTAGATCAAGGAAATCAATCTCCGCTTAATGATGAGGCCTCCTGGCAGACACATATGTCTCTTCGATCTTCCTTGAAATTGCGAATAAAGTTGTTTTTTTCTTTTTTTTTACAAAAACAAAATAGATATGCAAAGAAAAAACACAAAACTTTTGTCCAGGGTTAGATACATCTAAAGAACCGATTGGTCAAAAAGTTATGATTAGAGAATCTGGTATATTCTTCTGGAAACATGGCGGCATTTACTTCTTTATATAGTTCATGGCTCTCCTGGCCTTCTTCCTCCTGAATATGACACCCTTGTAGGTTTGCCTTTCAACACCATTTTCCACTCTATATATGTACAAAAACGGGGGGGGAGGGTGTCCTTTGCCATAGCTTTACATCAGTTTTCTAACATATAAAAGACATATTTTGTGGCAAGTTCCATTTTGCGAGAAAATATGTGACTTTTTAGCATTTTTAGACACCCTCACAGTGGGTGTTGTATGGACGAGAGGAGGGAGATCTCCACTGTCTGACGCATTTAACTGGCACACATCACACCACAAATCTACTGCAGCTCCTGTTTCAGTTCTGATTTGTTAAGGGGCTTGCACCTCTTCATAAATTGGTTGGATCTTTCTCCAGTGGGGGTTAATATAAAAAGTAGCCATTATTTAGTAAATGAACCCCCAACGAGTATAATTGAGCTATAGAGATGGAGGGGGGGGGAATTATAATTCACTGGACTCCATAATTCAGGCTTTGAAAAATGATGACCAAATTTAACAAGAATCGTACGTGTTTTGTAAACTTGGTGTAAAGTACTCCAGCTCAGACTCAATCTTCAATATTGCCCTCAGGATAAATTACGCCCACAGTTTATTTGACTTTCTAATGGGGCATATTTATGAAAACTGTCTACAGGGCAAGCTGTTGGTCTTACCCATAGCAACCAATCATAGTGCAGCTTTCATCACACAAGAGCACTATAAGAAATTAAAGCCATGCCGTGATTGGTTGATATCGGCAGCAGAAACGGCTTTTCTTTCACTTTCATAAAGCTTAATTTGTCTTAGCAATCATAGTCCATAGCTGCATTTTGCGTATTTCTTCTTATATAACACTGGACCAAACAGTATCTGGTGTAAAGATGACCCCTCCTGGAATCTAAAATTCACCAGATAATTCTCTCTGCAGACGGCAAGGAATGCTGAGAAAATTCTAATCTGAAGTATGGTGAATGCAGCTCTGGACTTAAAAGGAACCTGTCATCAACTTTATGCTGCCCACACTCAGAGCAGCATAAAGTAGCAACAGACACGCTGATTTCAGCGGTGTGTCTCTCAAGAGCTAAAAGTAAGTGGTTGCTGAGAACCAGCATCATAATCATTGCAGCTCAGGACTCGAAAAGAGTCAAATCTACCTGAGAAGAGTCATGGTTATTCCTAATCTCCTGCTCTCCCCATCCATCTGATGATTATTGGAAGTTCTCTCCTAGACAGAAAGGGAGAAAACTAGGTAGAAGCCTGTCAGTCATCAACAGGTGGGCATGGAGAGATAGAATTCATGAATAACCATGACTCTTCTTAGCTGGCCAGGTCTCTTTTCCAGGCCTAGTCTGCAATGATTGATATGTTGGTTCTCGGCAACCACTTATTTTTAACTTATAAATGACAGACCTCTGAAATCAACTCACCTGTCTCTACTTTATTCTGCCGTTAGTATGGGCAGCATAAAGGTGATGACAGGTTCCCTTTAAGTCCTAACCCAGGATCAAGTTAGATTAGTAATGCAATGTTATACAAGGTTTCTTAAAGGGGTTATCCGGTAATTAATATCCTTAGGATAGGTTATTAATATCAGATTGTCAGGGGCCCAACACCAAGGAACCCCGCCAATCAGATTTTTGAAGAGGCCGGTGCTCCATGAGCATCATTGCTTCTTCCTTTGTTACTGGAACATGAGGGCTCTGGGGGCATTTCTTAATGGCACAGGAGCACTGGGGCATTTTTACTGGCACTGGGGGCATTTCTTACTGGCACATGGGGGCACTGGTGGCATTTTTACTGGCACATGGGGGCACTTGGGGCATTTCTTACTGGCACATAATTTGGGGGCATCTATGGGGGTGGGACACTTTTTTCTGGCACATGATTTTGGGGGGGAATCAATGGGGGGGAACTTCTGGCGCATTATTGGGGCGTTTCTTACTAGCACATAATTCGGGGGGCATCTATGGGTGGGGAGCACTTCTTACCGGCACACTATTGGGGTGAAATTTTGGGGGCACTTTTGGCACTTTATTGGGGCACTTCGTACTGGCACATTATTGGGGGGCACTATGGGGGCACTTCTTACTGGCACATTATTGGGGGGCACTGTGGGGGCACTTCTTACTGGCACATTACTGGATGTAAGAGGTATGGGGCGCTGTATTATACTGGATGTAAGAGGTATGGGGCGCTGTATTATACTGGATGTAAGAGGTATGGGGCGCTGTATTATACTGGATGTAAGAGGTATGAGGCGCTGTATTATACTGGATGTAAGAGGTATGAGGCGCTGTATTATACTGGATATAAGAGGTATGGGGCGCTGTATTATACTGGATGTGAGATTTATGGAGCGCTGTATTATACTGGATGTAAGAGGTATGAGGCGCTGTATTATACTGGATGTAAGAGGTATGGGGCGCTGTATTATACTGGATGTAAGAGGTATGGGGCGCTGTATTATACTGGATGTAAGAGGTATGGGGCGCTGTATTATACTGGATGTAAGAGGTATGGGGCGCTGTATTATACTGGATGTAAGAGGTAGGGGGCGCTGTATTATACTGGATGTAAGAGGTATGAGGCGCTGTATTATACTGGATGTAAGAGGTATGGGGCGCTGTATTATACTGGATGTAAGAGGTATGGGGGCGCTGTATTATACTGGATGTAAGAGGTATGAGGAGCTGTATTATACTGGATGTAAGAGGTATGGGGCGCTGTATTATACTGGATGTAAGAGGTATGGGGCGCTGTATTATACTGGATGTAAGAGGTATGGGGCGCTGTATTATACTGGATGTAAGAGGTATGGGGCGCTGTATTATACTGGATGTAAGAGGTATGGGGTGCTGTATTATACTGGATGTAAGAGGTATGGGGTGCTGTATTATACTGGATGTAAGAGGTATGAGGCGCTGTATTATACTGGATGTAATAGGTATGGGGCGCTGTATTATACTGGATGTAAGAGGTATGGGGCGCTGTATTATACTGGATATATGAGGTACGGGGCGCTGTATTATACTGGATGTAAGAGGTATGGGGCGCTGTATTATACTGGATGTAAGAGGTATGGGGCGCTGTATTATACTGGATGTAAGAGGTATGGGGCACTGTATTATACTGGATGTAGGAGGTATGGGGCGCTGTATTATACTGGATGTAGGAGGTATGGGGCGCTGTATTATACTGGATGTATGAGGTACGGGGCGCTGTATTATACTGGATGTAAGAGGTATGGGGCGCTGTATTATACTGGATGTAAGAGGTATGGGGCGCTGTATTATACTGGATATAAGAGGTATGGGGCGCTGTATTATACTGGATGTAAGAGGTATGGGGCGCTGTATTATACTGGATGTAAGAGGTATGGGGCGCTGTATTATACTGGATGTAAGAGGTATGGGGCGCTGTATTATACTGGATGTAAGAGGTATGGGGCGCTGTATTATACTGGATGTATGAGGTACGGGGCGCTGTATTATACGCTGATCGGAGGCTGCAAAAACAACTGTCGTTTGAATGTAGCCTTAACCTGTATGTTCTGTAGTGATATACGTAATGTTAGGAGGGAAAAGGTTAGGGTGAGAATTTGGCATGGGGGTGGGGGTCAATTTTTGACTTGGCCGGCAGAAAAGCTAGGTGCACCAGCGCTGTGGGAAGGGGGGGGCTCAAGCTGAACTCTTGCACCAGGGCCCATGAGCCTTTAGCTACGCCCCTGCCTGTAAGACAAGTTTATCTTGAGGCATTCTGGTTCTTTTGTTCTTCTAGAAAGAAAGCTAGCTTGTATGTATCACTGTGATGCACAAGTTTTGTGGGATGTTGTAATTCTCTTGTCTCAATTTCAGTTGAATGTTACTTTGGAGGTCTCTCTGGTTCATATGACAGTGAACCAAAATGGTGACAGAAAATTTCTGAAGGTGTTTTCTATTTTTGCTATACAGGTGATGTATGCTCAGGTGAGCAGGAGACAGCTATAATTATACTTACCTGCACAGCAAGTAGGTAAGAAGAACAAAGCAGCAATCAGCACTGCATTATTTTCACACAACGGACTGAGATGCTTTCCTGTCTTCTAAACAGGCTTATGTAGCAAAGAAAGGAAAACTGCAAAGTCTCTCTCTCTCTCTCTCTCTCTCTCTCTCTCAAATTTGGCACATGAATCTTGTGTGGTTTGCCCATCTCTACTGCTGGGTTTTGCATCACCCCATGACAGAAAGGCCTAATAACTGATTGCCTCTTCACACAAATCGTTGTGCTCATTCCTTTGTGTTATCTATCTATCTATCTATCTATCTATCTATCTATCTATCTATCTATCTATCGTATCTATGAGTAGGTTGAGCTACATCGGCCATTGACTACACAGTCCGTGTATAAATCATGCTCTACGTCCTGACACTTTACCAGGAACCAGACTACATCCACAGGAAAGCTGGAGCGCTGGCAAATGTGACAACCTGCTGAGCATTACAAGTAGAAAAACAGAAGCCACATGAATGTAGATACTTGGCTTGACAAAGCCAAGAGTGGTTGTTGCTCCCGCTCTAGCCTTGCAGAGTTTGGCGCCTGTCTTATGATGGATGAGGGTTGCCAGGGTATCTGTATGTAGCGGTGATACATTGCGATGGCACCAGATGGTACAGTACAACTTCTATGATATGAGTTTTACCAGCAGGATTTATCAATGCCGACATTTCCTCTGTGTATTTGCATTTTGATTTAGCTGGAACGGGATTGCAGTATTTCAGGGATGGGATTCTGTATCCATCTCTAGGAGACATGAGTACTTTGTTTCCCCAGCCTTTTATCTACAGCCGGTTTAGATTTTCCATCTTCCTGATAGCCAGGCTTGCAAAATCTCTTGGAATGAAGCAGAACATGAAATTGTAGTCACTTAAATACACAGATACGAGGAATACAAGCTTAGCAATAATCAGAAATCAGTGTCCTAACATCAGGTTTATCCGCTTAGGGCAAGAATAGCTTCCAGCCATTTATACAAGGGATATGAACTATTGTTTAATTGGAAACGGAATTTAGTGGAACCGTCCTGCGGAGCTGTGTGCAGGGGGGGACTTACTGGTGGCGTGATCCTTGGTGTTAATGTGAGGTTATACTGTTGTTTGTACTACATTATTAGTTTGCTTCTGAATAAATAGATAGATATATAGATAGATAGATAGATACAACTGCCTGCTGAAATTGTAGTAAATTGCACTTTTATTCCTCCTGCGCGCGCTTTTCCGAGTGATCTTGATGTCAAGCGGCCCCTGGCTCTTCAGTTTGCCGGCGCTTCTCCGCCGCATAACAAAGCGAGCGCGCTTGCGAGAGCGCGCCCGCAATCCCCGCACGCAAGGGGTCACAGAAGCGCCGGCAAACTGAAGAGCCGGGGCCGGGATTGCGCAGTAAGAAATCGCACAACGCGCATGCGTGAGATTTGCGCGATCCCCGGCACCCAGGCAAACTGTCTATCACAGGGAAGTGGGGAGTGGCTTTCTTGACTCGAAGCAAGGAGGCCGCTGCCCCCTTGACTTCAAGATCACTCGGAAAAGCGCGCGCAGGAGGAATAAAAGTGCAATTTACTACAATTTCAGCAGGCAGTTCTCAGTATCAGGACCTTCATTAGAATCACACTGGTCTATACATTAAGGTAATGTTTACACTTTAATTTGCCTAAAGGAGGTGACAGGTTCCCTTTAAATAGATAGATAAATAGAGAAAGGCTCAGTCTGAGCCGAAACGTCGCACTTCCCATATCGGTAAATAAAATGTCATCTTTTACTATTTTCTATTTGAGATTTTGTTTTCTGTATTGGATCTTTGCCAGATCTTTAGGCTTGCACCTCTTGAACGTTTACAGTGCTGCCGTCTGTTTTTCTTTTTACTAGATAGATGAATAGATAGATGAAAATAGATAGATAGATAGATAGATATTAGATCGATAGATAGATAGATAGATAGATAGATAGATAGATAGGATAGATATAAGATAGATAGATAGATAGATAGATAGATAGATAGATATTAGATAGATAGATAGATATTAGATAGATATTAGATAGATAGATAGATATTAGATAGATAGATAGATAGATAGATAGATAGATAGATAGATAGATAGATATTAGATAGATAGATATTAGATAGATAGATAGATAGATAGATATTAGATAGATATTAGATAGATAGATAGGAGATAGATAGATAGATATTAGATAGATTGATATTAGATAGATAGATAGATAGATTATAGATATGAGATAGATAGATGTAGATAGATATTAGATCAATAGATAGATAGATATTAGATAGATAGATAGATATTAGATAGATAGATAGATAGTTAGATAGATATATAGATAGATAGATAGATAGATAGATAGATAGATAGATTGATATGAGATAGATAGATATTAGATAGATATTAGATCAATAGATAGATAGATAGATAGGAGATAGATAGATATTAGATAGATAGATAGATAGATAGATATGAGATAGATAGATAGATAGATAGATAGATAGATAGATAGATAGATAGATAGATAGATCACAATAAACACAAACATTGAAACAGTATAGAGGAAACACAAAATCGGCAGTATGAATTTCGGGGAGTAATAAGATGCATCCTGCCACCTGTGTCTGTGCAGTAGATATTAATATCTCTGGTATATCAGATATTACCTTTGCTTTGACATCCCCTAGAGCAGTCTCAGAGACAAGACATGTTGGGACACATTGGGGCAGGGTTATAAATGAAATCCCAAACATTTATTGCATTAAGCAGGATGCTGATCCTTTCCATATTTCTCAAGCCTGTAACACTTTTTCCGACATAATGGTTGCATACAGTAATTGTCACGGAAAACTGAGAGTGACCTAAAGGCCTGGTCATGTGGTCCAACTAATCAGCCAATTATCGGGAGCAAACCATTCATTCCTGATAATTGCCCATGTTATGTAGAGATGAGAGCTGTATATGCATGCAGCAATCATCCCATTGTATGGAAACATATGATTGCCACTAAGATCATTCATCCCCATGGAGAGTCTGGGACAATGTGCCGCTGGTGTATAATGATTTTGGGTACCTCGGAAGAATATAATCGCCGTGAGTGAGCATGGGGTGTTCTGTGGCACACTTAGGCCTCTTTCACACGAGCGTGACGGATTAGATCCGGATGCGTTCAGGGTGTGTTCAGGAAAACTCGCACCATTTTGCAGTAAGTTTAGTAAGGTTTGTCTGCGATTGCGTTCAGTTGTTCAGTTTTTTCCACGCGGTTCAATACGTTTTGATGCGTTTTTCACGCGCGTGATAAAAAACTGAAGGTTTACAAACAACATCTCTTAGCAACCATCAGTGGGAAACACATTGTATCCGCACTTGCTTCAGGATGCAATGCGTTTTTCACTGAAGCCCCATTTACTTCTATGGGACCAAAGCTGCGTGAAAAACGCACAATATAGAACATGCTGCATTTTTCACGCAACGCAGAACTGATGCATGAAAAAAATGCCCATGTACTCAGATCCATTGACATGAATGGGTCAGGATTCAGTGCAGGTGCTATGCGTTCGCATCACGCCACGCAGAAAACTCACTCGTGTGAAAGGGGCAATAATCTGGACTGGGCGTTCCCGATAATTGCCCAGATCACTGGCCCACGTAAAAGGACTTTTAGCAATGACCTATAAAGTGGTATAATTAACCCCATCTTCCTACCTCTATACCGGTTCAGCCAAGCATTCTGCGAGTAGGTGGCGACTAAAATCTTCATCAGTCATTAAAACCATTAAACACCGAATGTAAAAATGACACTTTTCTACCAAATGAAATAAATAGCAATGTTCTCTCATGTTTAATTATGGCCATTCAGCAACAAACCTCATCTATTTTTCAGGGAGGTATGCTGCAATTCACTGACGCTCAATCTCAATAAAATGAGGCCCTTATTAATTTGATCCAACAGAATCTGTACGGAATATTGATCTATTACTCTTATGACCCAAATTATTCATCTGGTTGAAAGAAGATGATTAATAATAGAACACCTCATTCTCTCCAAATGGGAATGTTCCTGCTTTCACTGCGCGTCTGTACAGAAAAAGCAGACAAACATGTAAAAGAGCAGACAAAATTATAGTCTACTGCAGGACCCCATCAAGGGCTGTTTGGACGCCAGGCAGGGCAAAACATTACAGATCTCCCACCCACAAAAAAAATAATAATACAGCTACTATATACAGTATTAATATTTTAGGAACAGGAGTCCAATCATACTACTAGTGTTGAGTGAATCGAAGTTAGCGAAGTGGAATTCAATCCGAATTTCAGGAAAATCCGAATTTCCTGGCGCTTCGTGGTAACAAATCAATTTTGAAGAGGCCGTCGGACCAATGTTGATTGAAGAAAACACTCCAAGTCTCTTGCACGCTGACATGTGACTTCACCCTGTTATCACACTGGGTGGGAGTGGTGATGTCATCAGTGATGACGTCATCGTGCCTACCCAGCATGATGACATCATCACGTCAGCACGCACCCCAATTGACGAGTTTGCTTCAATCAAGATGTCCACGATGGGCTCTCTGCAATCAAATGGATGAGGTGAGTGTGTATATTTTTGGGGGTTTAACCCTTGATTAACCCCCAAAAATCTAATTTTTGAAAACTTTGTTCATCTCTACATACTACCGTAACACCATCTAGTACAGCCCCCAAATAATATTTATCCTCAGGGGTAAGGTGAAACCCCCTAGATGGTGGAGACTCTGGGCTTGAGAAAGGCCATGAAGATTAAAGGGGTTCTCCAGGAATTAAAAAAATGAACATACTTAAATATTATTTTAGAATAAATATATTTACAAATACCTTTCATTACTTATAATGGCTCATTTAGTCTAGGGAGCAATCATTAGGAGAAATAAAATGGCCACCATCCTATCAGTAAACAACAAACCTGTCCTAATCACACAGGAGGACAAGTTACTTCACAACACTGAACTATAGAGCTGCCTCATCCTCCTGCTCTGCTTGTCATGAATGAAGATATGAAGTACAGAGGAGGGTGGGGGTTGTAGTAATGAGCAGCAGCACTTGTATGCAGTCTCCATTACCACAGCAACACACTACCACAGTCTGTCCTGTCCGTTCACTCTGTACTTCAAGTCTCTTCATAAACTAAATTCCCCAGAGATTCAGCTGAAGATCTTATCATCTGTATTCAGGATCATAATCCCTGACAAGTAGGGCAGAGAGGAGGATGAGGCAGCTCTTTACCTCAGTGTTATGAAGTAACCTGTCCTCCTGTGTGATCATGACAGGTTTTCTGTGAACTAATGGGACAGCGGCCATTTTGTTTCCCCTGATGATTGTTCCCCAGACAAAACGAGCCATTATAAATAATGAAAGGTATTTGAGAATATATTTATAATAAAGTAATATTTAAGTATTTTCATTTTCTTAATTCCCGGAGAACTCCTTTAAACATCGCTGCTATGTGCTTTAAGCTCTGATATAAATGATCTGGTGGTGCCTTGGAACTTTCTTTCATAAGAGAGACTAAGGCCCCATTCACACGACCGTATGTATTCCGTGATCCGTATAAAAATGGAACGGAAGACATACGGAAAGTCTTCCGTAGTGTTCCGTATTTTTGCGGACCCATTGACTTAAATGGGGCTATGGACGTGATTTTGCGGCCAAGTATAGGATATGTTTCATTTTTTTTTGCGGGAGAACTTCCGTGATATACGGATGCATTCCGCATTTTTTTTCTCCTATGGAAAAATGAATGGGTCCGTATGGTTCCGTATCTTATCTGCAAAAATGCGGATAAGATACGGAAATGTACATACGGTCGTGTCAATGGGGCCTTAGGCAGAAACAAAGGTTATCTGATGACAGATAAATACTGTACTTTCCAAACTAAACAACATACTGTTTTGTCCCAAAAATGGGGCCAAAAGTTCAGTGCCTCTTATAGTGTGAAGCTGAGGTGGAAAAGACATGAAAGTCTGCAGTAGACAGGGTGTGATGTGCTACATAGAGATATTGACATATGGAGTAGGTAGAGGCTGCAGGTGGATCACAATGTTTAATACCTTACAGTGATGCAGTCCACTCTATGCATATGCTTTATCTGGTAGGGGAGGAGTTCAGCAAACCGCCCCTGTGTGTGCAGCTGGTCTCATTGGTGGATGATGCTGATTGTGTCTTGGAGATCATGTGGGCTTTGCTCAGCTGCCTTGCCCTGGATGTGCCTGTCAGCAATTCACACTACACAATTGTACAGGCTACCTTCTACCTCAGGTACCAGCTACCCTATATATAGCTGTGTCCTCTAGATATAAACTAAACTCCTAACAGTGCATCATCCACAGACGTCCATAACAGTGTGTCCTCTACAGATCTTTCCCATAACAGTGTGTCATCTACAGATGTCTGCATCACAGTGCGTCATCCACAGACCAGTATGTCCTCCACAGATCTCCCCCATAACAGTATGTCCTCCACAGATCTCCCCCATAACAGTATGTCCTCCACAGATCTCCATAATGGTGTGTTCTCCACAGATCTCCCCCATATCAGTGTGTCCTCCACAGATCCCCTTAATAACAGTGTGTCATCCACAGACTACCAAAACTGAGTCATCCACATATCCCTCCCCATAACGGTTTTATCCACAGATTCCACCCCCCATAAATGAGTCATCCACAGATCTCCATAATGATGTGTCCTCCACAGATCTCCCCCATATCAGTGTGTCCTCCACAGATCTTCATAACAGTGTGTCATCCACAGACCCCCAAAACTGAGTAATCCACATATCCCTCCCCCATAACAGTTTCATCCACAGACCCCCCCCCCATAAATGAGTTATCCACAGATCTCCATAATGGTGTGTCCTCCACAGATCTCCCCCATATCAGTGTGTCCTCCACAGATCTCCTTCATGACAGTGTCATCCACAGACCCCTATAACTGAGTCATCCACAGATCCCTCCCTCTTAACAGTTTCATCCACAGATCCCTCCCCCATAAATGAGTCATCCATAGATCCCCCCATAACGGTGTGTAATCCAGAAACTTCCATAACAGTGCACCATCCACAGATCTGCCCCATAACAGTGTGTCATCCACAGATCTCGCCCATAACAATGTATAAGCCACAGATCCCCATAAGTGAGTCATCCACAAACTCTCACAAACTTATTCTATTAAGTATTTTAGCCCGCCATATGGTCCAAAAAATGTTTTTCTTATTTTTGTGTAGTGAATTTCAATACAAATATAATCTATTGGTCTGTTGTTATTTCCTACAGAAATGGAAAAACGAGTTGGAAATTCAGTACATCTATATCTTTCACTCTTTAAGGCCCATCTCAGTATTGACAATGAAGAGTTAACCCATTCTTTCCAGACTATTTCATGACACAACAAGTCATTCAGTTAGTTAAATAATCTGGTCTGCTCTGCACGTAGCATAGATTTCATTGTGCTTGGTGCCAGGCGTACTGGAGCCAAAATGTTTCCCTTGAGTCAGCGCTATTTTTGCCGCTGCTCCCTTTTTTTTACAATTAGATGATACAAAGCCGTTAAAAAATAGTAACAGTATGTTAATGAGGTTAATGTGACACAGCAGCCCATGAGCAATTTTTGCACCTGCATCAAAGATGAGAACAGAAGTGAAAATTGCACTTACAAAAGAACTATCTGAAGCCTTTTATAAAACAACATGCTAGTCAGGTTTCCTTACAAACTGCCAAGAACGATAGGAAAAAAAAGGTTGTGCTTTCGTTTTTTACCATACTAGATTAGAAATAAAACTTTAAAGGGATATTTGGGGCTGAAAAAACTCTATATAATACAAGTTAAGTACTTATAATATAGTGTCTGTTTGGCAAATTAGCTTTTCTTTGAGATTTTGTCTCTTCCTTCTCCAGGCAGGAAGTGCTGCAGCTTCTTTTTTCACACTACTGTAACTGTAGTCTCAGCTTCCATGCAGTGAGAGGAGACGATATGTTACACTTTCACCAGCCCTCTTCCCAGCTGGGTCAGTGGTCATAGGACCACACATATCCAGTGCTTGAGTGCAGATGTGACAAAAGGGAAGGGAGGCAGGTGAAAATGTGATGTATTGTCTCCTCTCACTGCATGGAGGCTGAGACTATAGATAGTGTAGTAGGAAGCGGAAGCGAAACCTAGGTCGGGTGATACACAAGGGAGAAACGCTGATTTTATGATGTGCCTGTGATGTTTTTACTTTTGTAAGCACATCAATTGATTTGGAATCGGTTCGTTGGTGAACCTGACTACCTCCAGATATAAGAGCAGTGCGGTCTTTTATTCTATATTGACAGTATAAGGTGTGAATTGGACCCACTTCACTGGAAGACCTGCAGAGCTCAACATTGCGGTATTGGGGATATTATAAATTTGTATACAGTGTGAAAAAAGAAGCTGCAGCACTTCCTGCCTGGAGAAGGAAGAGACAAAATCTCAAAGAAGAGCTCATTTACCACAGACACTATGGGGCTCATTTATTAAGGCTGGCCTTTTCCATGCCAGTCTTAAAGGGTTATTCTCATTTTAGACAATGGGGGCATATCGCTAGGATATGCCCCCATTGTCTTATAGGTGCGGGTCCCACCGCTGGGACCAGCACCTATATCCAGAACGGAGCCCCCGAACTGAATGAGGGCGCACTGCGCATGCGCAGCCGCCCTCCATTCATTTCTATGGGGCCGCCGAAAATCGCCGAGCGCTGGCTCGGCTACTTCCGTCGGCTCCATAGAAATGAATGGGAATGGTGGCTGCGCTCCCATTCATTTCTATGAGAGCAGCGGGGAGCTGCGCCTGGTGGTGGCCGGACCCCCGGAAACCCGGGGTCCTCCAGGCGCAGCGCTCCCCACTCTGTTCTGGATATAGGTGCGGGTCCCAGCGATGGGACCCGCACCTATAAGACAATGAGGGCATATCCTAGCGATATGCCCCCATTGTCTAAGATGAGAATACCCCTTTAAGTGTGTCCGTACTGCGCCGAAATTATGTGGGGGTGCAGGTCTCTACATAACTTTGGTGCTTCCTCCAACAGACAGACTTATATCTACACCAGCTCCCTTGCTGACATAGATTTAAGGCCTGTTTCACACTTGTGTCTGGTGGAGGATCTCAAAACTAGAATGAAATGGATCCGTGCCATTTAATACATCTGGATACATACTGATTATATTAAATCTAAACTGAAAAAAAAAAAAAAAAAACAGATCCGGTATGAAAATCCTTGTAAGTCAATGGGCGCCGGATCCGGGTTTTTAGCTAACAAAAAACAGATCCAGCCCACATGATTTACATTCATTTTGATTTCAGATCCAGTTTGTTCAGTTTCACAGACCGGACACAAAACTGCAGCAAAACAGAATGGAACACATCCTGTTGAATTTTTGCCTCCTTGACAATGAATCTCTGCCGTATCTCAAAACCGGAAAGCCACAGCACCAAGCCATGAAACATGCCTAAGCCATTTTCTACACCAAAAATGGAAAGAAAATGATGACGGAGACCAGCCTGGCAGCCTGCCTACGCCGCACCTCCTTTTCTAGATATGTCGGAAAAATTGCGAGAACACGAAAATTTCCAGATTTTGACGTAAATGGTGTGTGGCAAAATCTGCGACTGATACAGATTAAACAGTGAAGTGTTTTTTTAATATATCTATATATTACATAAAATAAAATATATCAATTTTTTGAGTATTGTGTAATGGAATATGTTCTTAGAGAGGTTTCTCACAAAGACCTTAGTTCATATTGACATCACCTGCTCAGGACCCCCTCAGGGCTCGAGCTGTCTATGAATTAGGGTCTGCAGTGTTCATTTACAGTATGAGCCACAAAGACTCCTGGTGCATTTGTAAATCAGGCCCAAAGGTCCCAGTTATACCAAAGGAGACAGTTATACCAGAGTGATCAGTGGTATCTTTTACATGCTAGTGCCCAAGGTTTCCATCTTCGTAATAGAAGTCTCTGATGAATGTTCATAACACAAGAGCCTTATGTGGAAAACCTCGTCCCTCGGTGCACCAAAACCCTAATTTGAATAAAAATAAAAATCTTTGTTCTTGGGAATGCTGCAACTGATTTTCACAGGACAAGTATAATCTTAATCAGCAGGATTTACCCTATCAGGCAGTATGCCTGCTTTCATAGGGTTGACCCTGAAGACAGGCGCTCTTTAAACCTGCAGCATGGGCAACTTAATGACATTATATTTAGCATTCTCAGTGTTTTGATTGTTCTTCACGGACTGCGCACTAAATACATTTTTAGTAGGAGATGCCTTGAAGGGGTAAGGATGAGAATAATCGAAGATGTTCTTATAATTACAGATGAGTGAATCGATTAACTTAGTTTAAAGCGTCTAATAAATAATTATAATTCACTTCAACCTGTGAATCTCAATTTTTGTTGGCTGCTGAATGAAAATGACTGGGGGTCAGGGTGGTCATTTACCCATGGTGTGTAGTGTGAGAATGACCTGTAGTAATGGTCAGTTATTCTTACACTGCTAAGCTAATTGAATGTTGGGAACTAATCAGTTGATACAGTCCCACTTTTTATTGAGCAGAGCCAGTGTCGGACTGGGGTCATCCGTAAAATTTATTTTGGGGGCCCACCATATGGATACATTCAAATATTACCTGCTCACACAGCAGCAAGATGCTACCAGATGATTGAATATGGGCGTCCCTGCAGCAACTTTGAGAAGGTAGGTCCTGGGGAGAAGAGGACACTGGTAGCTTTCCTCTATACCTAGACATCATCTCAGCTCTGATCAGGTCTATAATAATACACTGGGGAGAAGAGGACACTGGTGGCTTTCCTCTATACCTAGAAGACATCTCAGCTCTGACCATGTCTATAATAATAAACTGGGGAGAAGAGGACACTGGCAGCTTTCCTCTATACCTAGAAGACATCTCAGCTCTGACCATGTCTATAATAATAAACTGGGGAGAAGAGGACACTGGTAGTTTTCCTCTATACCTAGAAGTCATCTCAGCTCTGATCGTGTCTATAATAATACACTGGGGAGAAGAGGACACTGGTGGCTTTCCTCTATACCTAGAAGTCATCTCAGCTCTGATCGTGTCTATAATAATAAACTGGGGAGAAAAGCACACTGGTAGATTTCCTCTATACCTAGAAGACATCACAGCTCTGATCAGGTCTATAATAATAAACTGGGGAGAAGAGGACACTGGTAGCTTTCCTCTATACGTAGAAGTCATCTCAGCTCTTATTGTCTATAATAATAAACTGGGGAGAAGAGGACACTGGTGGCTTTCCTCTATACCTAGAAGTCATCTCAGCTCTTATTGTCTATAATAATAAACTGGGGAGAAGAGGACACTGGTGGCTTTCCTCTATACCTAGAAGTCATCTGAGCTCTGATCATGTCTATAATAATAAACTGGGGAGAAGAGGACACTGGTGGCTTTCCTCTATACCTAGAAGTCATCTCAGCTCTGATCGTGTCTATAATAATAAACTGGGGAGAAGAGGACACTGGTAGCTTTCCTCTGTACCTAGAAGACATCTCAGCCCTGAGCGTGTCTATAATAATAAACTGGTGAGAAGAGGGCACTGGTAGTTTTCCTCTCTACCTAGAAGTCATCTCAGCTCTGATCGTGTCTATAATAAAAAACTGGGGAGTTTATTTAATAATCTATCAGGTTTTCATATGAACATAGGCTTGTTGAGGTGCTGTACATTGAATATATGTATGTAGTGCAGAAAGTCTACTGTGTTTTGTGCCACTTGTGCAAGGGATGAGAGACTAGGGGCCCACATTGCTCAGGGGACCACCGGGGGATTCACCTGTACCCCTGTGGGCCAGTCCGAGGATGACCAGAGCTAAAATTCAACAAACTAAAGGAAACTGAGGTAAATTAATAGCAAGTAAATATCAACTATATGTACTTATACATTTCTATCTCACATATGGATACAATGATTAAAAATAATCATACATTAAGGGTACATTCACACGACTATATGTATTTTGTGGTTCACAAAATGCTGATCTGCAAAATATGGATGATGTCCGTGTGACATCCCCGCATCTGCTATCTTGCAGATCCATTGGCTTCAATAGGTCCATAAACAACATTTTGTGGCCAAGTATAGGACATGTTCTATATTTTGCGGAGTGGACATATGGATACAGAAAGCATAAGGAAGACAATCTGTGTGCTTTCTGTATCCGTGTGTCCATTCCACAAAAGTTAGAACATGGCCTATTCTTGCCCACAAATACAGACCACAGACCCAATTGAAGTCTGCATAAAAAAAAGATGGGAGCAAAACGAACATCACATAGATATCATCTGTATTTTGTGGATCTGTCTTTTGTTGACTGCAAAATACATATGGTTGTGTGAATGCTCCTTAAGATGTATGCGGAGGATTCATTTGTGGATATTATACGACTTGTATGTTACTATTTTCATCATTTTATACCTCTATTTGCTCTATTTGTAATTGTCAGCTTTGCTTCAGTTCAGCTCCAGAATAGGTGAAGATTAGCTGATCTGATGTCTCCCATATGCAACACACAGAGCAGAAGAAACCCTGTTCTCCTACAGTATCTCTGTGTAGCATACCTTCAAAAGCAGTAGCATACAGGGCAATATACAGCAATGTGTGGCAGTGTATCTGTAAATCCAGCACTGGGGTGAAACAGAAAACTTTCTAAATTTCAGCAATATCTCTGTGTGTCTCTCTGACTCTCACTTTGCAGCTGCTCCCCTTCCTCCAGTCTCCATAGACTTCTAGGGGCAGCATGTAACTTGATTCCTCAATGATCTGCCAATCCATTTATTTTCTCAAGATGGATTTTAGTAGTAAATTGAGGATAAATCATCAGTGCAGTAGGCAGGGTGGCGGAGAAGTGGCTTATAAGTGGGAAAGAGGCATTTTTCTCTAATAAGGTTGATTATAAAATGTATTTTCTTTGCTTTACTATTGATTTATATTAAAATGATAGTGCTTACAGTATATACAACTTATCACTTCATTAATATCCCATAAGATGGACTTTTTATTACTAGACTCCTATAACACAAAAAGAACTACAAATAGCAATAAAATGTTAAGTAATAATTTTTTACAATGAAATATAGTTAAATATAATGCTATGTTGTTTTTGTTAACTTAAGATTGCCTATGATTTAAACATGCCCGTCGTAGATGAAGCATATTTGCCAAATGTTTATGGCAGTTTACAAATGATATGGCTGTTTTTAAAGTTCTTTTATGCGCTAGCTTTCTATCCCAAGGGATATTGCGAATGCATAAAAGTAACAAGGATTTACCTAAGTAACACTGAGTGTAGAGTTTTACGAGTATGGTTTTTGGAGAATAATATACTTTTTAAAGAAACACAGTTTTAAGTCACCATATGGGATACATAAGCCTAAGAAATGATAACTTGTATATAAGAGAATATAAAGAAACATCTTAGTGTGGAAATGCAGGAGACACCAGAAAAACATTGTACAAAACAAATGCTATGTAAGGAAATCTGAAATATTTGAGCCCTAAAGCTACTGCACAGTGATCAGTGGCAATATACTCTACAACACCGGGCAATGAAAGGCAAAAAATGTGCATCCAAAAATATGACAAACAATGGTAAGCCAGACGACTTTTTTTAAAGCAAATAATCTAATGAGACAGGAAAAGATTGTGATCATGTCTTAAATGTTCCCCCAAAAAATATTATTATTCTTTCCTATAATCCCATGTCGTCTTGTCCCACTCAGGTTGCCACATCAAGCCCAGACTCTACATTTGTATGATGCCTATTTCTTTGGTATCAGGTATCATGTTTTTCTGATGCTGCATGACCATTTTCTTTGTATTTGTACTATGTTTATCTATTGAACGGAGATTTGTCTGGACTTTACATGTTTGAGTTTTATTATCAGCTCTGGTGGCTCCTGTGGATGTGCCCAATATATTATATGGGCACTTGATGTATTGTATACAATTTTTAATATTTTAGTGTAATTGTGTGTCCAATAAAGACTTTTTTAATTTTCTATATTCTGGATGTGCATGGTTATCTGGCTTTCTTTGGCCTTCTTGGCCTTTTGGGTTTATAGTGTTTGGTTACAAGCCATTTTGCACTCCGTTGTAGATCTAGTGTGCCCCCTATATATTTCTTTGATGCCCATGTATATGAAACAAATGTGTGGGGTCTGTGCATACTTGGGTCAGTACAGAACGAGAAGCCTGCGTTCATATCTGCAGTAAAGGTAATCTGTTCTGACAGAGTAATAGACTATTGTGGTTAGCGTATTTGGCATAGCTGAATACCGCCACACACTTTGACGATTATGGGATACGGCATCTTTCAGCTGGACAAATACCACAACTTTTAGGTATAAATGCTAGCGTTTGGCCTGACAAGTACTTGTCCGGAAGAAATCCGGCACGTTTGCTGAGGAGCCAGATCCCTGCTGGATGCTATTATAGTTAATGAGGATCCGGCGGTGCCTGGCAGTTTGGTGCAGTATCAGGCAGGGGTGCACCTAGCCTTTCTGCTGCCTGAGGTGAAAACCGAAATGGCGCCCCCCCATGCCAATTTCTTAACCTAGCCCCTCTGCCACAATGAAAACACTCATTGCCCATGGCCCTTCCACTGCCTCCCCCCTCTTGCCCCTACCTGGTGCTGCCTTAGGCGATCGCCTCACCTGGCCTCATTGGTGGCGCACCCCTGGTATCAGGTTATGCCGGATATAGTTAGGCCCCATTCACACGACCGTATATTTGCGGGCCGCATTACTGCGGACCCGCAAATATACGGCGGGCCGCCCGGCGTGTGTTCCACACGCTCGGAACACATGCCGTGCGGCCCCATAGAAAATGCCTATACTTGTCCGTGCGCACATAGAGGTGAATGAGGCCGCATCTATTCCCGCATTTTTGCGGATAGATACGGCCCCATTCATATGGTCGTGTGAATGGGGCCTTACTGTGGTAGTCTGTTCCTCTGCCAGAACACCGTTACCGTAGATGTGAAACCACCTTTACACACTTAATGGCTCAGATTAATTTCTACGGATGACACTTCCAGTTTTTGTTTGCACTGGTTTTCATACATGAGCTCCATGACAAGTTGGCAAGATGGTATCATAAGGGAAAGTGGAGTTTCCCCTTGTAATTATTTATGTATGAGCCCCTCAGACTAATGAGAGATTTTTGGACAAGAACAGAAGGTTCACTCACAGGATGACTATGCTGGATCTTCTTGCATATTGATGGCATGCTATCAGCACTTCCACTCCAATGATTTCTCTGGGAAGACTGCCACCAGTCTCTTACACTGGAGAAAGCAATATTGGGGCATGATGGTTGAAGTAATGTGAGAAATCTCCCTGAAGGAACTTTTCTTTGAAGAAAGGTTTAATTTCAGAACAATGCAGTGTATTTTTTAGAATCAGTATATTTCTCAGGCTCTAAACACAAACATTCCCTATTATAATAATCCATTGTATGCGATCCCTTCTATTTATTTCTAATTAGCTTTCAATAATCAGGAATGGATGACAGGAGAACACAATAGTCTTCAGGCTCATCATGTTTTCTAGGAAATATCACTTACAAAGCTTAGCTACAAGTCTCATATACAGTAATACACTGGATTGAATTTTTTGTGTGGATTATTTTCTTTTCAGGGGATTTAAAGGTGTTCTTCAAGCCTGAGAAACCATGTCCAAGGGTCTTGGCAGGGTGCAAAAACTTTAAAAAAGACCTGTCAAGAGTAGTCCATGTTCAGTGCCAAGCTCCCATCTCTGCCGTTTCCAGTCCTAACTGGACCAAGAGTATGACCATACACCACTGCAGGTCAATCAATGGCCTCAGCTGTGATTGAATAGCACATAACTAGGGATGAGCAAATTAAGTCATACAAATTTGTTCATAAACCAGACTTCTTGAGCAGTGATGGGCTCTCCTCAAGAGACTCTCCTCCTTGATTGCCACAGTCCAGACATCTCATCTGACCCTGTCAAGCTTGGACCTGTGCTCTTGCTCCAAGTAGCAGCGTAATCGCAGAGGTTCTGCTTCTGCTACCCTAGCAGAGCAGATGCCGACTGTGCATGCGCCACCACACTTTTGGGTGTACGGATAAATTCACTCATCTCTACCCATAACCAAGGCCGCTGATGAGGTCATTAATCTGGATGGCTGTGGTAATGTGCAAGTAGACGGTATGCACACTTCCAGTGCAGAGGTGTGTTGTGTTTCTGACAGCTGAGTCTTTTTTAACTTTTGTACTCTGCCTAGCCTCCTGTCCATGGGATCTCAGTGTTAGAGAACCCCTTTAACAGTCTATATAGGCAAAAGAAAATAACTTAAACCAGGGAGATTAAAATGAAAGTGATAGAAAGTTTTACAAAGTGTATATGTTGTAAATTTGATCAATACAGTTAAAGGCTTCAAAATAGACAAAATTTATCAAAACTGATCCAAACAAAAAAATATACCAGTTACCTACAGCAATCACATTCTGGATCAAATATTTGGGAAGCCTCTTTTTATATGAAAGCTGCAACCAAGCTGGTTGATATTGACAACTGCTCCAGTTTTTACTATTAAAAAAAAAAAATCTCCCCTACTGATAACTTACGAGCTGAGCAGGTTGTCTCCCCACGCAATGGATATGTAGGGAGAGTTTCATGCTTATATTCCTTGGCCTTCAGCCTCTTTATACAAGAGTATGAAACTCAGTGTTGTACATACCACAAAGACAGCTCACGTACCCACTTTGGAGCTCCACAAGAAAGGGAGACCATCTCAGTTTCTCTCTAATGGGCAAAGGAAACTTGAAGACTAGCCCCCTGTTCACAGGCTCTGCAACATCAGCAATTAAGACAAATGGAAAGTAGACCAGGGGTTGTCCCACAAAAATTATTCTACAGTTTTCAAACCAGTACCTGGATGTGAATACTTTTGCATTTGCATGTAATTAAACATTTAGCATAGCCACTAAGTTATTCAATAAACTGTATCTGTATAGCGCCACCTGCTGTTTGTTTTTTTCTTATTTCTTTCTCCAGCTCATTGAAGTGGCCGCACATGCTCAGTTTCATCCTTCAACTGCCTTCTGAGCTGTGATAGGGAGAGTCGAGACATGCCCCCTTAGCTGTGATAAGGAGAGCTGAGACACGCCCCCTTAGCTGCAGCAGAAAAGACACTCTCCTTGAGCAGTCATCTTGATATAAATCTAGCAGAGCAATGAATGGGGAGATCTCTGGACCCATGTGAGGTACAGGGTCGGTTCTAGCTTTGTTATAAGGAGATTGTCATGTACTACATGATGTCTGATTTTCATTTTTACATTTGTCATGGGATAACCCCTTTAACAGGGTGTGCTGAGACTTTTCTACTGATGGCATATCTGGCATATCCTCTAGGTAGGTCATCGGTATCTGATCAATATGGGTCCAATACCTGTGACTCCCTCCGATAAGCCTTCCTGCAGTTTAGCCTAGGCCATGTGATGTCACGTTCATCGGTCACATGACCTAGGTACAGCTAAGATCCATTGAAGTGAATAATACCAATCACAAGCGCCATGAAAGGAGGTAGGCCATCAGTAGAAAAGTCTAAGAGAACCCCTTAAGTCTTCCAACAACCCTTCACATGCAAAAAAAAAAAAAATAAATAATAATAATAATAATAATAATAATTCATCAGCATTGGGGGGTGCCTGACCCAAATGAATGTTGTTCATCTATGCCCTCAATAAATCCTTATCAATGGAGATGTACTGGGAATTTATTTGGATAGCAACTCATTCTTATGCCTTCAAAAATGTCAAGCTCTTATTTTTGCACTGTACACATGTAAGACAATTGTAAGAAGCACTGATTTAAGCAGCTCTTGTGTATTGTGGTTAAAACCAAAGGATCACAAAGAGCTCATTTATACAGAACAGATTCATCTTTCTGCTCAGGATAGTCTACCACAGAACACTATCAATGGCCAGTCACTGTCAATATGCCCAGCACCGAGCTAACGGCTTATACAACGAAGCATCACACAGAACGGTAAGCACTGTCTCTCGCTTCTACAGCTGATTGCTTAACCACAGACGTGTGCAAATGTACAGTCGTGGAGATGGGTTTAACCCTTTCACGTACAATTGCACATCTCTGCCCCTTGAGACAAAGCTTTTTAACATGCAGACAACTGAGAGATACGGTACATTTTTCCTTTTAATTCATTTTCTGCATAGTCCAAGCCCAAAAGTTACTCAGATGAAGGCAATTTTATCTTTTGGTCTTACTATTTTTAAGTTATAAAAATTGTCTTTTGGGATACAGTAGAACACATGCAGTGGTCAGGCTTATTGATATGTGGTGTCCCTAAATCAGTCCATTGCAGCTGCTCTGTGAGACCATATAGCAGGAACCCTACTGTGATGTTAAAGCTCAAACTGTGACATTAGGTTTCACCCCAGACCCCTGAAGATGCAGGCTTATGGCGAGACATTTTTTTTGGGGGGGAAGAATCATCCCCTGAAGATGCCAGCTAATAGTGAAACATGTTGGAAGGGGGCATACCCTGAAAATGTCGGTTAAGAGTGAAATATTCTGGGTGGCATCCCCTGAAGATATAGGCTACTAGCGTAACATGTTTGGAGGGGGCATCCCCTGAAGATGCCGGCTAATAGTGAAACATGGTGGGAGGGGGCATTCCCTGAAGATGCCGGCTAATAGTGAAACATGCTGGGAGGGGGCATCCCCTGAAGATGCCGGCTAATAGTGAAACATGCTGGGAGGGAGAATCCCCTGAAGATGCCAGCTAATAATGAAACATGTTGGGAGGGGACATCCCATAAAGATGCTGGCTAATGATGAAACATTCTGGGGGGCATCCCCTGAAGATGCTGGCTAATAGTGAAACATGTTGGGAGGGGACATCCCCTGAAGATGCTAGCTAATAGTGAATCATGTTGGGAGGGGGCATCCCATGAAGATGCTAGCTAATAGTGAAACATGTTGGGAGGGGGCATCCCCTGAAGATGCTGGCTAATAGTGAAACATGTTGGGAGGGGGCATCCCCTGAAGATGCTGGCTAATAGTGAAACATGTTGGGAGGGGGCATCCCCTGAAGATGCTGGCTAATAGTGAAACATGTTAGGAGGGGCATCCCATGAAGATGCTAGCTAATAAAGAAACATGTTGGGAGGGGGCATCCCCTGAAGATGCTAGCTAATAGTGAAACATGTTGGGAGGGGGCATCCCCTGAAGATGCTGGCTAATAGTGAAACATGTTAGGAGGGGCATCCCATGAAGATGCTAGCTAATAAAGAAACATGTTGGGAGGGGGCATCCTCTGAAGATGCTGGCTAATGGTGAAACATGTTGAGGGGCTTCCCGTGAAGATGTCAGCTAATGGTGAAATAAATTGGAGGGGCATTTTATTAAAGGGGTTTTTCCAAGCTCCCAATATTGATGACCTATCCTCAGAATAGGATCAATAGAATCAATATCTGATCATTGAGGGACCAACAACCAGCACTCCTACCTATTCAAGTGAATGGTAGCTTAGCTTCAGTAATCTAGCCTACACTTCGGACAGAGCTGTGCTGCCCTCTCCATTCAAAGTGGTAGCTCTGATGGTTACAAGGAACAGCTGATAGGTGGGAATGCAGGGTGTCGAACACCCATCAACTGGATATTGATGATGTATCCTGAGGATAGTGCCCCTGCTATGTGACCTCTGTCCACTATGTATGCCCCTGGGCAATATACGCAGGACATGCAAGATTTATAAGGACAATTGTGCATATCCCATCCATAGACCCAACTGTCATGTAAATTGACTGCTGGTTTACCCTCCTTGCTATGTAATCACCATACTGGATCCACGATTTGAGTACTATTTACAGATGCAGCAGAGCTGATTTTATCATTCTCTTGAAAGCTTTGTACACTGTGATAACTCATTGAGCTAGGCTAAATCAGTCGGTTTACTTTCCTTCCTATGGACACATCTTGAAATCATACTGAATTTACTTCTTATGACAAATGCCATTGGCTGCATTGACAAACTCATGTCTTCTACATTTACACTGAAAACCAAAAAAAAAGACTTCAGTCCGTTTCATTGTGAAGACCAACTACACACAAGAAAGGTATAAAACCTTTATTCCATTATCTACATGAATTTTAATAATATAATAAAATCTTTAGTCCATTATCTACATGCATTATAATAAAATTCTATAATTTATAAGAATTTTTATATCTGAAACGCGTAAGCTATTGTTACTGTTAGGATAGCATGCATCATTTTCTACATGTTCTACAATAAAGGAGGCATTTTATCTGAAGTTCCTGGAGTGCTGGATCTAGTTCTTCTGGACATATAACTGCTCTTTGGGCTTGTCCTCGCTCCTTTAGGACTTCATGTTAGAGAGGTGAGCTGGTTCACATTTTTGGATAGTTCATTAGAGCGACAGCGGTTTCTGGTTCTACTTAAAGTAACAGAGTCTGAAGTCCTACTGCTGTGTCTACCACACATGAGGGCTGAGCCAGACGAGTGCATGAGGAGTAGTGAACACGTAGGTTCTCCTACAGAGGTCTGGACTGAAAACAGCATGGATTCATCTTTACAATGCTGTGCAGGTGGCATACCTGAGTATATCTGGTGTCTGCAAAGACCCCCCCTCGATGGAGACTCATAAATCATGTATGTAAGAGGTGATTACAAGACGGCATTGCGGTCCATGGAATCACGGTACTGTTACTTGTCTGAACTGCAGACACACTTATGGTATATATTGCAATCACTTATCCACATACCTTTGCTACATTGTTGCTATAAGTTGTAATCTCATTATAGGGGTTGTATAATTGTATTTCATGGTACTTTTTGTGGTTCCTCCGAACTATTAAGATATATGCAATAGGAGAACTTGGAGCTCCTTGATTGATGCAAAATCTAATGTGTGGCCTGCAAGGATGACATATCATTTATATTACTGGTCAATGCACCCCTTGGGACCCTTGGGCTCCAGGGTCTGTAACTTCTACTCTTCCAATAGGTAAGCCCCTTGCTGCAAGCCATAGGTCAGTTCTTATATCTGATGCAACTATAACACAATATGAAATTGTAACATACAATAGATCAAACCAGCTTAACTCTGATGTTGCCCTGTATGTGAAGTTCTTTGATGAATATTGGTAGTAGCACTATTCTAACGGAAATTCTGGAATCACTTTTGGCCATGTTGATGCCAGCAGCACAAGAACTTATACTTTTATACAGTATATTGATTGTCTTTTAGGGCACTTTTTATCACGTATGAAAATTAGGCTTCACAGAGAATAAAAAACACTATGGACCCCTTTAATAACATCTGATCACGTAAATGTGCTTTTATTTCCAATACACTACAGTACTAATGCTAACCAGCTAGTGTACATGACACACTAGTTACCCTCTGTATGTAAATGTATTCTACACCAACCCGCTGGATAGATAACATCATGACTGATTTGCTTTATAATAAAAATATTACAACGCACAGTAGGTGAATCAAACCTTCTGTAGATATAGAAATAAATCTATTGTTATATTTTTTTTGCATTGCTGTATACTGCAGGTGTCATTTATACATTATATCCTGTACTACTCTCCTATGTATATATCACAGGATTGCAATCTGTAGATTTCAGTACATTCCCTTCCAACGTTGCCCAGTGCTGCCCCCCTCTGTCTGACCCTAATGTTTTTCACAAAGCACCTGCTATTTCATGTGAATGCTTCCATGCAGCTCACATTGTCTTCCTCACAATGAAATTATTCAACAACAGCTAATTTGGTTTTCTAAATTATATCGTTACAAGAAGTAGAGATTGGTGAATATGTCATAATTCTCTTTTCCATTGATTCTTTACAATGTGAATCTCTGTGGCTAAGAGAATGTTAAAAAGTTCTGTTCACCAAGATTCGGATCAGTCTGATTTGCCACAAAGCTCAATCCTGTTGGGTTGATGCCACCTCCCCTAGGGGAGTTTTACTTAGTCTGAAGGATTAATCCTAAATGAAATCCTATTATTTTTTGTAAGGTAAAGTTAGACCATTTTATCAGAGGTAAACTACTGTACAAACGGTTGTGTAATAAGAGACCACACATTCCGACAAATAGTTGTTAGATTTGTAGTTACATAGTAACTAAGTCATAGGAGAATACATATAATCTGAAACTTACAATTTTTCATCATTTCTTTTTATGTCAGAAAGTTATAGTGGTCATCTGGTAGATCATATGGCAAGACGACTTCATGACCACCTTGCGCTGTAGAATTCCAAGTCTAGTAAAAGCGAATATACATATGTCCCATCCAGACTTATAGAAACTGTCTATTGAATTAGTTGAATCTTCCCAAACATATTGACTGTCTAATGCACATAGGATGATCAGGAGAGAGCTGAGAAACTTGAACTTAGCTTCTACCAGTGATATCTCCTATAAGCCTTTATATGTGCTTTTTTTTTTGTTCAGTTCTCTTTAGGCTTATTGTTAAAAAAATCTGTATATTCCTGACATTCACCATAAGGTTCACATTTTCTGGTTACTCTCATCAGATGAAATACATAACATGAGTACACTTCAACTCTTGGTAGAAGAACCACCATGACTGAGCAGTGATATGTCCAAAATACCTAGGAGGTATAGAATGCAATCTCTAAACTTGACCATGCAAAGAAAACTATATAGCAATAGACACATGGGACTGAGTCCAGCCAAGTCCTGAGCCAGCAGCAGCTCGATACATACAAATGAAATGGATTTGTGTTCTGCCTTATGGATTTCTCAGGGCTCTTCTCTCAATACTATTGTTTTTTTTTTTAGTCCAGTCTTACTTTAAAATGACATGATCTATAACATAGCACGGTGGAAACTCCATGAAACCTACTTCATTTTTAAGGCAGTAAAATACATCTATGGTCCATAAACTATACTTACTGGGTTCATTTCCATGTGTGATGGGTAGAGCAACCTGAGGTTCCATAGACAATGTAGACCTGTAGTATTACACTGAATGCCTATCCCTTATTGTATAGTATGTAGTATTCATCCATGACCATTTATGATGCCATGACCAGTCCACAGTAGAAGACTATAGAAGTATAAGGCATTCATTCTGCATGCTCCAAAGTATACATCATCACCAGGATCTGTTCCTAGTTATTATACCAAACCCTGAGGATCCACATGCTAAACCCAGCACATACTGTATGTACAGGCATTTAATCCCTGGTGTAAACTTTTAAAGATTTGTTGAATGTCACATTTTCAGCTTGCCAATACACACCTCCACGTCCTCACAACACCCCATGCGATGTATTCACAGAGCATTGACTTCCCACGCATGTTTCTCACAAATTGAACTAGTCAAGCCTGGAACTCATTAGCCTTGGGTTCATCTATGAATTGTTTAATATCAGTTATCACCCCATAACTGGGTCTTATGGCTTTGACTCCCAGGTGGCCTAAGCAGAAATTAAATATGGCCTTAGGTAGATGAAGGAAGATGGCTTGTACAAAGCGTTTAACCCCTTGTGCACCACCACTCTGCAGCACAGCTCCCCAGCCTTGTGCTGCACATTGCTGCAAACTGTTAGCCACAAGTAGCATCTGACTGCAGATGGGCTATGGCTTGCTTGCCACTTCCATAGACATATGTAGTGTAATGCTGTCTAATATCAATATCTGTTGCATGGAACAATATGCATTTACATAAGTCATGCAATCATCCTCCCCAGGCATGCAAGCAGCTCCAGGAAAACGCATTACTGCACACTCTTTCACAGCCACAGACACCTGATGATGGACTCTAGGTAGGTGTACCTCTTTGTGCAGCTCCCACCGAGTAAAATCCTACAGCTATGAGGAGGATCAGGTAAGTCAGCAATGGTCGAGGCTCCATCCTCATCACAGGTCACCATCAGCCATCTCCAGTCTTGAATACCAGATTGCTGCAGTCTTCTTACAGTGTAGACTTGGTTCAGTGAGTGGAGCTCTTGTTCAGACCTGGCTGTAGGATGAAAGCAGTTCTCAGAAGAGGCATGTGATGACTCCTTCCTTAGTCTGCTGGCGGTAGGTGTTTTCCAGGATCTCTTGAGTCATGCCTTCTGTACACATCTGTTTCTCCCCCTCTCTTCCTGGATGCGATCTCTTAGGTGCCCTACAGTAAACATGGCTTTGGGTAGATTTGCTCTAGCAGAGTTTAGGTTCCTCTTGGTTATGGTTTATCCAATATCCTTGGACTGCAGAGAGATGAATGACACACTAATGCTATGGTCGGGGGAGACACGTCTGTCCCTGGAGAGTCTTTATGGGTCTGCTGCTGACCAAGGAATACTCCAGATATTCCAGTGCAGTGAAGACAATTGGCTTGCTTTTGTAGTTTGCTTGCTGAGCAGTGCTTCTTCTCTCTTGTATTCCTCCCCACTTCTGGATACGTTTATTACTTGCTTGTTCCTCCTTGGATACAGAAGCTACAGTAATGTTCTTTCAGCAGGAGTTTGTCTACAGTTCCCACTTCTGGAGCTCCACTAGGTCCTTCTGCCTTCCATAGGTTAGCATTGCGCTGGCTCAGTCAATCCCTCTACCTCCCTCCTCTTCCCTTCCCTTGGCAGCATTGCCAGGCTTAAGCATTCTCAGCCACAGACCACAAGAAGCTGATGAATATTTAATGATCTATGCCCTTGCCTTCAGCCAATAGGGGCTGTGAAGCTGGGAGGCGGGTGTGTCTTGAAGGATTGCTGCTGTCCAAGGAATAGAAGAGCTGTCTTTGCAGGCTGACTTCTGTCAGCTCTGGAGAGCTGCATTGGAAGCAGTGCACTAGGAGAGGATTTCTATTGCTGTGATGTTTGGAGGTGTGGAGTCATTGTTTTATATGAATATGTGCAGGTACAGATCAGGATGTGCACTTGTAAGGGTTAATTTCTAAAGACCGATTTGGTGCTGAATCTGAGCTTCCAGCGCTGCTGCTTCCTGGAGAGAGAAAGAGAGAGAGAGATAGAGAGAGAGCTGTCCAGTGCTGAATCCTCCATCTGGTGCTGAAGCTGGTGTGTACACAACTACCCAGTGCTGAAACCACAGTGTACACAGCTATCCAGTACTGAAACCAGTGTGTACACAGCTATCCAGTACTGAAACCAGTGTGTACAGATCTATCCAGAGCTGAAACCAATATGTACAGAACTATCCCGTGCTGAAACCTCCATCTATTGCTGCTCACTGAAGATGCTGAAGCTATTGTGTACAAAACTATCTTGAGCTGAAACCAGTGGATACAGAACTATCCAGTGCTGAAACCTGTTTATAGTGCTCTAGCCAGAGCTGAAACCAGTGCTTATAGATCTACCCAGAGCTGAAGCCAGTGTAGAGAGATCTATCTAGTTCTGAGGTCAGTGTGTAGAGATCTATCCAGAGCTGGAAGCAGTGTATAGAGATCTATCCAGAGCTGAAGCCAGTGTGTACACATCTATCCAGAGCTGTTGTCAGTATGTACACATCTATCCAGAGCTGAAACCAGTATGTACACATCTATCCAGAGCTGTTGTCAGTATGTACACATCTATCCAGAGCTGAAGCCAGTGTGTACACATCTATCCAGAGCTGTTGTCAGTATGTACACATCTATCCAGAGCTGAAACCAGTATGTACACATCTATCTAGAGTTGAAACCAGTGTATAGAGATCTATGTAGTGACAAAAACAGTGTATAGAGATCTATGTAGTGACAAAAACAGTGTATAGAGATCTATGTAGTGACAAAAACAGTGTATAGAGATCTATCCAGAGATGAAACCAGTGTATAGAGGTCTATCCAGAGATAAAAGCAGTGTATACAGATCTATCCAGAGATAAAACCAGTGTATAGAGATCAATGCAGAGCTGAAACCAGTGTGTAGAGATCTACCAGAGCTGAAACCTGTTTATAGAGATCTATCCAGAGCTGAAACCAGTGTATAGAGATTGATCTAGTGCTGAAGCCAGTGTATAGAGATCTACTGTATCTACTGTAGTGCTGAAACCAGTGTATAGGAGGTCTATCCAGAGACCAAATCAGTGTATAGAAGTCTATCCAGAGATCAAACCAGTGTGTAGCAGTCCACTAAAGCTGAAACCAGTGTAAAAAGATCTATCCAAAATTGAAACCAGTGTGTAGAGATCTGTCCAGAGCTGAAAACAGTCTATAAAGATGTATCTAGTGCTGAATACATTATGTAGAGATCTATCCAGAGCTGAAACCTCCATCTATTGCTGATCACTGCTGATGCTGAAGCTATTGTGTACAAGACCTATCCAGTACTGAAACCAGTGTGTCCAGACCTATCCAGTGCTCAAACCTGTTTATAGTGCTCTATCCAGATCTGAAACCAGTGCATATAGATCTATCCAGAGCTGAAGCCAGTGTATAGAGATCTATCTAGTTCTGAGGCCAGTGTATAGAGATCTATCCAGAGTGGTAACCAGTGTGTATACATCTACCCAAAGCTGAAGCCAGAATGTATACATCTATTCAGAGCTGAAGCCAGTATGTACACATCTATCCAGACTTGAAACCAGTGTATAGAGATCTATGTAGTGATTAAAACAGTGTATAGAGATCTATCCAGAGATAAAACCAGTGTATACAGATCTATCCAGAGATACCACCAGTGTGTAGAGGTCTACCAGAGCTGAAACCAGTGTATAGAGATCTATCCAGAGATTAAACCAGTGCGTAGAGGTCCACTAGAGCTGAAACCAGTGTAAAGAGATCTATCCAAAATTGAAACCAGTGTGTAGAGATCTATCCAGAGCTGAAAACAGTCTATAAAGATTTATCTAGTGCTGAATCCATTATGTAGAGATCTATCTAGTGCTGAAGCCAGTGTATAGAGATTGATCTAATGCTGAAGCCAGGATATAGAGATCTATCCAGAGTTGAAACCAGTATATAGAGATCTATCTAAAGCTTAAAACAGTGTATAGAGATCTATCCAGAGCTTAAACCAGTGTGTAGAGTTTCTACCAGAGCTGTCCACTAGTAAAATTTAGGAGCCCACCATACAGATACATTCAAATATTCCCTGCTCACACAGCAGCAAGATGCTACCAGATGGGGGTCCCTGAAGCAACTTTGAGAAGGTAGGTCCTGGGGAGAAGAGGACACTGGTAGCTTTCCTCTATACCTAGAAGACATCTCAGCTCTGATCGTCTATAATAATAACCTGGGGAGAAGATAACACTGGCAGCTTTCCTCTATACCTAGAAGTCATCTCAGCTCTTATTGTCTATAATAATAAACTGGTAAGAAGAGGACACTGGTGGCTTTCCTCTATACCTAGAAGACATCTCAGCTCTGATCATGTCTATAATATTAAACTGGGGAGAAGAGGACACTGGTAGCTTTCCTCTATACCTAGAAGTCATCTCAGCTCTGATCGTGTCTATAATAATAAACTGGGGAGAAGAGGGCACTGGTGGCTTTCCTCTATACCTAGAAGACACCTCTGCTCTGATCGTGTCTATAATAATAACCTGGTGAGAAGAGGACACTGGTAGCTTTCCTCTATACCTAGAAGACACCTCTGCTCTGATCGTGTCTATAATATTAAACTGGGGAGAAGAGGACACTGGTAGCTTTCCTCTATACCTAGAAGTCATCTCAGCTCTGATCGTGTCTATAATAATAAACTGGTGAGAAGAGGACAGTGGTAGCTTTCCTCTATACCTAGAAGACACCTCTGCTCTGATCGTGTCTATAATATTAAACTGGGGAGAAGAGGACACTGGTAGCTTTCCTCTATACCTAGAAGTCATCTCAGCTCTGATCGTGTCTATAATAATAAACTGGGGAGAAGAGGACACTGGTAGCTTTCCTCTATACCTAGAAGACACCTCTGCTCTGATCGTGTCTATAATATTAAACTGGGGAGAAGATAACACTGGTAGCTTTCCTCTATACCTAGGTGTCATCTCAACTCTGATCGTGTCTATAATAATAAACTGGTGAGAAGAGGACACTGGTAGCTTTCCTCTATACCTAGAAGACATCTCAGCTCTGATCGTGTCTATAATAATAAACTGGTAAGAAGAGGACACTGGTAGCTTTCCTCTATACCTAGAAGACACCTCTGCTCTGATCGTGTCTATAATAATAAACTGGTAAGAAGAGGACACTGGTGGCTTTCCTCTAGACCTAGAAGACATCTCAGCTCTGATTGTGTCTATAATAATAAACTGGGGAGTTTCTTTAATAATCAATCAGGGTTTTATATGAACATCGGCTGGTTGAGGTGTTGTACATTGAATATATGTATGTAGTGCAGTAAGTCTACTGTGTTATGTGCCACTTGTGCAGGGGGTGGGAGACTAGGGGCCCACATTGCTCAGGGGCCCACCTTGCTTAGGGGCCCACCAGGGGATTCCCCTGTACCCATGTGGGCCAATCCGAGCCTGTGTGTATATCCAAAATTGAAACTAGTGTATAGAGATCTATCCAGAGCTAAAACCAGTGGATGCCTATTTACCGATTAGTAGATATTCAGCGATGAAGCTTTCTATGTGGAGTGAAGTAACACTGAGGCTGGATACAGAGCTGTTTAATGCTAAAGCCTCTATAGAGGGCGCTCTGAAGCTTGTGTGAATAGGGGACAATTAAGTGCTGAAACCTAAATAGAGAGCAGTCTGAGGCTGAACCCTATTTAGAGAGAAGTTTGAAGTTAGTTTCTCCATAGCAGGGATCAGCAACCTCCGGCACTCCAGATGTTCTGAAACTACAACTCCCAGAATGCTCCATTCACCTCTATGGGAGTTGTGAGAACAACCGAGCATGTTTCCATGCTGGGAGTTGTAGTTTCACAGCAGCTGGAGTGCCCAAGGTTGCTGATCCTTGCTCTATAGAGAGCACTCTGAAGCTGGATACGGAGCTGTCCAGTACTGAAATCCTTTCTTCAAAGCTATCCAGCGCTGAAACCACCACAGAGAGCAGTCTGAGGCTGAGAACTATTCGCTAACCCTTTCAGTGCTGAAACATTAACAGGAGTGGTGTGAAGAGGAATCTGGCTGGAGCTATCCACTGCTGGAACCCTATAGATGGCATCTGTCCACCACTGATCCTCTATACAGACTGTCTAATTACTAGTGTCAGACTCTGCTGCTGATCCTTCTTACCGAGGTATCAGCGCTTTACATGCCATGGACAGTCAGCTGGTGCTGGAGCTGCTTTCCAGGACACACTACAGTATTATAGCTCAGTAGCAATCAGAAATGATGGGGGCAGTAGTCCAGTGCTCAGATGGCAGTCTTACACCTAATGCTGTACTCTTCCTAATAGAAATAGCTACAACCAGCAGAATGATGTAAAATGCCTTTAATCAGGTAAATGAGTACTGCTACTCACTAATACATCTACACACGTTATAATATGTCCATCTACATACAGAAATAGAAGAAAGTTTCATGTAGATGATGCATTCCATAACATGATCACACATACACCTTGTGTAGTAGAACCGCTGTCACGAGCACACTGTGTCATGTGCAGCACTTGCACTGTCTGCATGTTGGAGGCTGTGATGTATTTTTTATTTTAGCAGTAGGGGGCACATGCTGTATGTTAATAGAGGTGTGTGATGTACTGTATGTGCAAGTGGATGGAAGTGCTTTACTGAACTGCTTGTTACGACATTCACAAAGGTTTGTGTATCTGTCATCGGACAGTAGGTTTATCTGTCTATCTGTCTATCTATCTTAAATCTATTTACCTTTCTTTCTTTCTTGCTTTCTTTGTATTATATATCTCTTTATCTATTATCTGTCTATATTTCTATCTATCTACAGTTGCAGCTGAACAAAACTTGATGGTTGATGTGTTAAGTAAAAAAATGGCACAAAAAGGTTAACTAACTCTTTCAATGTATTTCACTGGCTTTTGTCACAAGATGGCACAAGATAACACTGTGACATGTGTTATCAGAGTAACTTTTAGCTTGGATCTATCTATCTATCTATCTATCTATCTATCTATCTATCTATCTATCTATCTATCTTCTTCTGTCTCCTTTACTTTGGAGACCCCCATACTAGATATAGGTGTGGAGCCAAGATGTGGGACCCACACCTATCTAACATAGGTGGCATATCCTGACCATATTTCACCAATGTATGAGAAGGGCAACCCCTTTAATGATCTATGTCCAATTATATTAAGAATTACTTGGACATGCGCAGTCGGGACACCTGCACACCATAGATGACATGCATGTACCAAATGGTATATATCTATTAATTAACACCTTGTTGCACACTTTGCATATGTTAGTTGCTTGTCGTAGTAAGAAGACTGAGGTGTCACATTGATGAATGAAGGACATCACAACTGGGAAATGAAGATTTTTTCCTTCTATTGTTTGGACGTTTGGTCAGGTTCTCAGCTGCTGGCTCACCACTTCTTCATGAATCTAATGTGCTGTTTAAATTCTATCTCTATCTAATATGTATCTATATCTATCTATCTATCTAATATCTATCTATTTATCTATCTATCTAATATCTATCTGTCTATCATCTATCTATCTCTCTATCTATCTATCTATTTATCTAATATCTATCTATCTACCTACCTATCTCATATATATACAGCGCCTTGCGAAAGTATTCGGCCCCCTGGAACTTTTCAACCTTTTGCCACATTTCAGGCTTCAAACAAAAAGATATAACATTTTACATTTTTGGTGAAGAATCAACAACAAGTGGGTCACAATTGTGAAGTGGAATGAAATTTATTGGATCATTTAAACTTTTTTTGTAATAATAAAACTGAAAAGTTGGTTGTGCAAAATTATTCGGCCCCCTTGCATTAATATTTTGTTGCGCCACTTTTTGCTGCGATTACAACTGCAAGTTGCTTGGGGTATGTCTCTATCAGTTTTGCACATCTAGAGACTGGAATTCTTGCCCATTCTTCCTTGCAAAACAGCTCGAGCTCTTTGAGGTTGGATGGAGAGCGTTTGTGAACAGCAGTTTTCAGCTCTTTCCACATATTCTCAATTGGATTCAGGTCTGGACTTTGACTTGACCATTCTAAGACCTGGATACCTTTATTTTTTAACCATTCCATTGTAGATTTTGCTTTATGTTTGGGATCATTGTCTTGTTGGAAGATAAATCTCCGTCCTAGTCTCAGGTCTTTTGCAGACTCCAACAGGTTTTCATCCAGAATGGTCCTGTATTTGGCTCCATCCATCTTCCCATCATTTTTAACCATCTTCCCTGTCCCTGCTGATGAAAAGCAGGCCCAAACCATGATGCTGCCACCACCATGTTTGACAGTGGGGATGGTGTGTTCAGGGTGATGAGCTGTGTTGCTTTTACGCCAAACATATTGTTTTGCATTGTTTTCAAAAAGTTGGATTTTGGTTTCATCTGACCAGAGCACCTTCTTCCACATGTTTGGTGTGTCTCCCAGGTGGCTTGAGGCAAACTGTAAACAAGACTTTTTATGGATATCTTTGAGAAATGGCTTTCTTCTTGCCACTCTTCCATAAAGGCCAGATTTGTGAAGTGTTGGACTGATTGTTGTCCTATGGACAGACTCTCCCACCTCAACTGTAGATCTCTGCAGTTCATCCAGAGTGATCATGGGCCTCTTGGCTGCATCTCTGATCAGTCTTCTCCTTGTTTGAGATGAAAGTTTAGAGGGATGGCCGGGTCTTGGTAGATTTGCAGTGGTCTGATACTCCTTCCATTTCAATATGATCGCTTGCACAGTGCTCCTTGGGATGTTTAAAGCTTGGGAAATCGTTTGGTATCCAAATCCGGCTTTAAACTTCTCCACAACAGTATCACGGACCTGCCTGGTGTGTTCCTTGGTCTTCATGATGCAGAACCCTGAGACTATCACAGAGCAGGTGCATTTATACGGAGACTTGATTACACACAGGTGGATTCTATTTCTCTTCATCAGTCATTTAGGACAACATTGGATCATTCAGAGATCCTCAATGAACTTCTGGAGTGAGTTTTCTGAACTGAAAGTAAATGGGCCGAATAATTTTGCATGTCCCACTTTTCAGTTTTATTATTACAAAAAAAGTGTAAATGATCCAATAAATTTTGTTCCACTTCACAATTGTGACCCACTTGTTGTTGATTTTTCACCAAAAATTTAAAATATTATATCTTTTTGTTTGAAGCCTGAAATGTGGCAAAAGGTTGAAAAGTTCCAGGGGGCCAAATACTTTCGCAAGGCACTATATATATATATATATATATATATATATATATCTTAATATTATAAAAATGAGTTTCTGTCTGTCTATCTGTCTGTCTGTTCTCTATGCGCAACCAAACTACTGCACCGATTTTCACCAAATTCGGCACACAGGTACATCAGGTGCCCGGGAAGGTTTTAGACCAGGTCTCATCTCTCTAGGACATAACGTTCCCGAGATATTCCCAAAATATGACCTGCATTAGCCAATATTAGTCAGACAGCATTGCTTTTAAACCCCAACTGCCATTCTCTGCACAGACACACACAGGGAGGGCAGGTGTCCATAACAACACAGCCAGGTAATTAGCAGCCAGCTGAGGATTTCAGGTAACAATCCAGTCATTTCTATTCAATGCTTTAAAGGGGCAGAGCGCTGTGGATGATACTGTTAAAGGGGTATTCCGGTTACCATAAATATAACTTATGTTTTAGACTAATTTTAGACTATGACAGTTCAGTAGTAAATCTTCCACTGCTACCCATTGCGTGTCCTCATAAATTACCATGGCACCGACCTATGATTCATATCACTCTCAAAAGAAGGACTTACAACACCTGCTCCAGGTTTCACTAAGCCACACCCCGACTCTGTCAGGCCATGCCCCTTCACCCCTCTGCAGCCAATTGGGATTGAAAAAATGAAGGTAAAAATCAACTTCTGTCAGCTGCAGGGGTGGGAGGGTGAGTTTCTCTCTGCAACAACACACAGAAACATTAGATGAAATAGACTAATATTAGACTACTACCGTTCAGTAGTAATAAAAGATGTTTTCTTCCACTAAAAGGACTTAAAAGCAACTTCCCCCCCCAAGGTGCCGCTAAACCACGACCCCGGTCAGGCCACACCCTCTCCCACTCCGCAGCCAATGGGGATTGAAAAAATGGGTGGGAAGGAGACTTTCTCTCTGCAATGACACACACACAAACATTAAATGAAATAGTTTAAATATACCCGTGCGAAGCAATGTTTTCTTCCACTGCTACCCACTGTGTTTCCTCAAATTACCATGGCATTGACCTATAATTCAGGCCACCCTGAAAAGAAGGACCTAAAAGCACCTCCCCCCAAGGTCCCGGTAAACCACGCCCCCGACCCGGTCAAGTCATGCCCCCTCCCACTCCGCAGCCAATGGGGATTGAAAAAATGAAGGTAAAAATCAACTTCTGTCAGCTGCATTGACTTTCTTTCTGCAACGACACACAGAAACATTAAATGAAATAGATGAAATATACCCAGGCGAAGCCGGGTCTTTCTGCTAGTTTATATATATATATATATATATATATATATATAGTGAGGCAGTGACAGGCCTCACGCTTCATAGAGGTCTGGAGGGGGTGGATATTCCAGTCTACATCCTTATTCCACTATAGGTGAGGCCACCTGGGTGTAATTACTGCTGTGATAAATCAGCCCTCAGTGTCAGTCTGGAGAGAGAGGGCCCCAGGGAACAGACCTGGAGAGGGCCCATGTGGTCACAGCAAGCAGGGCTGGGGGGCCACAAGGCTTAGGAAGCCTGGGAGAGGAGAAAGGCTGAGGAGGCCTGAGAGGTTGGAGCCTGCGGTGGCTCTGTGTGGTCTCAGCCACAAGGGCTGAGGGGCCACAAGGCTCTGTGTAGCCTGGAAGTTTGGGGGGCCCAGTGACCCTCGGAGAAGAGGGTCACATGGTCATAGTCGGGAGGACTATTGGACCATCTCCCCCCCAAAGTATATGGTTGGAGTCAGAGCCAGGAGGCTGCTGGACTGAATGGCTGAGGAAGCCGCACTTAAAAGCTGTGTGTGAACAGCATCTGTATTTAGCTGAGTTAGCTGAACTATGTTTAGTCAGAGCCTAGCTGGGCAGGTGTTATTTTTATGATTTGTTTTGGTGTGCTGGTGCCAATAAAACTGAGTAGGACCTGAAAATCCCCGTGTTTTGAAGATATTGTGTGATGTCGACCCCCTGAGAGGATATGATCCCTTACAAATGGTGGAGGATGCGGGCAAGTTGATGCCAAATGGGCATGTTGATGCCACCAAGGCGTGTGTCTGTGCAGAGAAGGCACAATGTTGTTGCTAGGAGCAACAGCAGGAACAAAGAGCAGGTGCTGCTGAATTTTGCTGTGTTCCTGTGTTAAAGGGCCAGAAGCCTATATGTCTGGATAAAGCTGCTGGTGCAAAATCTGGACACTTTTGCTGCATTGCAAGAGAATATTGTGGTGATTTAAAGGGCCAGTAGCCCATGTGAAAAGACTGAACTGTGGAGAAATTTTTTTGGGGGGGTTAATATGAAGACCTATATGGAAGTTTCTGCGACTTGTTGATTGGGGGAATCCCGCTGGGGTTATTCTAGATTCTTGCCAACGAGTGTGTTGGGTGATGCCCGATGTTCTGGACTTTCTGAAGAGGGGGCCAGAGACAAAGACCGCAGTGTCTCTAACCTTTGAAAAGGACTATAGTTCTGTGCCGTGGGAGCTGCTAAAATGTGAGACCCTGGAGGTGGAATTCGTGCTGGGAACAGACTTTCCATGGTTTCGGCAGCTATGGAATGGAGAGAGCGCTTTAAATGGTGCGACTAGAGAGTCGAAAGGAAAAGTCGGCAACCAAGGTGTTTCCCATGGCAACCACGGTATTGAGGAGTCTATATGGGATCCTGTGACCAGGAACCAGGGGCTGGAGGTTCCCAAGTTTCTGAGGAAGGAGGCGGACCTCAGTGGAGATGTCCCTGGAGAGACAGCGCCCTCATCTACTGGGTATGTTGATACCATGACGGCGTTTGGTAAGACCGTTTCTGTTTGTGCGTGTGACATAGAAGATGTGATTTGTGGTGAGAGCTGGCGGCAGTCACTACCTGCCGAGCCGGTAAGTGTCATGACACTGGGACTAGAGACTGCGACAAAAATGTGTGATATTGTGGTAAATGGCAGTCCAGTCCAAGCGTTGCTGGATGCAAGGAGCCAGGTGAGCCTGGTACATGGCAGTTTGGCTGCTGGGGACTATGTGTTGGACAAACACGTGAGTGTGATGAACATTCATGGGAATAGCAGAGACTATCCTGTGGCTATCGTGGAGTGCGAGACTCCAGTGGGAACTGGGACTTATCAATTTGGTGTTGCAAATAGGCTCATGCATGATGTAATGTTGGGCTGTGATTTTCCCTTGTTCTGGGAGTTGTGGGGAAAGGGAGACACTTCTGCAGAACCTGTACCTGTCCCTTTAAATGAAGGTATAAGGGAGATGCACATTGAACACAATGGTTTAGGTGAAATGACCATTGAAAGCAATGGTGTAGATGAGGTACAGAATGAACATGTGATATTATTTGAAATGCATAATGAAAATGTGGGGTCATGTGAAATGGATGATGATGATGATGATGACACCCCTTTCCTTTCTTCCTTTTCCGTAGGTGGTGATTAGGGAAGAAGCTCCCCCTGTTGTTAAAAATGTATTTGACTTGGAAATGCTGATTAATAAGGTTGATAGCACAGAGCTGAGGGAGCCCACTGTGGTAAATGTGCAGGAAAGTGTGGCAGGGCTAGAAGGGGTTCCACATGAACCAGAACCAGTGTGGTTGCTAGTAGCAACCAGGGGTCAGTTGTCAGCAACTTGGAGAATAATACCCAAAGTTCATGAGGGAGTAAAGACACAAAAGAGTAGAGGTAATGTGGATGCTCTGTCACATGCATCCTGTGTTGGTGCAAGTGTTCACCCCCCACGGGTTTGAACAGAGGGGGGGGGGTATGTGAGGCAGTGACAGGCCTCACGCTTCATAGAGGTCTGGAGGGGGTGGATATTCCAGTCCACATCCTTATTCCACCATAGGTGAGGCCACCTGGGTGTAATTACTGCTGTGATAAACCAGCCCTCAGTGTCAGTCTGGAGAGAGAGGGCCCCAGGGAACAGACCTGGAGGGGCCACAAGGCTCTGTGTAGCCTGGAAGTTTGGGGGGCCCAGTGACCCTCGGAGAAGAGGGTCACATGGTCATAGTCGGGAGGACTATTGGACCATCTCCCCCCCAAAGTATATGGTTGGAGTCAGAGCCAGGAGGCTGCTGGACTGAATGGCTGAGGAAGCCACACTTAAAAGCTGTGTGTGAACAGTGTTTGTATTTAGGTGAGTTAGCTGAACTATGTTTAGTCAGAGGCCTGCCGGGCAGGTGTTGTTTTTATGATTTGTTTTGGTGTGCTGGTCATCTTTCTAGCTATTTATCTATATCTCAAGTAAAGCTTCAAAAAAGAGTGCAGAGTACCAACCATGTGATCTGGTTCCTAATCCTGAAACGATTCTATTCAGTACAATAATTGGTAGCACACCATTCAGTATCCATAAAATAAACAAATTAATAAAGAAAGTAAAAAATTCTGAGTACTTATAGAAGTGCTGCAACTTCCTGGACCAAATAGCATGCCCTCCCTTCTTTCCTTTCTTTTTTCCTGTGAATCAACCTTATAGGATAACACGCTGAGCTTGATGGCCAGATGTTTGTCTTTGCAAATTCTTTTTTTCATTCTTGCTTTCCTTCTTTCATTCATTTTGTTTCATAGTAACATAGTAACATAGTTTATAAGGCCGAAAAAAGACATCTGTCCATCCAGTTCAGCCTGTTATCCTGTTCCTTCCTTCCTTCCCTTCTTTCCCTCTTTCTCCCTTTCTTTCTCTCTTTCCTTTTCTATGAATAGTCACATATTTTGCTAATAGCATCCTTATTTAATAAGGAACTGCACTTTCTGCTGAACTCAGCGCCATCTGAAGATTATATTATCTAAGACAAAGGCCTAATAATTGGCTGTCTCTGTTTTACCTACTGGTCGGTAAATCATGTGTCAATTGTTATATGGAAACATGCCGTATAGAGGGAGAATAGTTCACTCTGTATGCTTACAGATAAAAGTGGAAACTCTAGTGCCCATCTGATTGCCTATTAAACTAAAATCACTATTTATTGCAGCAATAAGGCGATGCTGCTGTACCTGCATAGATCTTAGGTGTTTTCTGTTGCTAGAAACTAATCCGCACTGAAGGATGAGGCTTGTTAAATTTTAATACCTTCCTGTGTGGGGGTGAGAAATCCAGAAGTAACAGAGTTCTTGATTCACTATTTCTTTTTAGGCATTGGGATATCTTCATATGTTACGATAAGGTTATAGTGCTTAAAGGAGCATACTGATATATCATATCATGCCCAGTCCTGGGAGACACGACCTCTCGTGAATGGCTTTAACATGTTACTCTGCTCCTGCAAAACATAGATTTATTAAATCAGATATGTCAGTTTTATGGTGTAAAAAAGCCAGAAGTGGTCTATGTTTAAGAGCTAAAATTTAGATTAGACCTGGATTATGGCTCATTTACTATGCAAAAGTCACAAACCAGTTTCAAACCATGCCAGACAACCCCCTGGGGTACTTTTACACCTAAAATTTACATTGTAAACCATTGTAAAACCACATTACACTCACACCACATATTTTATTAAGGTTCATCAGTTCATAAATTTGGTGCAGGCACACAAAGCAATACAAAGACATAAAAACAACCTTAAAAGGACCTCCTATGTCTTCCCACAGGACTACCTAATTAACTTAATGTGCAAATTGTTCAAGATATTCCAGTGTAAACTTTCCTTTAAAGAGGACCTGTCATCTCTTCTGACATGTCTGTTTTAGTAACTACTTGCATCCCCTATGCAATAACAATTCTGGAACATCTATTCTTATGCCTCTACTGTATGTTGTGCTATTCCTTTATTATTCCTGCTAGAAGTTTAAAAATAAATTGCCAGCAGTCTGCAGTAAAGGTACTGCTGGGTGTTACCAGTAGCGGTTGTGTTTGACTGTCCAATCAGTCCTGCTGGTGTCAGACTGTTCAGGGACACACCCCTAACTGCCAACACCTATCTGTACTTATATTGCTTGCAATTCATTCATAACTCAATTCATTGCTAACTTCTTGCACAAATAATAGAGGAATGGTTCAAGATATAGTCCTAGGAATAGATGCTCCAGAATTGTTATTACATGGGGAATGCAAGTAGTTATTACAACAGACATGTCAGGAGTCAGACAGGTCTTCTCTAAGTATATGTCCTTTCCCACCTATAGGCACAAGTATACTATGGGAGTCATATATTAAGACCAGTGTTTTAGACCCCTGTGCTGGCGGTGGATCCTCTGAAGTTATGTAAAGGCCTTTACTAGAACTTTGGCTCATCCACCACTGGTCTAAATCTACACCAGCTTCCTTGCTGGCATAGACATTTTCTACCTCTAAAACAGGCATGAACATGATAAATGAGACGGGCCTCATATGTGGAAAGAGCTTGTGAAAGTTACACACCCCCAACTGGTCACCTCCCCTCTGTTCCCTTACTGAAGACAAATAGCAATTCATTCATAACTTCTAGTGCAAATAATAAAGGAATGGCACAACATAGAGCCATAAGAATATATGTTCCAGAATTGTTATTACATGGGGAATGCATGAAGATATTAAAACAGGCATGTCAGGAGAGGTGAAAGGTCCTCTTTAACTGCAGCTCACGTCTACATCTGACATTTTTAGGAATTCATAATAAAATCACATTGCTGCCATATTGAATATTTTCTCTTCTTAAAATCTTCTGCCTTAAAGGCACAAGTGAAATAAAAATGAGATCTAGGGGACCACACGTGAAGACGATATGCAAAACAGCAACTATGCCTTATCAGCATCTTTATGCGTCTGTGATTTTTAGCAGTCCTTATGGGACAACAACAAAGTAGGATGCATTCACACATTGAAATCTGGAGATGAACCCATCAATAAATGGTTGTCAAAAGACCTATTAATTGATGCCTTTCAGTTACTATGAGGCTCATTAGGACTGTGAACATTTTTTTATTTTTTAATTCTCTCAGTCGGCATTTATTGCATTGAAAATCTGCATTAGTAAATCTGATTCTCTGGTAGGTTGTGATGAAGCAGAGAGGTTGGCACATTGGTTGGTACAGAGCCCTGAGGTTGGTGATCTGTGATAAGCACCTTGTTCTAAGCAAACATGTATGAGCTCCACGTTGTTCTTCCAAATAAACCATCTACACTACCCATACAGTATGTGTATTTCCAGGCCCTCTCCTCTAAAATATTAATTATTCAATGTAGTATTCAAACTATGGTGGGTAAATTTGTGATCTCACCAAGGGAATTGTCATTGCGTGGTTCTCAGTATTTGTTGGGTAAAACCTGCCATTCTTGTAGTTTAGCAGAGGGGATAAAAATTTTGAGACCAACACTCTCGGCGCTGCCAGCATACAGAGGAATCCTTTAGGTAAGTATCGATATTGTCAGGGCTGGGATACACAGATAAGGGGTAAGTGATCCCTACGCTTAATCCCAACCCCTTTCCCTGCCTATTGCCCGCTCAGGCTAACCCCTGAGCCGACAACCTGAAGACTGGAAATACACTAGCAAAAGTGCGGGGGATGGGAAGACAAACAAGACAGACAAACAAGAACCAAATGGGTAGTCAGGTAGCCGCGTCAAAACCAGGCGAGTACGTCAGGAACAAAATCAGCAAGCAGAGAGAAGTAGTCAAAAACACGCCAAGGGTCAAAGAACATCAAGAGTCAAAACTGCAGAGCACAAAATAGCAATCCAGGTAGTAGCAAGGAACTCCAAACACTGGCCGCTAGGTAAAAACCAGAGGGCCTTAAATACCTAGCAGACCCCACCCAACCAGCTGACTGGGAGGAGAAAGCAAGAACCAAAACTTAACTCCTGAGATACCAAATAAACAGAAAATAAACAAACACTATATTGCTCGCGTTTTCCGGCGACCAGTAACAGGCCGCGAGCGAGAGTGCGCACCAGCCACATCCCTGGCCCCTATGACCGTCGCGCGCGTCCCCTGCCTGGGACGCGCATCCACAGCCAGAGACCGCCGGCTGGAGGAGGAGCCTGCCGAAATAGCGGACGAAGCCTGACCCCGGGCAACCACCTCGCCACCAGAGTCAGGGGCAGGACCAGCAGAACGGGTGCAATGACTGCCGATCCTGACAGATATCCTTTTATTATTTTCCAGTCAACGCGTTTCAAGGTCGAAGAGCCCCCTTGATCAGGACAATTATGGTATAAAAACATGTAACATGCCATGCAATATAAACATAGTTTTGGCGCGCTACTATAGTGGGAGGAGAATTTAGGGTGCAGGAGCGGGCGTGTTTTGCATAATGAGATTTACTGAGATTTATATGCATTTAAAGTTTTACTGATAAGTATATTTCTAAAGCTGTCTTGTTATTTCTCATGTATATACTAGGATAAACTATATATAAATGGGTGAGAAATAATAAATAAATAATACAGAGGATTATTTATTTATTTACTATTTCTTATATCTCACCCATTTATATATAGTTTATCCTTCTATTACCGGTCCATCTATTACTGGTCAATCTATTAGGTCCATCTATTACTGATCCATCTTGTTTAGGTCCATCTATTACTGGTCCATCTTGTTTAGGTCCATCTATTACTGGTCCATCTTGTTTAGGTCCATCTATTACTGGTCCATCTTTTTAGGTCCATCTATTACTGGTCAATCTATTAGGTTCATCTATTTCTGGTCCATCTTGTTTAGGCCCATCTATTACTGGTCCATCTTGTTTAGGTACATTTATTACTAGTCCATCTTGTTTAGGTCCATCTATTACTGGTCAATCTATTAGGTCCATCTATTACTGATCCATCTTGTTTAGGTCCATCTATTACTGGTCCATCTTGTTTAGGTCCATCTATTACTGGTCCATCTTGTTTAGGTCCATCTATTACTGGTCCATCTTGTTTAGGTCCATCTATTACTGGTCAATCTATTAGGTCCATCTATTTCTGGTCCATCTTGTTTAGGCCCATCTATTACTGGTCCATCTTGTTTAGGTCAATTTATTACTAGTCCATCTTGTTTAGGTCCATCTATTACTGGTCCATCTTGTTTAGGTCCATCTATTACTGGTCCATCTTGTTTAGGTCCATCTATTACTGGTCCATCTTGTTTAGGTCCATCTATTACCGGTCCATCTTGTTTAGGTCCATCTATTACCGGTCCATCTTGTTTAGGTCCATCTATTACTGGTCCATTTTGTTTAGGTCCATCTATTACTGGTCCATCTTGTTTAGGGTAAATTCACACATGGAAGATTATCTTGCTGAGATTTCTACCACTGAAAATAATTTCCATTCATTTAAATGGTCTGTTCTGGTGTTAAGCACATGTTTTTTTTGAGAGCCTCATTCAGATAAAATGGACATTGCCAACTTTTCTGCAACAAATCTGCTGCTTTTTTCCTTACTGTCTATAGCTCATCACTTCTGATTTTTCAAAGCCACCGGCCTTGGCTGCCTACATCAAGCGCCTAACGAGTGCATACTGTTGCACGTTACCCCATTGCTTCTGAGAAGGCTAATCAATTGTGCCTTTTCCTTGTGTTATTGGTTCACCTTATATTCCAAAATGTTTCTCTACTCCAGTGCATGTATTCAGGATCTCCAGAGTTCAGTGATATACTTCAATGGAAGCAGATGACACAACTACTACAGGGCATGTAGGAGTGTGTGTTTGTGTGTGGGGGGGAGAAACAAAAAAAAACATTGCATTTTCATGCAACCGCTAATAAGGGGAGCTCAGAGCGAAGAGATTATTTCAGTTTCCATTTCAGTAAATGGCAACTTTATAAATTCCTATGGACTGAGCTGTCCTTAGTGGAGCCAGCTTTGTAATAGTTGGGAAGCAGAATGAGGTCTATATTTATGAAGCACGTTAGAACAGCTGCCCCCCCCCCCAATGCACTGTGGTAGAGGCCACACAGGACAATGCTGAAAGCCACAGTGTCCCTAAATGGTTGCATGATGCAACTGTTTCACCTGAAAAAATAAATTGCATTTGGTTTTAAGGGGAAAAAACTGTTTTCTGGCAAAATTATTCGACTACTTTGCAATCAATTTTAAAAGCACATGAAAGCATGATGGCTTTCAGCTGCGTCAGAGCCGACTCACTGTTGCCCCCTGTGGCCTCACCCCCCATGTATGAGTCATGCACACAGTGTTCTCTGTATATAATATATTGTCAGATCACAGCCTGTTGGGGGTGGGAGGCCTGGTGTATAGGTGAATATCAGGATGTTGGTTTTTATATACAGTGTATATAGATATAATATATACCATTTTTAAAGGACGGGCAAACTAACAAATCATTGTCTCATGGGAGCTATTGAAACAGCTTCATTGATCTACCTTGCCAATAAGTAAACTCTCGAGGAAAGTGCTGACATGAAAGATGAAGATGAAGCGTTTGACAAATAGGGAAGTGGAGAAGCTGTAGATTTGGAGGTGAATGGTAGTGGTATCTTGGCTGTCAGAGTGCCTAAGAATCCAAAACTTTCCACCTCATCAGAGGACTTGCAGGTTATGAAATAAAGCAGCTAATTCCATAAATGTCAAATTTTCTTTCCTTACATACATTCACAACAATGGTCCAGTTCTGGTTCCCATGCCAGTACATAGGTACACTTCGGCACCATTTTGAATTCTGCTGACTCTGCAATTATTACTTCTGGCTGAAAAAAGATTTATGCTGCTCAAAAAAATTAAAAGTGATTTGAAGGAACGACTGCTCCTCCTCATCGCCCAATCCCTACTTGACATTGTAAGTAGAGCACATGAATTGTCAGCTAATCAGGGATGCCTGTCACCTTTTAAGATAATTTAGGAGTGGCGCAGACACTACCATCCAAGATGCCATCTATTTATGTATTTTGGAGTAGATGCTTCCTTTAATTTAAAAAAATTTAGATAAAGTTAATATTTCTACAATGACACTAGCCACGTTGACGTTGAGGAGCCAGGAATGGTATCCATTGTGTAGAAGGGACGGGAAGGCATTATGGCCATGAGAAAAACAACATAGAGACATTTATTTGGCCTTTGATAAGGAAGAGAAACTTGGAAGCAAGAAAAGCACAGTCATAACAGCAGCACCAGTCAATATGAAATTATTCTTGTGATATACTTAAAGGGTTTGGCTCATCTCAGTCATTAATGTCATATCACTAGGATATGTCATCGATGTCAGATAGGAGTGGGTCCCAGCTCTGGTTCCTGCTCCTATCTCCAGAATGGGGACACTGAGGTGAAGAAGAACAGACTACACATGTGCGGCTTGCTCATCATTCCGAAAATAGCTAAGAAAGTGCTATTTTCAGACCACCCATAGTGGTGAATGAAGAGCACACTATAGATGCACCACCACCCCTCTATTCACCTCTATGGAACTGCCGGAAATAGCCAAGCTAGCACTCCCATAGCAGTGAACAGGAGAGTGATCATGCATGTGTGGCTGCTCTCTGCTCAATTTGAGGGTCCTGTTAAGGAGATCAGAGTGGGTCCCCAGACATGGGACCTGCACCTATCTGACAATGATGGCATATCCTAGCAATATGTCCTTAATTAGAGATGAGCGAAGCGAGCTTTGGATCCTAGATCTGAAGTTGCTTTGTTCAAAACTTTGCTTTAGTGCTGTACGGAGATCCATCTCTGTATAGCACTAAAATCTATGGGCTTCAGGTACCTGGTTTAGGTTGAATGCTGCAACGAGGCACGGGAGCGACGTCTTCCTGGTCCACCGTTTCCTCTCATAGGCTGGGTTGGGGGGGATGCGATTTCAGGTTTTCGTCTAAGGCAGCAGAAAGGCTAGGTGCACCTCTGTCGCTGGGGCCCATACATTTTAATGCTGTACGGATCTCTGTACAGCATTAAAACAAAGTTTGGAGCAAAGCGACTTAATATCTAGGATCCAAAGCTCGCTTCAGTCATCCATCTCCTTAACGTCTGAGATTGGAATAGCCCTTTAGATTGTTACCACCCTTGAACAATATTTTCAGCTTGTCTAAATACTGTAAGTCTAAAGTTCTGTGCTCAGGGGCGGATTGGCCATAGCCCTTACAGGGAAATTTCCCGGTGGGCCGATGCCCAAGGGGCCACCTGAGCCCTCCTCACAGCTGGCCGGTGAAAGTTTTTGGAGATGTATTTTGTGCTGCTGGTGGTATTTTGTGATGGACTGTTATTTGGCTCAATTGGGGTGGTATAATGTGCCACAATATGGAATAGCTGGCCTTGCCTTCCATCAATTTGGGCCCAACTACAAAACGGGTCCACTTTTAGTATTTTTTCCAGGGCCACTTTAAGTTCCCAGTCCGCGCCTGGCTGTGCTGATTTATTCCATGAAACATCTTTGTCAATGCTCATTTTTTTCTGATCCAGTGCTCCAAATTCTCTGCATAGCTACAAAGCAGAAACCTCTGGCTAACTTCAGTCACCACTATTGGGGAAGGTTTCCTACCATGCCAGCCTTGCCAGCTTATTATTTACTATAGGTTAATCCTCACCAACCCAAATTGTGAACTTTAGGTCAAATTGCTTATCAAAGTTTTGATCACATCTGCATAGCAACTGAACTTGAAATATTCATCTCTTATATATGAATAAGGTATCTTTTAATTTAATTAAAATTTTGAAAATTATTATTTTTGCCCTTATAGTCTTAACTTTTTACCTATCTGTTATAGCCACAGAAAATGTAAGTGCAGGGATTATTACCCATCCATCACACACGCCTTGCCAATTAATATCTGTGACACCAAGTTCATTTTTCTGCTGATAACACTATTTCTTTTAATGTCTCTTTTAATGATGAGAATTATTTCAGTGAAATCTTCCAGATTACCATAAATGATGAAAATGTGTCATCAGAGAAGATGTAAGCACATGGAATTTTTAAGTTTACAATATACCGTATATCAAGGTCAGCCATGGGACAAGTAACCTCATGCATTTTCATGTGCACACTCATACTCTCTACAGCAACTAGGGTTCTCATTTACATGACTACAGCAGAGTTCTTCTTTATGGAAGACATTTATTTGTCAGCCTTTAATATGGAAAAGCTCTTCATTTTAAGTAGATGAGCAATTTGTCTACACATATTGGTAGAACTACTGTTTCAACTGAACAGATTTAACTTAGGGGTACTCCTAAGGGAGTTATCCTGGCTGTCCCCTGGTTTTCACATGTGTAGTTTGCTGAAGTGGAACCACTAGGCCACTTCCTCCTGGAGTAGTCTTTGTTTCGTTGATTGTTGACCCATGTGGGTTATGAGACAGTTGTGCAGAGCACTGAGGGATCAGCCAAACCATAGTCAGGGACTCATAGAGGTCGTGGGAAGGCAGAATATGTGCAATACAATAAGCAGTCTGAGGTCAGGGTGGCAGCTGAAGGTCAATACGGAAATCAGGCAGGGGTCAGGTCATAGCCAGGGACACATAGAAGTCAGGGGAAGGCAGAATATGTGCAATACGATAAACAATCTGAGGTCAGGGGGCAGCTTAGGGTCTGTACAGAGATCAGGCAGGGGTTAAGTCAGGTAATGAAGAGCCAAATCTGGAAAACAGACATAAATCAGTGCACAGGCAGACAAACATAACTATGGCACATTTGCAGGGAATTAGCAAGCTAGAAAACCTATTTCTTAGGTACCTTCCCATAGGGGAAGGTGCCTTGCTTACCCCAAGGTGACCAGCCATTGACTGGTGTAAATTAGGATGCATGGCCCTTTAAGAGGCGGAGAGGTTGAGACAGCAAGCAGGCCGCAGCCTGTGTGCAGGGACAGATCTACATCTACAATATATTTTTTTAAATGTTTTACAGTTTAAAGGGGTTCTCCAGGATTTAACAATCAATGACCTATTCCTAGGATATGCAGGGAAAACATGGCACTCTAGATAAATTCTGAGGTGCTTGCAGTAGTACTCCTGCAATATCTCTAGAAAGGACACATTTGTACAGTTAAAATTTGACATTCTGAACCCTGCAGACTTTTCTAGTAGGCGTTTGCTAAAAATGTTTGAGCATTGAACTCAATAATAAAACTGCTCCCTCTAGTGGTGCCTGTACTAACCCAGTATTTTATCTTATTATCTCTCTGTCTATAGCTCACATGCCTCATATGAATCAACTCCTGTTCCAATATTTCTTTTAATTACCATTGCAGCCATTGGTAATTAAATAACCGGAAACACAGGTTATCCTTCAATAATTACAGCTTGGATATGTTTTTGAATCATTCAGTAATGATGGCAGAGCAATATTACAATATTACAGAGCAGATTTTTCCCTCAGTATGCCAATGCCATAATGTTAGTATTTTCTACAATGATTTTTGGAAGAAGGCAAGGAATTTATCTTAATGCGGTAATCACCCCATTAATTAGCTCTTAATAAAGCCCATCTGTGGGATGAGAGAGAACAATCCATTCTGTGCTGGAGAGACCACCAATAAAGACATGTGTGGAAGCTGAAAAGCGTACTCCAGATAAGCATGTTGTTCATGAGGCCGTTCAAGTTTTTAGGTGTGGATCATAAAAAGAGAGAAGGAATGGCGGACATATACAATGTATTATTATTATTTTTTAACCCACCGCTGGTTTTGGCTTCAATATCTGCATCAAAAAACCCGAACGTGTGGCAGCACCCTCAGGAAAAGCATCCAAAAAAACAAACACAAGTGTTCGGTGCTGTTGCTTCCCCTCAATGAATGTTTATTCATGTCATCTTATGAAAGCCTTGTCAACGTATACTCAGTTTATCCTGCCAGCTCCTTGTTCTGACCCCTCGTTCCCATTCGATATGCACACCCCCAGGTCTTCCGCTTCCAGCGATTGTTTATTTTCGCTTCTCTTAAATACATTTTAAATGTCTGTTTTTTCCAGCATTCCATCTGCCCAGCGCACATGGATGCGAGGGACGTGGGTGTTCAGCTGGTAATACTGAAAATGGAAACAGAAGAAAAAAGAAAAGAAACAAATTAAGAATAATAATGCATAAAGCAAAAGAAGTGCAAATGAAAATAATAACTTTGCATTTGGAACCGCAATTTCTAGATACAAATTATACATCAGTAAAGTTATCATTACTCAATTATCATGCCTAGGCTATGATTACCAGCTCGCCGATTGTCACTGTGATAATCTATGCACTTCTGTCCTCTTCACAGTACAATAGGTTCTTAAAGTTTGGTGCGTCACAACCATCCTCATTAGACTGACTCAAAGCACTGGCACGCTTAATCACTTCATTACACAGAGAAATACAATGCCCCAACTTCAGCGTGACACTTTGCGCGATCTTTTTTTTTTCTTTTTCTTCCAGGACGCTGCTGTGTGTGCCTTTTTTTTTCTTAACATGAGGTTATATTAAAAAGGGTTCTTTAATAACACGTCTTAGGAGGCTCTACATGCAGAATCTCACAAAAATCATCACAGTTACTCATTGTGCTGGCAGATTATGGATCCTTTCATCAAAAACAAACACAATAATATAGTTGTGCTAGGTTTGTCATACGTAGAAATTCAAGAACTTACCAGAACCAGGCTGTATGGAAGCAGACAGAGGCCCTGCAGCTACGGAGTCGAAGGTATTCCTTTGGGCATCCTTCTTGGGTTGGTGTATTGCAGAGTTATTCTTACCCAAAAGCTACAGGACATTTCTATTGAAGGATATCTCTGTAATAGTATCTTCAGCATGGAACTTTGGCACAGACACCAGTGTCATTCATTTCAATGGAAGGCAGAGTTAATGATCGCAGAGCAGCGGTATAAAGCCGCAACCGCACCAAGAAGGGATATGCCCCTTTGAAATGAATGGGAGGCAGAAAGAATGTTGTTTCCAGAGGGAATACAGTGAATTTTTGGTGTGGCTGTCCATGCCAAAATTCTGCAGTAAATCCCCTAATACTAATGAGTAGGGATGAGCACACCTGAACTGCAAAGTTCGGGTTCGTACCGAACTTTGCGAGTTCGAATACCTGGACCCGAATCCAGACTTTTTCACTGAAGTCCAGGTTCGGTGTGCGGGTGATTTTATTATTTTCCATTATAACATGGTTATAGCGGAAAATAATAGCATTCTTAAGACAGAATGCAAAACAATATGGCCATTTAGGAGTAAAACAACTCACCTCATCCACTTGATTGCCTGCCACAGTGTCTTCTTTCAGCAGGACCTGCAAAAGGACCTGTGATGATGTCACTGCACTCACCACATGGTGAGCATGGTGATGTCATCGCAGGTCCTTCTATCTTCATTCATCAGCACCTGCCAAAGGACCTGCCATTACATCACTTCACTCATCACATGGTAAGCACGGTGAAGTCATTGCAGGTCTTTTGGCAGGTCCTGCTGAAAGAAGAAAGAAGATACTGTGGCATCACAATCAAGTAGAGGGTTTTTTTTGGGGGGTTTACCCCTAAATGGCCATATTCTTTTGCATTCTGACTTAAGAATGCTTTTATTTTCCGCTATATCCATGTTATAACAGAAAATAATAAAATGAAGTTCAGGTCCCTGTTGACTTGTAAAGAATTTGGGGTCAAGTTCGGGTCGAGTTTGGGTCCCAATCCCGAACTTTGACCTGAAGTTCGGCTGAACTCAGCGAACCGGAACTTCCACGGTTTCGCTCATCCGTACTAATGAGTTTACCATTAGCTTTCTGCAAATTTTCTCATGATAAAAATTCAATACACTGAATTATTATAACATGTTAGCAAAACCCTGGATAAGCTACAACCACTGAACTCCTGACAGAGTATCAAAAAAACATTTTATTTATTTGTTTTTAAAACTGTTCCTCTCCCATCACCTATTTAGGGGTATGCTGAGCCATGTGGAAAGGCAAGGAAGACGTCTGATTTAACATGTCAGGTCCACATGACATTGGATGCCATCATGCCGTAAACTGCAGACTTACCTTCTTCATTGTCTAGTGGCCTCCACTCGGCCTCTACTGTTCCTCTGCATCGCACCACTCTGCTAGTAACCCATAGATATAAACTTCAGTACCTTAAAGGAACAGAGGTGCTAATTACCACCAATACCCTACAGTATGTCCAGGAGACCTGGGTTCTATATGAGACCATACTCTCATAACTCTGGGTATAAGGTCGAAAGATTATTGTACTCCACTGGGATGTGATCTGCTTGTTGCCAATCTGGCTTGCGTATGTGACTACATATTCTTGTCTGCTAATCTTTACCTGTTTATGACCACAATCTGCCTTTCTTCAGTCTGAATATGATTTCTGCCCCTTGGTATCTATAGTTCAGCTAAATGTCAGACTTTGCTAACAGAGTTAGGAACCTGGGGATTCTTTTTGTAACAGTCCATACTTTCTTGTGGGATTTAAGGACTCATTCACACTGTGGATTCTAACTGTTTCTGACATGGTTGTTCACTTTAGAGGCTGCAGATCCACTCATGGCTTAGCTCCATTGAATGAAGCCAAGCAGCGATCAGACAGCTGCTGAGGCCTCAAGTGGCAGATGTCAGCACACTGCTCCAAGACCTGTTATGTCCCCTCTTGGCCCATCACAACTTTAAACAGCAAGCCCTTAAGTTGCAACAATGTCTACCAATGAAAACAGTGGGAGGCAGACACCATAAGGTCGCTGGCGTCATCTTGGCATGGTGCCCGTGCCAAAATTTGGCTGCCAATTTCCTCCATGTGAACATACCCATAGGGTGAAAAAGCCACAAACTCTTAGACTCTGTAACCTGGCATGTCCAAAGGCAAATCCATAGTAAGCTAGTGGATCCACTACTCTAGTAGCCCTCTAAAGTGGAGATACTAAGAAGTACAGTATGAACCCTTAGACTTTGGTGCAGCATTATGGCTACATATAACTATATATATATATCTCTGAGGTTGTCCAGAGACTTTATACTGTCATATCATAAAATACAGTAGCTAATTAATGGTACAGAATGTGTTGGCCTTTCACAAGTGCAGTTCTATGATTTAACCAGTCACATCTTCCACAATACTCAACCTATTCATAAGAGATGTCTTCACAAATGAGAAGGGTAGTTATTTATGCAGAAAGATAAAAATATGAGTAATTATAATGAAGTAGAAAATGTCACACCCAGGCCTGAACTATGTCTTTCAATACCTTAACATACCATTTATTTTCTTATGTTCTGCTTAGTTCCACCTCATTAACGAATGTTGCCAATGCTGAGATTGAGAGGGGACCATAGCTATTTTTATCACAAGGCTCTAAATTATTTTCTTGGATTGCTTCTTGAAGCATATTCTTCCATATGAGCATTGATAAGTTATATTGAGACTCAATGCACTGATTGTTTGCTCTGAACAGGCTCAAGATCCACCTGTAGGGAAAAAATGTTTATCTATTCACTATGAGGGACACAAAATGTTGAGATTGCACCCAAAAAACTCACCAATTCCGTCATTAGGCTAAGTTCAGATGTGACATAAATGGTGTGGATCCATGCAGGTGATCTGCAAAATTTACAGTATAAGCAAAATGGATGAAACTTCAGAAATCTCATCCACAGAGAAACTCTACTGTGTAAACTGACTTGTGTGTCATCAGGTCACAGTGCAGTAAGTGCAGGAAGAGCCAGAGAGGTAAGTTTATTTATTTATTTTATCTGAGGTCTAATGAGGATTTGGGGCCTGATTGGGTGGTATGGTCTGAGGTCTGATAAAGTTTGGGGGTCTGATTAGGGCGTCTTAGGTCTGATGAAAGTTTGGGTTCTGTTCTGAGTTCTAATAAAAATTGGGAGTCTGATTGGTGGGTCTGATCTGAGGTCTAATATAAATTGGAGGTCTGATTAGGGGGTCTTAGGTCTGATGAAAATTGGGGTTGTGATCTGGGTTCTAATAAAAATTGGGGATCTGATTAGGGGGTCTGATCAAGTTTGGGGGTCTGATACAAATTGGCAGTGAGATCTGAATTGAAATAAAGATTGGGGGTCTGATTGAGGAGTCGTATCTGAGCCTGATAAAGTTTGGGGGTCTGATCTGAAGTCTGACAAAGATTGGGGTTCTGATTTGGGGATTTGATGAAGATTGGGGAGTCTGAACTAAGGCTTGGGGAACATTGGGGGTCTGATTTGGGGTCTGATAAAGATTGAGGGTCTGTTGAAGTTTGGGGGTCTGATCTGAGGTTTGATGTCAATTGGGGATGTGATTTGGGGGTCAGATGAGGATTGAGGGGTCTGATCTGAGGTCTGATGAAGATTTGTAGACTGATCTGAAGTCTGATGAAGATTGGATGTCTGATTTGGGGGTCTGATAAATATTGGTCGTCTGATCTGAGATCTAATGAATATTGGTGGTTTGATCCGAGATCTAATGAATACTGGTGGTCTGATTTAAGGTCTGATGAAAATTGTGGCTCTGATCTGAGGTGTGATGAATGTTGGTGGTCTGATTTGAGGTCTGATGAATATTGGTGGTCTTATCTGAGGTATTATCAATATTGGTGGTCTGATTTGAGGTCTGATTAACATTGGTGGTCTGATCTGAGGTTTGATGAATATCAGTGGTCTGATTTGAGGTCTGATGAAGATTGGCTGTCTGATCTGAGGTGTGCTGAAAAATATTTATTTTTTCTGATTTTTCTCTTCTAAAACCTAGGTATGTCTTATAATCAGGTGATTCATACAGTATAAAGCAAAAAGGTAATTTATTTTATTTATGTGTGTATTTTATTAATAAAATGTTAATAAAATTAAAATATGTTACAATGAAAATGTAATTTGTACAATAAGTCATTTTCCAACGCCACATTCCCTTTATAGGGGTATTCCGGTTATGTAATTTTTTTTCAACTCCCATAGTGTTGGTGTGTATATGGTTCACTTAAACTAACCTGATACATATCAGCCTCTGAAGTGACTCTGTTTTTAAATTATGCACCCCACTTCTTCCTGTCAAAAGACAGGACAATACATACGGTACATACAAACAGATATCGAAAATAGTGAAAGATACATAGTGAAAAACATACAGACACATTGTAAGATTTGCAGACAGACAGGCTCACACAGATTGACAAACACATAGAAATACAGAAACAGAAATACGGACAGCTATGTAAAAGGCAGAAACATACCAGCATCAAGGCTACTGGCGTCACACTGGCGTTTTCATTTTCCGGTATTGAGCTCCGTCATAGGGGCTCAATACCGGAAAAAAACGCTTCAGTTTTGTCCCCATTCATTGTCAATGGGGACAAAACTGAACTGAAGAGAACGGAATGCTCCTAAATGCATTCCGTTCAGTTCTCTTCAGTCTCCAGACCGGAGAGCAAACCGCAACATGCTGCGGTTTGCTCTCCGGTCTGGGCATCCGCACCAAGACGGATCCGGAATGACCCCCAATGCAAGTCAATGGGGACAGATCCGTTCGGTGTGACCACAATGGTAAACGGATCCGTCCTCCATTGACTTTCAATGGAGTTCATGACAGATCCGTCACCTTGCACTTTCCCCTCCCTCCAGTAGGGGGCGCTGTGGGGAAACTTACCCTTGTGCGCACCGTTCTCCTTTTCGTCACTGGTCAGGTCCGGAGCTGGGACAGGTCGGGAGCCGCTGGGACAGGTAAGTAACCCCCCTCCTCCTCCTCATAGTTTCTGACACGTGTGGGGACGGAGCGCGGTTCCGGCCCCACACGTGCACCTTCACGTGGACCCTTCACCCGCCAGATCTGTGCTGCGATTAATGCGATTCACCCGCTCTCAGCAGACAGGAAGTTCAGAGCTGAGAAGCTACGACTAGAGCTGCTCCCAGGTGCAAAAAAATTCGCTTTGTGACGAATTACTTCACCATGAAGCGCATTTTTTTGTAAGTAGTGGGTGCAATTACAGGGAGCTGCGATAGCGCCACCCCCTCAGATGCCGCGTTCATACATGATCGCGGCATCTGAGTGCAAAAAAAAGTGTAAAATTAACATAAAAACATAAAATCATACTTACCTCCTCATATTTGCTCGCGATGGGCTGGCCGCCGCCATCTTGCTTAAAGATCTGGCCCGAAATCTCGCACAGCGCGAGATTACGTCATCACGCCATCCGGCGTGGTGATGTCATACATCACTACGCATGGGATTTCAGCCGAGATCATCAAGCAAGATGGCGGCTGGAGGAGGTAAGTATGATTTTATTTTTATGTTAATTTTACACTTTTTTTGCGCAGAGGTAAGTATGGATTTTTTTGTTTTTTACACTATTTCAGGTTAAAACGATTCGCTGACGCGAACCACGAGGAAATTCGGCTTCTAGGCAAATCGAATTTATCCTGAAATTCGGATCAAATTCCACTTCGTGGGATTCTATTCGCTCATCTCTAAAAATATCTACCTTGAAAAAAAGCTGATGCATAAATTATACAGATGATCCAGCTTCAAATTCCCATGAATTTTATTAAGGACTCAGGCTTCTCATGATTCAATACAATATAGCGATTTGCTAATAAAACCATTGAAAGACTGCAGTTCACATCACATCCACTGATTGATACATTTTTTTCAAAGTAGGTTGGCAGTGCCACTCATCTCAGGACATGTTGAGCCTAGAGGAAACACCAATTTCCCTATGCTGCCATGTCTCCTCTGAGAGTATTAAAAATGATAGGCAGGGCTATAGCAGGCAGAACACAGTCCACAGGTAACAGTGACACCTGGGCGTTGTTTCCCTAGTCATATTAGAGAATAGAAATTAAATGGGAAATTTGGGGGACTTGTGAAAGATTTTGTCTCAGGATCCATGAGGAGTGTGGGGAAGGTAACCTGACGAACAGCTCTCCTGGGGAAATTCACGCAGATTTATTGCAGAAATTTCTCATTCATGTAAATAATGTTTGTAGTAAAATAAATACTATATATATATATTGTAAGGGATCACTCTCTCACAGAGGTCGCAATCACAGACTTCTCCTCTGACAATGGGGTTCAAGTCCAAATGGTGCTTTATTTTGGCACTTCAGTACCAGCACAAAACATAAACCAAAAATGAACACCTGCTCATCTGGGCTCTAGCTAATAGAGAGGTCTTCTCCCTAAAGTGCAGTTTACCCACAGGGTCTCAGGCTCCAACCCTTAGCAGGTCAGCTCACCAAACATAAGTCCAGGGGAGAGATCCAGCTTCAGTCTAGCAGCCCATCTGGCTGTGGCTCTGTAGGGTCACTTCCTCTCCCTCAGTCCAATGATCCCATTTGGACTACACCTGGGTATCCCTTAGGCTAGGGTAAAAACATGCCCTGCAAGGGGGGTGGACAGGGGAGGTCTCACTACCAAACCAGTCCAAATAAAATCCAGCCCTTGAACTTTAACAAAAATAGCTCCAGCAACTACATTTGCTGAAGCCAGAGCCATCTTCCTGGATTTTACTTACCTCACCCAGTTGAGGAACCCGGGTGGGATATTCAGCCCTTCCAGGACTTTACCGTACACATTACTGTACACATTACCTCTCTCTCTCTCTCTCTCTCTCTCTCTCTCTCTCTCTCTCTATATATATATATATATATAGAGAGAGAGAGAGAGAGATAGTGGTAATGTGTACATTGGTAATCTTGCTTAAAGATCTGGCCTGAAATCTCGCGCAGCGCGAGATTACATCATCACGCCGTCCGAGACCTGGTCTCTAATCTGAGCTGCTTTCAACCTGCGATTTCTGAGGCTGGTGACTCGGATGAACTTATCCTCCACAGCAGAGGTGACTCTTGGTCCTCCTTTCCTGGGGCGGTCCTCATGTGAGCCAGTTTCTTTGCAGCGCTTGATGGTTTTTGCGACTGCACTTGGGGACACTTTCAAAGTTTTCCCAATTTTTTGGACTGACTGACCTTCATTTCTTAAAGTAATGATGGCCACTCGTTTTTCTTTACTTAGCTGCTTTTTTTCTTGCTATAATACAAATTCTAACAGTCTATTCAGTAGGTCTATCAGCTGTGTTGGACTTCTGCCCAACACAACTCATGGTCCCAACCCCATTTATAAGGCAAGAAATCCCACTTATTAAACCTGACAGGGCACACCTGTGAAGTGAAAACCATTTTAGGTGACTACCTCTTGAAGCTCATCAAGAGAATGCCAAGAGTATGCAAAGCAGTAATCAAAGCAAAAGGTGGCTAGTTTAAAGAACCTAGAATATAAGACATATTTTCAGTTGTTTCACACTTTTTTGTTAAGTATATAATTCCACATGTGCTAATTCATAGTTTTGATGCCTTCAGTGTGAATCTACAATTTTCATAGTCATGGAAATACAGAAAACTCTTTGAATGAGAAGGTGTGTCCAAACTTTATAGGTCAACATTCTTCATTACTGTATATAGCATAATCAACAAAATAAAGATAATGGGGTAGATTTATCAAACGTGTGTAAAGAAAACTGGCCTAGTTTCCCATAGCAACCAATCAGATTCCACCTTTCATTTTCCAGAAGAGATCTGAAAATTGAAAAATGTAATCTGATTGGTTGCTGTAAGCAACAAAGCAAGTTTTCCTTTACACAAGTTTTAATAAATACCCTGATGTGTATATTACATGATCCATTTGTTTATGAGCGAGCCTTCTGTTAAGCAGAGACATCATCCCACCCACTGTGGCCTGAATCTGTCATTTTGCCAACACCATGTGATTGATTTTTCTTGTGACTCTGTTCTTCTGTGCAGTGATTGCAGTTCTCAATAGACAGAGGCTGAACATTGTACTATCTATCGTAGTAATAAAGTTCTACCGTAAAGCCATAGCAGATCAATGTCATACTCTGCTGCTTTCATTATGAAAACATGTCTAGAGATCAGCTTCCTTCTTAGTGTCTTGCTCCATTGCAATTAGAAGATTATTTGAACATGTCAAAGCAAGAAAATTAGGGACATCAGAAATATTGGGTAGAAGGGGAACAGAGGCAGGACGGCGAGAGTGCAGATTGTGACCAGGGAGATTTTTGAAACCCAAAAAGGTGTGTCTAGTGTGATCAATTAAAGGGGTTGTCGGAGTAATTTTTTTGTCCTTTGTATGTTTCTAACTAGTCAAATACAACAGCTTTTCCATACACTTTCTGCTTCTAAAGCTGCTGGTTTCTTACATTTAACTCAGGGTCACATGACCTGTGATGTCAGCTTGCCTCTCTGCTAATCTTGCATTCGTGCACCAGCAGATTAGAGCCTGTACACGAGACGTCACTGTGGTGGCCACGCCCCCCTGCTCTGCCGCTGCTGCTATCTGCTCTCTCCCTGGATTCTTTCAGATAAAACATTAACCCCTTCAGCCAGAACACACTGAGGGCTTTACAACAGCAGCTGCATATGTAAACAGACACAGGATCTGCTCTCCTCACCCTACAGACACAGAGCTGACTGGAGCTGATCTGGAGGAGATCTGCAAAGTATTGTATTGTACAAGAACAGGTAGGGGGAAGACCCTGTGTGTATCAGCAGTGTCATTGTACAGCTGGGACTTGTAGTCCTACACATACAACATGCTGCTGAGTATTCCAGCAGACATGTCACTCAGGGCAGCTCTTGTATTCACTGCCTTTGCATAGCAGGAAGGGGGAGGGGCAGAGATTGTTATTACTGCATGTAAACAAAGGCCAGAAGAGAATGTGGAGATATAGATTTTTTTTTGCCTAAAACTTGCCTTAGTTATATATTGCTGCCCATCAGATTTACAGTACTATACATTTTTTTCATAACTCAGACAACCCCTTTAATTTATGGATTGATTTTTGCTTAAATGTAATGTGTCACCATGATCTTTGACTATTACCTGTAGTAATACATAAGTAATACATGAGATATGGAGTCCAGATGTCTATTTTTATTTTCCTACTGCCCCCTGTTCCCCCATTGTCAGTACTCAGAGTTGCACTGAAATAAATTGTCAGGACTTCTGTGCACACAAGAGTCCTCTCCATTATGTTAGCATGGCACAGCAGTCCTGACAATTTATTTCAGTGCAGCTCTGAGTACTGACAGCAGGGGAAGTGGGAGCAGTAGGAAAATAAAAATAGTGATGTGGACTCCTTCTCTTCAGCACTGCTCATGTATTACTGCAGGTAATAGTCCAGAATCAGATGACAGATTTCTTGTACCATAAGTGTGTATAAACTATAACATAACATAGTTTATAAGGCCGAAAAAAGACATCTGTCCAACCAGTTTGGCCTGTTTTCCTACAAGTTGACTTTGTAAAATGATTCAGTGGGCAGCAAAAATTAACAGACTTTATTAAGGCTTCCCTAAGCTATGGTAATACAAAGATGCCATATTTCAGACAGGGAAGCATTTTGGATTCATACTTTAGATATATGGGCACTAGAAGGTTTTAAAGGTTTTTTCAGACTTTCCTAGGAGACCACATAGTGTCATATATGACTTTGCAGGAGAATTGAGGCACTTTCAATCAGAGTTGCCAACCAGATTTTTTTCTTTTTTTCTGGACATCTTATCCCCAAATCAAAGACAGCCAACATTTTCTTACGGACAAATTGGAAAACCAAAATGATGAAGATTATAATTAATATATTTTTACAGCGCAATAAGATACAGCTCAATACTGTTAAGAACTCATAACCAGCATTTACTGTGCAAATTTGCAGGGTCTACTGCCTCATAGGCTTTAGGTTACAAACTTGCATGGGGTGCCAGGCAGCAAGCACTTGAATGAGGGCCACGGGAGTCTATGGCTCCTGTCCCCTCAGTTCTTCCTCATAGGCTTCAGGCTAGTGGCCTAAAGCCTATGAGGCAGTAGAGCCATCGTAGTGACTAGAATGGAGTTGCACCTGGTAGGTATGATGTCAGGGGAAGAGGCAGAGTCTCGTCATCCTGGTGGGTTTTCAGTACATTCTACAGAGCAGGCTGTTGGAGAGACAAGCAGATCCTGCAGGTCAGTATATGGAAAGAATAACTTATTTTTACCTGGGTGCCTTTTGCAGTGGCTGAAGCGAAGATGAATAATCCTTGTACTGGAGACTGTATGTTAGAGGGGTCTGAAGGGGGTGGTGGTATTATTTACATGGGACTGTATGCTGGAGGAGCTGAAGACGGGGAGTGATGTATTTTACATGGGACTGTATCATACCTCCCAACTTTGCAAAGAGTCAAAGAGGGACACATTGTGCGGCACGCATAGCGCGCTGCGGCAAATTTTTTCAGCACTACGCCACGCCCTTAACTCCGCCAACTATAAGCTAATCTCACCCAGTCCCCTTACCGCACAGGGATAACAAACACAGTGATGTCACCGTACAGGGATAATAAACACAGTGATGTCACCATACAGGGATAATAAACACAGTGATGTCACCATACAGGGATAATAAACACAGTGATGTCACCGTACAGGGATAATAAACACAGTGATGTCACCGTACAGGGATAATAAACACAGTGATCTCACCATACAGGGATAATAAACACAGTGATGTCACCGTACAGGGATAATAAACACAAGTTATGTCACCATACAGGGATAATAAACACAGTGATGTCACAGTACAGGGATAATAAACACAGTGCTGTCACAGTCCAGAGATAATAAACACAGTGATGTCACAGTCCAGAGATAATAAACACAGTGATGTCACAGTACAGGGATAATAAACACAGTGATGTCACAGTACAGGATAATAAACACAGTGATGTCACAGTACAGGGATAATAAACACAGTGATGTCACAGTCCAGAGTTAACAAACACAACGATGTCATCACAGTACAGGGATAATAAACACAGTGCCGTCACAGTCCAGAGATAATAAACACAGTGATGTCACAGTCCAGAGATAATAAACACAGTGATGTCACAGTACAGGGATAATAAACACAGTGATGTCACAGTACAGGATAATAAACACAGTGATGTCACAGTCCAGAGATAATAAACACAATTAGAGATGAGCGAATCATTTAAAAAATTATTCGCCGAACATTCGCCGAAGTTTTCCTAAGATTCGTATATTCGAAGAATAGATTTGTTGTATTTGCGTACAAAATATACGTTATTATGAGCTATTAGTGAACATTTGCACACTAATAACAAACACTCTTTTAAAAAATGTACGCAACTTCTTAGAAGACGTACGCATGAGCGTACAAATAGCATACGAATACTCAGCGTACTATTGTCTACGCGATTACGTAATACGCATTCATGCACGACGAGAGGCCGCGGCGTGCACTCCTCAGAGGCAGAGCAAATATTCGAAAATGGCATCCAGGCGATCCTCATCATTTAGCTCTGAAGAGCTGAAATTCCTGATCCGGCTGATGGACAGAGAGGATTAGGATGGCACACACCGCCATCCAAACCAGCATAAGAAGGAGGTGGTCCAGCTGGTGATCCAAGGCCTGCGCCATCGTTTCCACACCGTGCAGACCCCGGGCCAGATCCAGCGGAAATGGTCCGATCTGACATTCAAATGCCCAGAGTGGCTTAATGAGATCCGCGCAGAGATACGGCAGGGTGAGTAACAAAATATTTGATAAGTAAAAACATGTAAAAAAATTAGTGTACTGTATTGTATATATACCAGCAGTCACTGCCAATAATGAAAAAAGTATAGAAGGACAACGTGGTCGTGCGTAGTGCGCTGCAGTAATTTTGTTTCATGCTAGGCAACGCCTCTGTAACTATCGACCCAAACAACTTAAGTGAAGGTATTCTAGTCATTATTGTTAATGGTGCTGGCCGTTCTTCCGTTTGTGTCAGGCAAATGCACTAGTTCGAAAGAAAGTACCCTTATATGCCCCTTCATAGTTAGCGCTTCCTCCTCCTACACACAGGCTCAAAGACGTGCCCATGCTGCAGCTACTGTCAGTGGGCGATATCCAAATTATTCCTACCGCAACGTGTTAACGATATAAAGAAAGTTATTGCGACGATAACAATATCTATTGCATAAATACCTTTTTAGAAGAAAAAAATATGATATGGCCCCCCTCTTACACCCATAATATCTTAATAGTAGTATGTGTTAGTATTAAAGAGTCATCATCTAACAAGTGTGTACATTTTTAGGTTACAGAGCACCATCAACGACGGCGTCACCACCGTTGAGGCACCGTCGAGGCAACACCACCAGCCCAGCTACCAGAGGTAGAAGGTAGGTAAAAAAAAAAAAAAGTGTAATGGGTGGACCTTCTGTCTTCAAAATATGAGCTAAATGTATGTTTTATCTTTGGTAGCTCCAACCGACAGGGAGCAGTTTTCCCCTGGACCATGGGAAGACCATGCCGTATGGGTGTCCAGAATAAGTCGCCCCAGTACATTAAAGTTTAGATTTTTTTTGTGGGACCACCACTGTAACTCGATTACACAAACTAAGTACATAACTGTTTCCACCCCTACAGACATGCCCACTGACTTCGAAGTGGAGGCCGGATTACGGCGCCTTGGCTCCAGGCTCCACGCTGTCTCCCGGCTCATTTGTGGCCTGCAGCTGGAGCTGCAAGAGCTGCAGGACATGATGGCCCGATGTCGGCAAAGGCCGGCGTAATCTTATTTTTTTTGTCCCTTTCTTTTGTTTATTATATTATTTATTTGTTAAATATAAGTTTTTATTTATTACTAAAATATTCTTGAAAAACCTGTGTTTTGAGTGTTTTGTTAAACCTTTAACACCTTCCTGATATAGTGTGAAGAAGATTTTTTTTTCCCATGGCCATTTTTTCCATATTAATGAACACAGTGGTGTCTGCCGGCAGAAGTATTACTACATTACACACACTCCTGTTCATTGATTACAATTGACAGACAGAAAAATAAAAAAGGCTTGGCTTGTTTGGGCAACAAGCCTGTACATTCTACCTTAACATAGGCAGTGAAAATTATATATGAGATTTTTATGGCTGCCCCGGCCAGTAGTAGTAGGGGACGGGGTATATCAGCATAGAGTAATAGGTAAAATAAATACAACAGACTGCAGTGGTGTATAACAATGTCCGCTAATATAACTTGTACGGGAGGCAGAGGCAGTGTAAAAAAAATTTTTTTTTAAATATATATAACACATATATAGATTTTTTTTTGGAGGGGGGGGAACTAAAGGCTGAGGCTCCAAAACAAATGCATCAATACTAAATAGAACTATTAGTAACGTTAACTAACAACAGCTTCTCTCCTACTAAGCGTAGAAAATGGAGGCAGAGGTAGACAACAGTGTTTGGTTTTGAAATGGGGTTTTAGAGACTTCGGGTTTGCACAGCCCATGACATAGGACATTTGGCTGTGAAATTATGGCCCGGCTGACAGCAACAGTGGGAAGACACTCAGACTATTCTGCCCTGCAAGTCCTGATCTAATCACCACCAGCATCAGCAAGAGGAGTATGAAATTCGGATGTAATCCAGCCTTTATTCATTTTTATAAAGGTATTTTTTTGAACACTGCCCGGTGACAGATTTGTCCTTTTGGGTGTCACCACCTCCCCAGCGGCACTAAAAACCCTCTCTGACATGACACTTGAGGCTGGGCAAGAAAGAAGCCCTAGTGCATAGTGGGACAGTTCCGGCCACTGTTGTAATCTGCCTGCCCAAAAGTCCAGGGGGTCTGAGAAGAGGCTTTGTGAGCCAGACTGCAGGTAAGCCTGAACCTGCTCATTGAGGCGGTGATCTGGGCCTGCTCACTTGGCTGTAGCTGTTGGGAACCTGCAGAGAAAAATTCCTGCATCATACTCATTAGGCTTAACTGGCTGCTGCTGGTTGTGGCAGAAGGTGGATTACTCGGCCGGACCTCCTTCTCAGACATGCTGGCAGCAGGCTGGGGCTGGCTGAAAGCTGTGGCCAGGTTACTACATAGCTTCTCCCGCAATGATACTAATTTCTCTTCCCTTTCCTGGGGAGGAAAAGAATGTTGGATTGATACCGTGGGTCCAGAAGCATCCCAGCCAGTATTCATCAGTCTGCCTTATGTTTAGGATACGCCTGTCAGTGCGTAAGCATGTGAGCATACAACTCGCCATCCTGTCCAGCGTGCCTGAGAGGCCACTTCTTTCCATCTCAGCCTCTCTCTGAGAAACTGCTGTGTCCCTGAAAGTCTCATCATCCTCATCCTCCAGCTGTGTCTCCTCCTCCTCCTGGTCATCATCACCCTCATTAAAATCCTCCTCCTCTTCCCCCTCCTCTAACTGAAGCTCCTCATCCTCCTCCTGCTCCACAAGGGAACTTTGGCGTTGGGGCTCCCCTACAGTGACAGCATGGCGGGTAGACAAATGGCCAGGATTTCCTTCCCCCATTGCCCCTTGCTGCATGAGCTCGACCAATTTGGTGGCTTCTTCTAAGGGCCTTAGAAAAGTGCAGGCATCTAGGACCAGCCTCCACTGCCAGAAATCAAAGCCGCACCTGCTCCCTATGCTGGAAGATTCTGGCTGCTGCTGGACAAAATCGTCCACTGCTCTACGCTGCTCTAGGAGTCGCTGCAACATATAAAGAGTGGAATCACCTAATATTCGGATTCGCTTCGCAGCTAAAAATTCCCAAGATTCGATATGAATCAACGAATCGACGAATCGATTCGCTCATCTCTAAACACAATGATGTCACAGTACAGGGATAATAAACACAGGGATGTCACAGTACAGAGATAATACACCCCTTTCTGCCCCTCATAGAAAGTAAAAAAATAAAATAAAAACCTTATACTTACCTTCTTATTGGCAGCAGCATCACCAGCCGGACATCAGCTTCTTTTGTCTGGAGGGGGCGGGGCCAATGCTGACTGATGGCCGGTCATGCCCCCCGCTTAGACAAGAGGTACAGAATGCAGCAGGAGGTACGGAGAGCTGCAGGGGGGACGGGAGGGAGGATGGAAGAAGCAGGCAGTCGATTCCAGCTGTCTGCTTCTTCTTGTAACAGACAACAAATGTAACAGACAGCTGCCAGAGACCGGGACATACCTCCCCCGTGCTGGGACAGCGGGACAGCCACTGAAATCCAGGACTGTCCCGCCGGATCTGGGACGGTTGGGAGGTATGCTGTATGTTGGAGGGGCTGAAGGCCAGGTAGTGATGTATTTTACATGGGACTGTATGCTGGAGGGGCTGAAGGCAGGAGAAGTGATGCATTTTAGATGGGACTGTATGTTGGAGGGGCTGAAGGCCAGGTAGTGATGTATTTTACATGGGACTGTATAATTAGGGGCTGAAGACCTAGGAGTGATGTATTCTACATGGGACTGTATCCTGGAGGGGCTGAAGGCAGGAGAAGTGATGCATTTTAGATGGGACTGTATGTTGGAGGGGCTGAAGGCCAGGTAGTGATGTATTTTACATGGGACTGTATAATTAGGGGCTGAAGACCTAGGAGTGATGTATTTTACATGGGACTGTATCCTGGAGGGGCTGAAGGCAGGAGAAGTGATGCATTTTACATGGGACTGTATGCTGGAGGGGCTGAAGGCAGGGGGGAGTAATGTATCTTACATAGGACTGTATGCCGGATGGGCTAAAGGCTGGGGAGTGATATATTTTACATGAGATTGTTTGCTGGAGGGGCTGAAGGCCAGGGAGTGATGTATTTTACATGGGACTGTATGCTGGAGGGGCTGAAGGCTAGGTAGTGATGTATTTTACATGAGATTGTTTGCTGGAGGGGCTGAAGGCCAGGGAGTGATGTATTTTACATGGGACTGTATGCTGGAGGGGCTGAGGGCCGGGGAGTGATGTATTTTACATGGGACTATATGATTAGGGGCTGAAGGCAGGAGAAGTGATGTATTTTACATGGGACTGTATGCTGGAGGGGCTGAATGCAGGGGGGAGTAATGTATCTTACATGGGACTGTATGATTAGGGGCTGAAGGCCGGGGAGTGATGTATTTTACATGGGACTATATGATTAGGGGCTGAAGGCCAGGTAGTGATGTATTTTACATGGGATTGTATGCTGGAGGGGCTAAAGGCTGGGGAGTGATGTATTTTACATGGGATTGTATGCTGGAGGGGCTGAAGGCCGGGGAGTGATGTATTTTACATGGGACTGTATGCTGGAGGGGCTAAAGGGGGCCATCATTTTTGCTATAATACAGAGGGGGCCATAATAATAATAATAATAATAATAATAATAATAATAATAATAATACTACAGAGGGCCATTATATATTATAATTATACAGAGGGCATTATACTTCTGGGCACTACGGGGGAGGGGAGGTCTGTTATCTGAGGATGATAGTAAAGTGAGGAATCTAAACATTTTTCTGTGAAACTCTGCAGAGAAGATATTCGGCTGAAAGAAGGTATCATGCGGTCTTATCTCCGAATGAAGACTCCCAGAAAAGTCTACACCACAGGAGATGTCATAGGATAAGAGGTATATTTCTTAGCAATGTATGTAATGTCCATCCAAATATCTGTTTTGGGGGGAAATTGAATATAGAATTTGGCCTACACTGCTGAAGCCTGGCCCCAGACTTCAGTTCACACTGTGTGTTCTGAAGTCTGGGGTCTCACACCCATCTACTACATTATCTGTACTCAGAGAGTGATCAGTGTGTTATCTGTGGTGTTACATAGGACTGCAGGTGACGTCTACTACATTTTGTGTACTCAGAGAGTTATCGCTGTGTTATTTGTGGTGCTACAAAGGACTGCAGATAACATCTACTACATTATCTGTACTCAGAGAGTTATTACTGTGTTATATGTGGTGTTATATAGGACTGCAGGTGAACTCTACTACATTATTTGTACTCAGAGAGTGATCACTATGTTATCTGTGGTGTTACATAGGACTGCAGATAACATCTATAGTGTTGAGCGAGCATGCTCGGCCGAATGCTCGGCCTATGCTCGGGTCCGCTCGGTGTTCGGCCGAACACTGAGTGTACTCGAGCGCACTGCTCGAGTCCCCTCCCCGCACCAAGATGGATCCGTCATAACCCCATTGCAAGTCAATGGGGTCGGATCCGTAGTAGATCTGTAGTACTTCTGTCAGCTGCAGGGGTGGGAGGGAGGGTGACTTTCTCCCTGCAGCTCACATGCAGACTGCACAGTGATGCTATCTGAGAGTGAGATGTTCAAAAGGACATCCTTGTGTCCATCCAGGCCCTGCGCATGACAGAGGACAGGGAGTCTGAAAGCCGGACTCTTAGGCCGGACAGTCCAGTTTTCTGGCTCCCTGTCCTCCGTCTGGCACAGTGCCTGGGGATTGGGACCCTTTCAGTAGCTCATGATCAGACAGCAGCATTGTCCTAATTGTGAGATGCAGCAACTGACTGAGGCTTCTCTCACCCCCTGTCAGTCACTAGAACCCACAGACATGGCTCATTGTGGCTGACTGACGGGGAGAGAAGCAACGGGCTGTCCCTAGCTCACCTTCAGGCCAGGAACTTCTTCTTCTCCTCCATGTCTTCACGGAGCCGGGGTGTGTGGTTTCATGGGGACTGGGGGCGTGGCTTCATGTTTGAGGGCATGGTCGGGGAGGTCTGGCTTTCTGGGGTGAAGCCAGGGGCCACTCTAGCTGCTGTGGAGGTCACGGTTAAGGGAGGAGTGGACTGTGGAGGCCACTATTAAAGGGGCAGCAAGGTACTGTGAGGTTCCCTGTTAAGGGAGCAGGATACTGTGACAGTCACTGTTAAAGGGGCAGTCACTGTGGAGGTCTCTGTCAAGGGGGTCAGGAATGGTGGAGGTCAGTTAAGGGGACTGTAACCTATGGTCAGTGTTAAGGGCTGGGTGCTCTAGAGGTAACTGTTAATGGGGCAGGCCCTTGTGGAGGTCAAATTTAAAGGTGTGGGCTGCTGTGGAGGTCCCATTTTAAGAGGGGAGATGGAACACTGTTGTGGGTGTCATTGTTAAGGAGTCAGGGTGCTGTAGAGGTCACTCTCGATATCTTTCAACGACACACACACACACACACACACACACACACACAAACACGAAATAAAATAGATGAAATATACCCGGGCGAAGCTGGGACCTTAAGCTAGTCTTATAAATAAATTGGACTTACAACTATTTAGCATGTGATTAGTTATGCAGATGTCTTGGCATGTAACTGAATTGTTACTGTTTTGCTCCTAAAATTCTACATTTTATTTTTTATTATTTTGTTAGTATTTTGTGACTCCACCTGTGTCTTTCAGCACTGCCTGTATCCTTCTGGGCATGCTCTCGATCAGATTCAAGCATGTCTCAAACCAAAATCTGTTCCCAGGTCTCTTCTACACGTTCCCAATGTTGGTATATACTGGTCGACTCCCTTGGGTATGAATACAACTTTTTCTTCAACTCTACCCACAAGTGTTCAATTGGGTTGAGGTCTGGGGACTGTGGGTGCCAGTTCAGCACCTTCATTGTCATTGAATCATTTTTTCACCAATCTCTACATATGCTTCAGGTCGCTGTCCTGCTGGAACACTATGTCTTCCTTTTAATACCCATAGTACTCGAGTGTACAAAGTAACTCATCTTGTAGGATACTCACAAATAGCTCAGCATTATCACCATAGATCCTGGTCAAGTATCTAACGCCTTTGGCTGTGAACCAACCCCGTATCATAAGGCTTCATCCATCGAACTTCACATTTCCTTCATTTTCTCAATCCGTTAGCCTTCTTTTCCATTGTTTCTTCCAAACCCATTTGCACCCATCAGAGCCCAGTCTATTGACTTTTGTCTCATCACCCCAAATCATCCATTTCCAATCTTCTAGTGTCCACTGTTCATACTTTTTTGCAAACTTGAGCCGATAATTCTGATGACGATATTGAAGGCTTCTTCACCTTTTTTTCGGGCCACCATTCCAGACTTGTGCAATGCACGTCACAAAGTACTCGCATGGACATCTGTGATCTCGCTATTATGAAGCATACAAGCCACCTCCACTGCTGTTTTGTTGCACCAGAACTGATAGATCTCGTGATAAGCCTTCTTGTTTTCTCCAATATTTCTCCTGGACGTCCACCTCTTGGCTTTGGAATGAATGGACAGACTTCATTTCATATTCTTCCAACTGTCATGGCACTCACATGATGCAGCTTTGCAATTGTCTTGCCTGAGATACTGCTATTGATGAGCTGGATAATGCTGTTTCTCAGGAAATCTTTTTTATGGCTGCTCTTGGATTTTAACCAGTGACTATTCATCGGAGAATCAACCTAATAACACACGGAGCTATTAGGGAATGTGAGAACTGGTTGTAATTTGTAGTATTCTAGAAGAAAAGATTGTTCCACCACCAGCAAAACAGTAACAATGCAGTTACATGACAAGAATCTTCATAACTAATCATATGCTAAATAGTTTCAAGTCCAATTTATGTATGAGATAGCCAAGATGATTGTCTATAAAATGATGGTAGTCTCACATTTGAAGCTGTAGTGGATGGTGAGATATGGAGTCCGAAGTTAAAAAGTTAAAAACATTGTCACTCTTTTGCTCGACAGTGTATGTACTTACTCCAACAGGGATTGCTATAGAATGCCAGTAGTAACTATACTGATATGCTTGTAGAAAGCTGCATGATGGATCACTTTAATGCCCATTAAATTAAAAAAAAAACTTCTCTTGTGTTAACCAATGATAAATGAATCAGGTAATAAGGAAATTATGTATTCTAAGTGCAGTTTATTGTGAAACCAAAGAACTGATGTGCTATAATGACTTCTGCCTCATTCATTTTGAGGTGTCACCATTTGTTAGTCAGATGCCATAATCAGACTAGACATCATAATTTGACTAAATTACACAAGTGTGTCATTAGTGAAGAGTGAATATGAGAATATATTCATGTAGGTTTCAAGATTCTACTATATGAAATGTCACTTTACTCATTTTTTATGGGGGAAATATGTTCTTTTAATAGTCTTTTATTGATTTGTTTTTTTAATGGCTTTGCCGAGTGTGGTACCTGGTTGTTAACTACTTCATTACCAGAGCGTTTATTCCTCTTTCTTTCCCGGCCAATTTTTCCGTTTTCTCAATGGGCATACGTATCTAACTGAAAATTGCTATATAATTTTGGAGCCAAACTACATGTATTTGATATTATTTTTTACAGGACACCTTAGACCTGTGATGGCTAACCTCCGGCACTCCAGCTGTGGCAAAACTACAACTCCCAAGACTTGCTTGGCTGTTCTCAGAACTCCATAGAAATGAATGGAGCATACTGGGAGTCGTAGTTTCATCACAGCTGGAGTGCTGAAGATTAGCCATCACGGCCTTAGACCTGTTTTTTGTGTCATTACATGACAGATGCAATATCTAAAAGCATGATCAACCCTATTAAACCAAGCATACTGCCTGGTAGGGTTCATCATGCTGATAAAAGTGATACCTTTCTTTTGTCTGCATTTTAAACAACTGCAGAGAAATCTGTGTTTTTATTCCTATACAAATGAGCATGTTAGAGCACTACTTACAATAGCCTTACCATACTGATATCTGTACAGCAGATTAACATACTAACATAAGAAATGTATTGTTTTAATCAGCATGATGAACTTTACAAGGATATATGCCTATTTAATAGGGTTGATCATGCTGACAGAGTCTCTTTAAAGGGGTTATCCCATGATTAATGTAAAAAATGAAAATCAAACATAATCTAGTACATAGCAATCTTTCTGACAAAGCTAGAACCAGCACTGTACCTCACATGGATCCAGAGATCTCCACATTAGTCACTCCAATTGCTCTGCTACATTTATATCAAGTTGGCAGCTCAAGGGACATGAAATTTCTGCTGCAACTCAGGGGATGTGTCCTTTCTGCTACATCTATCTCATTATCACAGTTTAGGAGGCAGTTGAAGAATGAAAGTGAGTGTGTTTGGCCATCTCAGTGAGTTGGGCAAAGAAATAATAAAAAAAAAAACCTGCAGGTTGTGCTATACAGATGTATTTTATTAACTCAGTGGCTATACTAAATTTTTAATAACATGCATTTGCAAAAGTAATCAGAAGTAATCAGATCCAGGTATTTTTGAATTATGATTTTTTTGCTGTCATGAAATTTTTCAAGACAAAACATTTGTAAAACCATTACCATATGTTTGTACTGTGAAAATAGATTATATTTGTGCAATTTACCTATGGGCTGGGCTCCCCGCGAGACCTGAAATGAATGGAGTGTATTTAAAATTTTGGAGACCTATTTTACTTTTGCTGGTTCTTTGGCATCTTACTGCCAGCACAGATGTTGTATAGTACCAAAACAATAGAAACACCCACAAAGTGTCTATTTTTTAATAGACACCCCCAAGGTATTCATATCAGGGAAAGTTGGAGATTTGGGCTTGAAGATTTGGACCTGAATGAAATTAGGTGGAGAAAAATGAAAATAGCATTTTTTTCCAAAATGTTTTCCTTTAGTGGCCCTTTTTTTACATTTACCATGTGACCATAAAAGAAACACACATTAGCACACATTCATATACTTCCGTTGTTTGGTATGATACCCTATATCTGCTTTTTCCATGTATTTTTGGAAGACTTCAGTCACCTACAAAGTGACTAGTTTTTAAAATGTTGGTATTCTTCTTGGAGAAATTTGGACATTTAGCACTTTTGGCTTTTTTAGGAAAACACTATCGAATGAGGTGAAAAAAAAGAAAACTGTATCTTCACCATACTGGTAGAACAGATATTGGTAACTGCCAAAACATAAATATCACCTCAAAATAATTACCCTCTCCCCAACCACCCACCCACTCATCTTTGTGGAAGAGAGACATATATTTATTCTGATTGTGTTTAGGCACAGTAAGAAAAAAAGGTCCATCACAACATATTATAACAGGACAGATTGTTTGGGCCAAATACAGGGAATGATTTATTTTGTGTTTATGGCAATATATGAATATTTGGGAAAATATGTTACATTTAGGCTAATAATGTAATGATAGTGTGATATTCCCCAAAGTAATCTTTTATACAAGGTTAGAGTTTGAAGAACATTGAATACAGAATTATCTGGTGTCTCTTCAAATTCCATGCTTTGTACAAACACTGCACCTCTTCTGTGGGTTAGTTTTGCTTCCAGTATGAGGAGTGGTGTCAGGGAAATGTCTTTCACTCAGTCTACTGGAAGCCGAAACCCATAGCTCACAGGGACATCATCTGTTGAGTAAAATAGTGACATTATAATTTCCTCTTGAAAATTGAGGAAAGAACCCTGATTTCCAGATTGTTTATACAACACATAGGTATTGTGTATGGCTACCTTTTTGTATCAGTTCATGGATTTCCGTAATGCCAGGTATGGTGTTAACATTTGGTCATTGAAATCTACTGCTACCTTGTGTCACGCTCATGTGTGGGATGAAAAAAACACACCGAGCATGGAGGGGAAAGGGGGTACAGGGATGAGGCCTGGAAACTAGGGAAGAGAGATGAACACCTCCTAGAGAAGACCCTAACTCAAGTCTTGACTGACTATCAGTATGAACAGGCCCCAGAGGTAGGCGATTTCATACACCAGATACCTAGAATCCTATCAAACCCTATAGAACCCTGGAACTAATGTCAGGAATGAGTCAACCTTTTTATCCAAAAGGAAGGAGGAATAGGAGTCTCCTTCAGTCCAAATAAACAACAGGGAAATGCAGTCAATCAAATAATTGGACACAAAGTACGAGAGAGAACAGAAACACTTATCTTCAATGAAGCAATGGCAGCACCAGGAACACAGCCAAGAACCAAACACAAGCTAACTGCAGGCTCAACTGAAGCTATAAACCGCACAGCATGGTGAGAGAAACAACTATAAATAGGAAAGATTAAATGACCACAGCAGCCACACCTGGGAGCAGAAGGTGTGGTAAAGTCTCATACAAGTCTCTGAACTGTGGAAAACCTGTATAGTAGATGATAGCCTTGTTTTAGTAGTGGATTCATTAGATCTAAGACAATTTTCCCACTACTGCCCATATGGGATGGGCAATCTAGGTGATCCAACTTGCTGTCTTTTCCTTCGTACACCCTAAATGTATAAGTGTAGCCGGTACCACTTTTGCATAACTTATAAATCTTAACACTATATCTACAACGTTTACTTGAGTTGTACTGTTTGATTGATTGTCAACCAGTAAAGTGGATCAGGGATTTATCAACTCCAATGTTTTTTTGGGAATATAAATTTCTCAAAATTTTCCATCAAGGTATAACAAAAGGGGCCTCATTTTGCAACATCTGTCTTGCCCAAATAGATCTCTGTGACAAAGGGAGTTATCTTTGAAATGTAAAAATCTCAGCAAAATTTGGCAACTTGACTTGGCCACCACAGATAAAAATTGCCATCTGATGTATGAAATGCATTGACCAGTAGCTCTTTTTGTGATTCCTATGTTGAACTTTAGGGCAAGGACTATTTAAACTTTTGGCTTCCAAAATTTGGGGTTTGCATTAGATGAATTAGGATTTTCTGCCAAATATTGAAAGACCTATACATTTGTCCGATGCACAGTTTCCTGTAAAAGTTCCTCGGTAAAAAAAAAATTAAAAAATCAAGTGGAAAAAACATTTCAGTTTGCACATTAATGTTTAGCTTGTTATTTGAGGGGGGAAATACCAGTTTTATTATGTCAGACAAAGTACCATTATTTTTGTGATTGATTCTGACTATGTAACTCAGCACTGGTAGTTCTATGCCCCATTCAGGGCATAGTTCTATGTACACTCACTGGCCACTGCTGGGTCTTACTCTTTATGCAATATGGCTTGTAGATGGCCTTTGCACACCACTGCTGGTACTCATCAAGCATTCCTCAACACTAGCAACTAAAACTGCTGCCTTCTCTGAATTTTTTGTGGCATGTGGGTGTCAAAATCATAGCCATCAGAATGTGTCTCTGCTAATGGGTTCATACACAGAACATGACTCTTCAAAACAACTTTCAAATGTTCAAATACAGTATAGACAAAATAGGTGTATATGCTTATGTATGTTTTCTATTTATGAAAAAGAACACATATATGTATGTATATGAAACACATCAAAAGTCTGCTATTCTAACTATTAGTAAAAGGAATAACATGTAGATAAATTATGCTCTGAAAAGACCTCTGTACATACTTTTATGGGGAAAAAAAGAAAATAATTTAATAATTTTACACAAAAGACCACTATACACTAATAATACTAAATAAATTATAGTAAGAAAATACCACAAAAGACTTAGAGGGTCATTTACTATTCTGAAATGCGCCTAAATTGGATGTATTTGAGGTGCAGATAACAGCGCAATGGTTAGCTGAGCCGCCATCTGTGACCTCACCCTGCTCACACTAAACTTGTGGTTGTGGTTTGGGTGGGGAAGTTTTAGGCGTAGAAAAAGGTCTAAATGTAATTCAGCTTGAAAGCTGTCTTACATTTAGAACTGGTGCTGGATGCGCCAAAGTTATGGAGAGGCCGAACCAGGCCCGGACTGGCCATCTGCCCGGTGGGCCGCACCATGTTGTGGGCCGCAGTGCCGCACGATAATGTGTGGGGGCGATAAAAAAGTGCCGCCCGCTGGCTAAGTGCGCAGTGCGCACAATTCTTTAATTCTTACCCTGCCGTGGCCTGGCCGTCCCGTCCCCATGACGTCTCCGACTCCTGCGCTTCCTCCTGGGCTGGCTGTGTGATCCCGCAAGATCCAGCACTGGGTCACAGGTCTCGCGGGATCACACTGCTTCAGGAGAAGACGGCGCGCAGGAGAAGAAGACAGTGTCCGGAGCAGTTTGTAAGTATTTTTTATGTCTGTTTGGGGGGGGGGTACCTGGCTGGCAGTCAGGCAGGCTGGCAAATGGGACACGTCAGATGGGGCCAGCGGGCTGATCGGAGGTCTGATGGGGCTTGGGCACAAAAGGCTGATGTGAGGTCATGAGGGCAGAAATGGCTGACCTGAGGTCTGATGGGGGCACAAGACGCTGATCTGAGGTCTGATGGGGGCACAAGACGCTGATCTGAGGTCTGATGGGGGCTCAAGACGCTGATCTGAGGTCTGATGGGGGCTCAAGACCTGAGGCTGGGGGCTCAAGACCTGAGGTCTGATGGGGGCTCAAGACCTGAGGTCTGATGGGGGCTCAAGACCTGAGGTCTGATGGGGGCTCAAGACCTGAGGTCTGATGGGGGCACAAGACTCTGACCTGAGGTCTGATGGAGGCACGAGACGCCGACCTGAGGTCTGATGGGGGCACGAGACGCCGACCTGATGGGGCCACGAGACGCCGGTCCCTGTACTGTGACATCACTGTGTTTATTATCCCTGTACTGTGACATCACTGTGTGTATTATCCCTGTACTGTGACATCACTGTGTGTATTATCCCTGGACTTTGACATCACTGTGTTTATTATCCCTGTACTGTGACATCACTGTGTTTATTATCTCGGCACTGTGACATCACTGTGTTTATTATCTCTGTACGGTGACATCACTGTGTTTATTATCCCTGTACAGTGACATCACTGTGTGTATTATCCCTGTACGGTGACATCGCTGTGTTTAGTATCCCTGTACTGTGACATCACTGTGTTTATTATCTCTGTACGGTGACATCACTGTGTTTATTATCCCTGTACAGTGACATCGCTGTGTGTATTATCCCAGTGCAGGAAGAGGTAAGTGGTCTGTGTTTGTGTGTTTGTTTTCTATTTTTCAGGGTCGTGAATGCAGAGGACTACGTCGGATTCGGTGGAATACGTCGGACCAGCTTTTTTTTTATTTTTATTTTTTTTAATAAAATGGTCAAACAGGGGTCTGGGGGAGTGTTTATTTCAATAAAATGTTTTATACTTGTGTGTTTGTATTTTTTTTTTTTTACAATACTACAGTTTTAGTAATTACGGCTATCTACAGACGGCCCTGATTACTAATACTGGGCTTAGTGCTTGCCGGTATGGCAGGCCAGCACTAACCCCAACATCTATTACCTCGGCACCCACTGCCACCAGGGGTGCCGGGAAGAGCCGGGTACCCGCAGGACCGGACCTTCTAAATTGAGGGTCTGGCTCTGGGGCGGCTGCAGGCTGATACCATTAGGCTGGGAAGGGCCAATAACCGTGTCCCTTCCCACCCTGGTAGTGCCAGGCTGCCGCTGCTGGTTGTATCTGGCTGGCGAAGGAAAAAAGGGGGGGACCCCACACCATTTTTTTTTAAAATTATTTAATTATTTTTGTAAAAAAATGGCGTGGGGTCCCACCTTTTTTCCTTTGCCAGCCAGATACAACCAGCAGCGGCAGCCTGGCACTACCAGGGTGGGAAGGGACACGGTTTTTGGCCCTTCCCAGCCTAATGGTACCAGCCTATAGCCGCCCCAGAGCCAGACCCTCAATTTAGAAGGTCCGGTCCTGCGGGTACCAGGCTCTTCCCGGCACCCCTGGTGGCAGTGGGTGCCAAGGTAATAGATGTTGGGGTTAGTGCTGGCCTGCCATACCCGCAAGCACTAAGACCAGTATTAGTAATCAGGGCCGTCTGTAGATAGCCATAATTACTAAAACTGTAGTATTGTAAAAAAAAAATACACACACACAAGTATAAAACATTTTATTGAAATAAACACTCCCCCAGACCCCTGTTTGACCATTTTATTAAAAAAAAAAAAAAAAAAAGCTGGTCCGACGTAGTCCACCGAATCCGACGTAGTCCTCTGCATTCACGACCCTGAAAAACAGAAAACAAACACACAAACACAGACCACTTACCTCTTCCTGCACTGGAATAATACACACAGTGATGTCACTGTACAGAGATAATAAACACAGTGATGTCACAGTACAGGGATAATAAACACAGTGATCTCACAGTACAGGAATAATAAACACAGTGATGTCACAGTACAGGGATAATAAACACAGTGATGTCACCGTACAGGGATAATAAACACAGTGATGTCACAGTACACCTGTGCAAACAAGGCCTGGGGGGTGCAGACAAGGCTAGGGGCTACACTGAAAAGGGCCAGGGTGGCGCACACAGGGGGCAGCAGAGACAAGAACCAGAGAGGCGCAGACAAAGAGGGAGTGGGGCACAGATAAGGGCCCAGGGGCGCAGACCAGGAAGAGGCTTACAAAGACAAGGGCCAGATCCCAGGGGTGCAGACTGGGGCCAGGTAGGCACAGCCAAAGGGGCGCAGATAAGAGCCAGGGGCTGCATTGAAAGGGCCAGGGTAGTGCACAGAGCAGGGTCACAAGCAAGGTCTGGGGGGGGGGCGCACAGATAAGTGCCAGAGAGGCACAGATAAGGGCTGGGGGCGCAGACAAGGGCCAGGGTGGCGCACACAGGAACCAAGGGGGCAGGGAGGCTGCGGTGCAGACAAACGCCAGGGGGGGGGCACAGATGAGACCCTGGGGCAGACAGGGACCACGGAGGCAGAATGGGGGGGAGCCCAGATAGGAGCCCGGCCCTGGCCCACTGGAGTGTGTCTTATTCCTTGGGGACCCAAACCCCTAAATATGTGGGGCTTGGGACCCATAGGCCTGGGCACAGCACGGCTGGGCAGCATTTTGCTTGGGACCCATAGGCCTGGGCCCGGCGCGGCTGGTTCAAGGGTTACATTTAAATTGTTGAAACTGGATTCAAACATAACCCTCAACGGAACTTTGTTACATTGTTCTGGAGGGCCTCGCGTAAATTGCGGCGAGGGGGGGGCCCATCATAAATTTTGTTCTCCATACTGCTGGTAGCCTTAATCTGGCCCTGGGCACAAGACGCTGATCTGAGGTCTGATGGGGCACAAGACGCTGACCTGAGGTCTGATGGGGGCACAAGACGCTGACCTGAGGTCTGATGGGGGGCACAAGACGCTGATCTGAGTTCTGATGGGGGCACAAGACGCTGATCTGAGTTCTGATGGGGGCACAAGACACTGATCTGAGGTCTGATGGGGGCACAAGACGCTGATCTGAGGTCTGATGGGGCACAAGACGCTGATCTGAGGTCTGATTGGGGCACAAGACGCTGACCTGAGATCTGATGGGGGCACATTAAGCTGACCTGAGGTCTGATGGGGGCACAAGACGCTGACCTGAGGTCTGATGGGGGCAAAAGACGCTGATCTGAGGTCTGATGGGGGCACAAGACGCTGATATGTGGTAGTACCACATTATCAGTACTAGTGTTATCTGTGATTTTACACAGGACTGCAGGCAACACTACTACATTTTCTATACTCAGATAGCCATCACTGTGTTACCTCTACAGTTACAAAGGACTGCAGGGGACATCTACTATATTATCTATACACAGATAGTTATCACTCTGTAAGGGGGCCCTCTGAGACTTTATCACCCAAGGGCCCACCTGAACCTGGAGCCGGCCCTGGGCTGACGTCACACATGCGCAGAAGGACTCAGAGGGTGGTAGGGGAAAGTTAGCGGCTGCACTGCTGTAAGTAAGTGCCCCCAAACAACGTGATGACCGGGGGGGGGGGGGGTTTAATTGGGAGTGGGACTATATACTTAAGGCCCCATCCTGTATAGGATAATAGAGATGGCAGTCATGGCAGTTAGTGATGTGAGCTATGTGTGTGCCATCTCCATTATCCCATACAGAAAAATATAGTGACAGTAATATTATGCTGATACGTTCATGCATAACATCGGCAAAGTTTGTATGTGGGCTGGTGGGATTTGTGTGGCAGGGCTGCTTTTTAGTCCCAGTCCGGCCCTGGGCCGAACCCTCTTCATAACTTCAGTCGATCTACCGCCAGCTTAGAACTTTATTAACACCATAAACGAAAGAAGGAAAAACGGGATGGCACTACACTAGATAATTCCTACTAGTAGTCAGGAGGTGAGTAAAACCAGGAGCAATATATTGCAGGTAACGGTGGTGCTCTTCTCAATCCAAAGGTAAAGTCCAATAATCATGTAACACATGGAGTGAAGAGAAAATAGGAGCGACACTCACCATCCAAATTCTTCTTTATTCAAGGCAGTAAAACACTTACATATCAGTGCATTGGGGCGGACGGTACTTCACCACGAGGCGGGCGTCTGGCGACGGCCGTTTCGCGCACAGTTGCGCTTCGTCAGGCCATTTGCAACTGTGCGCGAAACAGCAGTCGCCAGACGCCCGCCTCGTGGTGAAGTTCCGTCCGCCCCAATGCACTGATATGTAAGTGTTTTACTGCCTTGAATAAAGAAGAATTTGGATGGTGAGTGCCGCTCCTATTTTCTCTTCACTCCATGTGTTAGAACTTTATTAAGACCAGCGTCTAAAACTACAGCTAAAACTAATTACAACTTTTTTTTTTTTATAAATAAAAAAGTGCACATTTGTGTATTTTACGCACACAAAATACCATACCACCCAAAGGGGTGGGCTGCTGTAGAGGTCACTGTTAAAGGGGTGGGCCGCTGTAGAGGTCACTGTATATTAGCCCCCAATATTAGATCTAAACTGGTGAAAAGAAGCCTGAAACCAAATAGTGAGAGACAGAAAGGATTGATATTTACAGGTGGCCTACTTCTATATAGTAGATCCTGCAGCGCCAAAAAATAGTGGACTCTGAACAATAAAATAATTTTTATTCTCTGAACCATTGATATTAAGGGCAATTTTGTTTGATAATTCAAATGGATTTTATGAGACATGTATTAAAAGTTAAGTTTTGCTATCCCATTTATTATTAATCACACCTTTAAAAATCATTAAGAAAATTTCATTATATCAGTGCCATGGTCCATAGACACAATGAGGGGACGTCATTGACTTCTCTGGGAGAGTTTTCTAGGAATGCTATGTGACCTGTGTAGAGGTCATTGTACAAGGAAAGAATAGATAAGATTTGACAATCACCTCTTGTTAATGGTGGATCCTTATCTACAAACAGAAGTAATATCATTACAGGCAGCATTAGAATTAGATATAAGCAGGTAAATACAGTAAAGTGATCTGTACAGACCAAAAAGTGGTGGCTATTATCAGGTTAGTGGCCGGTGCAAAAACCTCAGGATTTTATTTAAATACTAGCTGAAGGACCCGGCTTCGCCCGGGTATATTTAATTTATTTCATTTACTGTTTGTGTGTGTGTGTGTGTCGTTAAAAGATATCGAGAGTGACCTCTACAGTGCCTGCCCCTTTAACAGTGACCTCTACAGCAGCCCGCCCCTTTAACAGTGACCTCTACAGGGGCCAGCCCCTTTAACAGTGACCTCTACAGCGGCCCACCCCTTTAACAGTGACCTCTACAGCAGCCCACCCCTTTAACAGTGACCTCTACAGCAGCCCGTCCCTTTAACAGTGACCTTTACAGCAGTCCGCCCCTTTAACAGTGACCTCTACAGCAGCCTGCCCCTTTATCAGTGACCTCTACAGCTGCCCGCCCCTTTAACAGTGACCTCTACAGCAGCCCGCCCCTTTAACAGTGACCTCTACAGCTGCCCGCCACTTTAACAGTGATCTCTACAGCAGCCCACCCCTTTAACAGTGATCTCTACAGCTGCCCGCCCCTTTAACAGTGACCTCTACAGCAGCCCGCCCCTTTAACAGTGACCTCTACAGCTGCCCGCCACTTTAACAGTGATCTCTACAGCAGCCCACCCCTTTAACAGTGATCTCTACAGCAGCCCGCCCCTTTAACAGTGACCTCTACAGCAGCCTGCCCCTTTAACAGTGACCTCTACAGCTGCCCGCCCCTTTAGCAGTGACCTCTACAGCTGCCCGCCCCTTTAACAGTGACCCCTACAGCAGCCCACCCCTTTAACAGTGACCTCTACAGCAGCCCGCCCCTTTAACTGTGACCTCCACAGCAGCTAGAGTGGCCACTGTCTTCACCCCAGAAAGCCAGACCTCACCAGCCAATACCCCAAACGTGAAACAGCGCCCCCAGTTCCCATCAAGACACACCACTAAACATGAGGCCACGCCCCCTGGCTCTGTGAAGACACGGAGGAGAAGCTATCTGAGTGTGAGCTACTGAAAGGGTGGACATCCCTGTGTCTGTCCAGGCACTGTGTTGGACAGAGAACAGGTAGCCAGAAAACTGGACTGTCCAGCCTAAAACTGGACATCTGGCCACCCTAACATCAGCCTGCCCCTAGGGTGGCCAGAGGTCTTGTTTTAGGCTGGACAGTCCGGCTTTCAGACTCCCTGTCCTCTGTCATGTGCAGGGCCTGGATGGACACAGGGATGTCCTTTTGAACAGCTCACTCTCAGCAGCAGCATTGTGCAGTCTGAGCAATGAGCTGCAGGGAGAAAGTCACCCTCCCCCCACCCCTGCAGCTGACAGAAGGTGATTTTTACCTATATTTTTAATCCCGGTCAAATGCGGCATGGAAGGGGTGTGGCCTGACTGAGTCAGGGGCGTGATTTAGTGGGATCTGGGGGTGGTGCTTTTAAGTCCTTCTTTTGACTGTGGCCTGAATTACAGGTCGATGCCATAGTAATTTAGGAGGAAGGTGGGTAGCAGTGGAAGAATATATCTTTTATTACTACTTAACAGTAAATATGTGAAATTTACATTATATGAGGTAATGTTTGATGATGAGTTAGTCTAAAACATAAGTTATAGTTATGGTAACCGGAATACCGCTTTACATCCACAGTGGTCTGCTTCTTTAATGCAGACCTACAGCAGTGAACTGGCTAGTTTGTCATAGAAACCTGGTGTGTGGAGACTAACTGCCTGTGAGCTTCTATTGGCTGATAAGGGTCATGTGACCAGGCTACTATTGGCTAATTCATTTTTTGGGAATATCTCAGGAACGGTACGTCCTGGAGAGCTGAAAACTGTTCTAAAACCTTCCCGGACACCTGATGTACATGTGTGCCAAATTTTGTGATTTTAGCTGCAGCGGTGCGGATTCCTTTAGCGAACATACACACACACACACACACACACACACACACACATACACACACACACATACACTCAGCTTTATATATTAGATAGATATTGACATGAAAAATTAAAAATAGCAATCAAAAATTATTTAAAAATATGTTAAACAAAAAATGTGATTTAAACAATAGTTCATTTTCTGATGACACATTCCCTTTTAAGGGAGTTTTGACCATACTAAACTGAGGGCAGCACTAGATAGGGACTGGAGAGTGCAAGGCAAATATAACTTTTGTGGAACTTTTCTCATTGAGAGTAATTATTGGATAATCTGTTTTTACAAATATCCAGGGTGGGGGTTTACTGTGAAGTGCTCTCTGCATTGAGCTGTTTATCTCTCCTAATGTGAGTGGTGGCTATAGTTGGATGCTACAAATATCACTCAGAGCAGAGTAAGGGACTGTGAAGCAGTTTAATGCAGAGAGCACTTCAGAGTGAAGCTCTACCCTGGGCATTGCAAGAGCAAAATCTGGCAGAACAAAACATCATATTTATGCTACTCCTGATGAAAAAAGCTGAAGATGAATGTTTGTTCTGCTCTCCCTTGCCCTACCCAGTAGTGTTTGAATTTTAGCATTGTGGTAGATTTATAAAGAAAAGAGCATGAGATTTATTATATATATTAAGAAACTTTTGAGCAAGCCTTGAATGTTTTGAAAATGGCTAAAAAGAGGGTAGGGCTTAAACTATGCCAAATTGCTCCATAATTTTGGCACAAAATATTGGTCTACAGTAAGCCAACCAAAAGGTGGTGTAGGTATTGTCTAACATGTCTAGTGAGACCTATCACACAGTTTGAGCCACTGTGATAAATTTGATGTATATTCTGCTTAGTTTACTGTAGTTAAAATAATAAATCTTCTATACGGTCTCTATAGATTAGCAGATCACTGCAGGTCTGGCTCTTGCTACAGTGGAAAAGTAGCCATCAACTGTATGGTGAGTGACCATGTGAGTCAGATGAGTCAGGTCTACAATGGCAGGAGTAGCCTTGGCTCCCCGTCTGACTCATAGCTGACTATTCCAAGCAGTCCTAGATCTAAAAAAGAATTATTTTACTCCATTGTCTACAATTATATACCACTAGTTTACAAATTGGAAATTTCTACTGTGATGACTCCGTAAAAGGAGATATATATATATATATATATATATATATATATATATATATATATATATATATTCTTTTTTCCCCCACATAGGTGTAATATTAAATATCTTTGGAAAGACCAATCTTAATCTACTGTCAGAAGTCACATAATTTCCTATCTTCTACTCTAGGTGCATCACGCTACTTGGCATTAACTTAGTTTATTGAAATGCTGGTTGTCAAATATTTATGATTTCCAACTTCAGAATTCGAGCACCATGTTATTGTGTGCTGACATAATGCCACTGAATCTGAATAATTGCTCATGATTAATATTTCCCACCTTTAATTATACATTGCGCAGCATGAGTCTGACATTACACTTCACCATTATAGATACTGTATGTATAATGCACAATGTCTGAGTCACACAGCAACAATAATTTCACTCAGCAATGAAATGTTAGGCAAAGGTTGTAGATTGTCCAGATCACATTTATTACAAATGAATGTGTGGATAAGGGTCGCTATTTGTGACCAGCAGCATTATGGACTGAACTGCCCGATCCAGCTTAAATGGCAAAATGTTAGAGATAAAAATTAGGGATAAAAAAAAAAGCTTTCACCAGGTAGTAAATCACATCAATGAGTGATATCTACTGGAGAGGATATACAAGATGGCCCTGTTTATGTCTAATATCAAAAATCACAGAAAAAATATAAAAAAATAAAGAAAAAAACATCCTGCACGATATGATAAATAAATATGTGGATGTCCATGGCTACATTTATGAAAAGAATCACAGAAAACAAAATTAAAATTATGCACTAACATAAAAGATGCAAGCATTATATATGGACTAAGCATTTACTCTGATATAAAATCAGAGACTCTCAGCCAATGTATTTTGATCAAAACTCAGGTGTGCCCACCTACCCCCGCCATGGTGGTCTCAGTCAGGCAGGTCCTACGCTAAACCTACCTGTCACGTACCGGGGACCGGACCATACCAGCCAACCGCGTCACTTGACATGGGTCGCCCAAGCCCTTCAGGACGATTCACCTCATGCCCTCACACGCTACTACGCCCTGCGCTGCGCCGTAACTCGAGCATAAATCGCCACCTGAAGCCTGCAAGCACACCCACGCAATAACAATGAACTTTTGCCGCCACCACCTGTCCGTTACAAGGTCAACAGGACACCTCTGAGTGTTCCACTCGCCAGCAGACACACAAACGGTAATAAGCCTCACGGAAAAACAACATCCATCCTCAGACTGCGCATACACTCTTCATGGAGCTAACAGGTTCTTAAGGTTACAAGACAAACCATCAAAATTTTAGGTTTAATGTTCGGAAATTGGACAGCACTTGGTTACAAAAAATGCTTAACAAGAGACATACATAAATGGCAACCAATTGTAAAATAAAAAGGAGAAAACAAAGAAAGTTCTGATACTTAGCAGATGCGTTTTAAAAGTACTTCCTCCCAGGAGATTTGGGCAGAGTAATGGTGCATAAACCAATTCAATTGGATCTCCCATTTTGGGACACTCAAATATGGCAGGCATTACATTTTTATGTCTTTACTGAAGGGGCAGGCTTGAGGACATTCTTCCTCACACCTCTGACTCAGCCCCTCTGGGCTGAGCTTCATTACACATGCAGCCTGCCCCCTGGCCATCTAGGGAACACGTGTGAAAATATCCAAAACATATTTTCCCAGTTGCCCTGGTGAAGATACAGGCCCCATCCCTTCTTCATAATTCATATCTTACCGTTCCGAGTCCTAGCATATCAAACGAGACATGTCCAGGACGCTCGGAAGGTGAGATCCTTCTTTTAAGAAGATGAAGGCGAGCTGATACGCCGTGTTTGGTGTCCATGCGATGCCCCCATCATACCACAGGTGATGACCTGGATTCTGGAGATATCCGCCCCCTCCTGAACAAGTTATGAAAGACAAATTATTCTTCATTCTCTGGTTAGGATTTCCCCCCTGCTGACAAATGGGGTCAGAGAGTCTGCAGTCCTCTTACTAAAGTGTGATCCACAAATGGGCCCATCCTTATTAGCACCTCGGTGCTAACTACCTCCCAGGGAGCAGTTTGGCTATTTTTCATGACCAAGGCAGACATCTCGGCTCTCTATAAATCAATTAACCCCAACATGGCTGCTGGACTTGTAATACGCAGATACAAATACATAAATACACACTGTATATACAGTTAGGGCCAGAAATATTTGGACAGTGACACAATTTTCGCGAGTTGGGCTCTGCATGCCACCACATTGGATTTGAAATGAAACCTCTACAACAGAATTCAAGTGCAGATTGTAACGTTTAATTTGAAGGGTTGAACAAAAATATCTGATACAAAATGTAGGAATTGTACACATTTCTTTACAAACACTCCACATTTTAGGAGCTCAAAAATAATTGGACAAATAAACATAACCCAAACAAAATATTTTTATTTTCAATATTTTGTTGCGAATCCTTTGGAGGCAATCACTGCCTTAAGTCTGGAACCCATGGACATCACCAAACGCTGGGTTTCCTCCTTCTTAATGCTTTGCCAGGCCTTTACAGCCACAGCCTTCAGGTCTTGCTTGTTTGTGGGTCTTTCCGTCTTAAGTCTGGATTTGAGCAAGTGAAATGCATGCTCAATTGGGTTAAGATCTGGTGATTGACTTGGCCATTGCAGAATGTTCCACTTTTTTGCACTCATGAACTCCTGGGTAGCTTTGGCTGTATGCTTGGGGTCATTGTCCATCTGTACTATGAAGCGCCGTCCGATCAACTTGGCAGCATTTGGCTGAATCTGGGCTGAAAGTATATCCCGGTACACTTCAGAATTCATCCGGCTACTCTTGTCTGCTGTTATGTCATCAATAAACACAAGTGACCCAGTGCCATTGAAAGCCATGCATGCCCATGCCATCACGTTGCCTCCACCATGTTTTACAGAGGATGTGGTGTGCCTTGGATCATGTGCCGTTCCCTTTCTTCTCCAAACTTTTTTCTTCCCATCATTCTGGTACAGGTTGATCTTTGTCTCATCTGTCCATAGAATACTTTTCCAGAACTGAGCTGGCTTCTTGAGGTGTTTTTCAGCAAATTTAACTCTGGCCTGTCTATTTTTGGAATTGATGAATGGTTTGCATCTAGATGTGAACCCTTTGTATTTACTTTCATGGAGTCTTCTCTTTACTGTTGACTTAGAGACAGATACACCTACTTCACTGAGAGTGTTCTGGACTTCAGTTGATGTTGTGAACGGGTTCTTCTTCACCAAAGAAAGTATGCGGCGATCATCCACCACTGTTGTCATCCGTGGACGCCCAGGCCTTTTTGAGTTCCCAAGCTCACCAGTCAATTCCTTTTTTCTCAGAATGTACCCGACTGTTGATTTTGGTACTCCAAGCATGTCTGCTATCTCTCTGATGGATTTTTTCTTTTTTTTTCAGCCTCAGGATGTTCTGCTTCACCTCAATTGAGAGTTCCTTTGACCGCATGTTGTCTGGTCACAGCAACAGCTTCCAAATGCAAAACCACACACCTGGAATCAACCCCAGACCTTTTAACTACTTCATTGATTACAGGTTTATGAGGGAGACGCCTTCAGAGTTAATTGCAGCCCTTAGAGTCCATTGTCCAATTACTTTTGGTCCCTTGAAAAAGAGGAGGCTATGCATTACAGAGCTATGATTCCTAAACCCTTTCTCCGATTTGGATGTGGAAACTCTCATATTGCAGCTGGGAGTGTGCACTTTCAGCCCATATTATATATATATAATTGTATTTCTGAACATGTTTTAGTAAACAGCTAAAATAACAAAACTGTGTCACTGTCCAAATATTTCTGGCCCTAACTGTATGGGAAAGTCACACCGGAATATATTACACTACGGCATATAACCATAAAACACATAATATCACTGCAAACATTCTAATAACTAAGGATAAGGTGGACCTTATTCCCGACACTACCTATGCCATTGGGCATTTATATTCAGGAAAGCAGACCTTGCACATATAGTGTGCTGCTCCTAGTCAACCAATGAGAGGAGGAGCACGCACAGCTATATGTATCACCTAATCAAGCCCGCCTAAAAGATAGGTGAGGCAAAAGTGCACAAGAATGCTACGCCCAGGATAAAATCACAGAAAAAAAGATAAAAAAACAAAAATAAAAACATCCTGGCTACATTTTGTGTCAGCTTCCTCCATTTCCCCTGAGGAAGTTGACACAAAACACGTGTTGGGGTGTATTTTTGGAGGAGTACACTTCTTGGTCTGAATACTATTATGTATGATTTGCAGTGCCATATTTTGGCTTATATTCACTGCTGCTACGTGCTTATATTACTGTCTATATGACCTATGTTGTGACTCCTCCATGTGGCTGATCTGTCTATTATATGTTTTATTACATATTTCTATTATATTATATGTACATATTAACTTTTATTTAATAAAATATTGATTTATTTTCATATAAATCTGTGTATGCAATGTGCTTGATATTTATTTTTTTGTGTTTAACATATATAAGTGGCTCAGCCCCCTTCCGAGGTGCCTGAGTGTCAAGGCCCTTGTGTCCGGCAAAGGTTGATGATTTCACTGCTAGTGTTCCTGTGTACCTGACCCATGCTTGTGTTGATGGACTCTGTTAACTGTTTAATCCCTGCCTGCTTGCTTTGACTCTCCTGTTGCTGACCCGGATTGCCTGACCTGTACCTGTGCCGCCTGTCCGGTCCTATTGCTTGTTTGACTTCGCCTCTGCCTCGTCCTTCGGTCCTACACAGTTACTCCTAGTTATAACTTGGCCTGCTGACTATGTCTGTATCTCTGGTACCTTGCTCAGGTACCTCCTGGTCCGCCTGGACCAGCTGCCTCATGGGCCAATCCTCCTCAAGAGGTAGCGACCTTGTGTTCCGCTCGGGAAACTTTATCCCCACCATCTGGGGTACTGTGATGAATGAGGGGCTCACAGACAACACCCTTAGAGAAGGTAGGACACGTGACACAGTGGGTTCATACCTGCTGGTTCATGACATGAGGTAAACGTACTGCTGCTCTCCCCTAGAACTTTCTTGAATGGCATTGGTCACTAAGGGACTAAAGAGATTTTCCAGGATTTTAAAAAAACTAGCCTTAATGCAGGAAGTTTAAAAAAAATTAACCATTACCTTTTAAATCCCCTGGCACTACAATACAGAAGCGCTGGAGGCCCTGTCAGCCTTTTTTTACTTGTTTTGCAGTGATAATATCATATGCATCCAGTTAACAACAGCAGCCAATTACTGACCTCAGCGCTCTTGTGTATTATACTCAAGTGACTGGATGCAGCAGTCATGTGGATGTACAGCTAGCCTACATTGCATCAAAGTAAAGACTGTCAGTGGCTACCAGAGCAGTGGTGGTGGAGCTACGTTGGAATTTGAAAGGTGAGGGATGGTTACGTTTTACTTTACCACATTAAGCTTTTTTTTTTTTTTAATCTTACACAACCCTACAACTTATCATGACGTTCGTCAGATTTCCTTTGGGGTTGTGGTATTCTTTTCAACTTAAATACTGTAACGTTTGACGGAAACCAAACAAGATATTGTGAAGAGAGCATAAGAATACACTTGGAATTACTGACTGTTCTATTAGATATACCAGCTTAGCTTTACCATCATTATATGCAGTATATAATTTCATGGATCTTCAAGTTTCTGCTTGATCAGATGATGAGAAAAGACGGTTTTATAATCAAGTCAAGCTGTGATGTACCTATAAAGCACAATTTACAGTGCATATGATAATATAATGCATGGAACTCTCTGTGCACCACTTAACACAAGCTGATTTCATTCTTCCCCCATTCTCACAAGTGCAGCATCGTCATAGGTTAACTGTGTAAATATGCAAATGTATTTGCCTTTGGATTTGATCATACAAACATATGGACTGCCAGCCGGGATCCTCAGTAGTCATTTCCTAATCCTTGTTAACATTTGCAGCTTCCAGTGTTAGGCCTGGGGGAAATACAAGCAAACAAAGAAATGATCTGCATCATCTTAGCTAGCTAGCACCTGAGGAATGGGGTATTTAACACTGACCAAATCTAAGCTTCATTTCTCAAGAAAATGTATGCATAGAGATGTAACACAGTTGACAACTTGGTTTGTTTGAGAGATATAGTAGATACAGCTCTGTAAGAAGTAATAGTCCCCTTCCCAATTCCTTCTGTGTTTTCATATTTGTCAAAAGTTGAATTTTTCAAATAATCCAACTACTTTTAATATCAAAGATAACCCATGCAAGTGATTGCCAAAAAACATCTAGATGACCCCCCAATACTTTTTGGACTGATTATTTGCAAGTGGAGCACAGCTTTTGGGAAGACATTGGTCCTGTTACAACTGTATAAATCTAACACCTCATTCCACCATAAGAGCATCATACTAACAGTCTAACGTGGTGCTGGGACTGCATACTTAGCAGCAGAGATGAGTGAATTGCTCAAATCAGCCATGAAAATTAATTAACAAAATATATGTAACAGAAAAAAATTAAATTAATCTGCAAATTCGACTTGGATCGAATTGATTACCGAAACAAAAGTATTTCCTTTGACCTTACAGTTTGTGTATGGCAGTCTGAGATCTCCTAGGGCTCATATTGTTTCTCTCTAGTATTTTTCTGTTTTTTTTTTAATTTTTATTTATGTTTTAATTGTATTCTCTCCTTCTCTCTCTCTCTCTTTCTTTTTCTTTCTCTCTGTCTCGTTCCACGAACGTCAGAAAAATTACAAAAACAAATATGTGGATTTTGATGCTACTATAAACCTTTACAGAATTCTGGAAAAATCTGATTAATTTACAATTGATTCACTCATCTCTACTTACCAACATTATAGTTGGTAAATTTCAAGCATGTAATCCCCGACGGTGGGAACAAACAAAAACCTACCAAGACTGCCCACTTATAGGCAGGGCTTAAATAACCCCCGCCAATTTTCAACATGAATTTGCCAGGACTGTCTCTGAAAGTTAGGAACAGACCCTGAAAATTTTGAACTCTTGGCAGCTATGTGAGTGGGATGGTCTAAAGTTACTAGATGGCTTGTCATAACTGATGGAAACAAGAATTCTGATCTCTATTGGAAAATGAGAAAATCTGTCACAAAATAGGTATGGAATAGTGCAGCCCTGAGCTCCACCCACACCACTATCCCTACCTACTTGCATGGTCCGTCCCTACTGACGGTGTGCAATTGGACGGCGGTCCCTAGCTTAACGTAAGGGAAAACAAAGGGAGAAAACAAACAAAATAGATGCATAAATGTTACCAGGCCGGGTTAGATACCAAGTAGTCAGCAAATACAAAACGTGACAAGCCAGAACCAGAGGAAGCCGAGGTCGAGATCCAGGAGGTTGAGTCAGTACAAAGGGAGATAACAAGTCAAGGTCAAATTTCAAGCTGAGGTCAATAACAATATAGCAAAATCCGAGAGTATGCTAGTGAGGCAAAAAAAAAAAAACAATCACAGGCAACCTATGGGCAGCAGGTTGCCTATTTAAATAGTCTAGCCTGATGGGTCACGTGATGTGGCTAGCACACGATCCTGCGTCAGAACAGCCCCAACCCTGAGTGCCGACTAATCAGTGTCGGCACTTGCTCCTGCCCCTGCTCATTGCCTAGGGGATGGGGGATGCTGGCCGCACTGAGGAAGCGTGTGCTGCTGGGTCCTCTCGGCCCCCCTGTTGCCAAGGAGACGAGGACGCCGGCCGTGTCCGAGGCCGGCTCCTCTGTCCTCCTCCACAGTGGGATGCCGGCGGCAGATCCTGCTTTAATACCCACCAGAAGCTGAATTAAAACAAGTCTGCAATGAAAAGTGAGCCAAAATTCATCTACATCAATGTAAACGACTTGTCGTAAATTATTGCAAATGTTTTCTGGCAGTTGTTATTACCAAGGGCGTCAAAACTAGTCATTAGGGGCAATTACTTTTTCAAACAGGTTAGGCTTTAAATAAATCTTTATCTTCAATAACTCAGCTTTTTGTGATTTTTTGTGTTGTTTTTATTTTATACTAAAATTAGTTAGATGAAACGTTTAAAAGTGACAATTAACAAAAATTGGAGTAGACAGATTTTGACAAACTTTTGTGCTCGTATAACTCAAAGTGCAGAGGAAGTTGTGTTGAGATTCCCTGGCTAGTATATAAGCACATAACCCCAACCCACACCCTTGGCTTCATAGGAAGGCAATTTTACCCAGTTGTACATTTTTGGGGTGTGGGAGGAAATCAAAGTAACTGTACCTGGAGGAAACCCACTCAAACGTTGGGAGAACATACAAACTCTATGCAGATGATATTGCCTTAAATTTTTTAGGCTAAAAGCCTAGGAGAGGCAAGTCAGTTTGTTCAGGTCCCATCTATTAAAAGCCACCTTGTCATTACTGGATGGGCCAAACACAATTTTGATTGCAAATTTGTGCGCAAAGAGCTTCTTATTATCATATAGTAAATATAGCAGTGATGAAAGTGTATATGTATTCATGTTTCTAGTGTTTGCATGCATCTATTCACATGGCTGTGTGCTGCTACTTGTAGTCCTTGTTTGCTTTTGCATTGCAGCCATGGTAGCATGCACCTGAACTCTCTTTTAGAACATAGTTTGGAGGTACTGGACTAACCCTATTTAGATCATGCATTCTCACCTACAGTATCTGCCCAGGGCTTTTAATCAGTGTCATACAGCTGGATTCTACATTGCCCCGAAATTTTCTAGGCAAAAAGTCCAGGAGAGTCTGTTAATGTAGTCTGTTAGAAGATACCTTGTAGCTGGTAGAGAGGCCCGACTCAATATTGATATTAATATTGATCATATAGTAAGTGTAGCAGTAATACAGTTTACATTTATTCATGTTTCTAGTGTCCTATGTTCAACTATGTCACTCCTTTTTGTAAAATCTGATGTTTTGTTACTGTTATCATACTAATAAACTAATAATATGAGTCGTGCTGCAGTTTACATGTCTTGATCATTAGAGTTGATCCAAGAGCCCTGTGTTTAAATCCCAGCTTAGTACTGCTGTGTCAGCCTTTTTACTGGCTATCTGCTAAATCAGCTCTATAAATCTCTGTTCATTCAAACACAGGTAAGAGCAACATCAGCACTATAAATCTCTGTTCATTCAAACACAGGTAACTGAGAAGGAGAAGCAGCGTTGCCCCCTCTAGATCAGACATTTGCAATCTGTTGTTTTCTACCACAGAGTTATCAAAGTACAGATGGAGACGTGTTCATTGCATCAAAAAACACACTAAACAGTGCACATTTTATATCCGAAATAACATTTAGAGTAACCAGAAGGATTTCTCAGCAAGTTATATTTCATGGTGTGTTGGGTGGTTTTCTTAGATAAGATGTAGTACAGTTGTATAAACAATTTGGGGATTCCTCAGAAGTATGTTAGATAGATATAAGCAAAGTGTTCAAATTATGATTCACCAACATTTCGGTGAATTTGATTTGAAGGCAGCATATTACAGGAGGAGCCCGACATATTTATGATCATTTATATGCGCTAAGAGCTTCCACTTTATATACTACATAGCAGTTATGCTTTTTTACTTCTTCATATGTTCATTTCATGTTCATTTTATGAGTCATGGCTTATCTAGTGCTGCTGCCATACTAAGCCATGACATGTCCGTTTTTTGCAATTATATATATATATATATATATATATATATATATATACTGTGTATATATATATATATATATATATATATATATATATATATATATATATATATATACACATACACACACACTAGCTGGAGAAACCGGCCTCACCCGGGTATATTTAATTTATTTCATTTACTGTTTGTGTGTCGTTAAAAGATATCGAAAGTGACCTCTACAGCAGCCCGCCCCTTTAACAGTGACCTCTACAGACGCCCACCCCTTTAACAGTGACCTCTACAGCAGGCCGCCCCTTTAACAGTGACCTTTACAGCAGGCTGCCCCTTTAACAGTGACCTCTACAGCAGACCGCCCCTTTAACAGTAACCTCTACAGCAGCCCACCCCTTTAACAGTGACCTTTACAGCAGGCCGCCCCTTTAACAGTGACCTTTACAGCAGGCCGCCCCTTTAACAGTGACCTCTACAGCTGCCCACCCCTTTAACAGTGACATCTACAGCTGCCCACCCCTTTAACAGTAACCTCTACAGCTGCCGCCCCTTTAACAGTGACCTCTACAGCAGTCCACCCCTTTAACAATGATCTCTACAGCAGCCTGCCCCTTTAACAGTGACCTCTACAGCAGCCCGCCCCTTTAACAGTGACCTCTAAAGCTGCCCGCCCCTTTAACAGTGACCTCTACAGCAGCCCGTCCCTTTAACAATGACCTCTACAGCAGCCCGCCCCTTTAACTGTGACCTCCACAGCAGCTAGAGTGGCCACTGTCTTCACCCCAGAAAGCCAGACCTCACCGGCCATTCCCCCAAACGCGCCCCCAGTTCCCATCAAGAAACACCACTAAACATGAGGCCACGCCCCCTGGCTCCTTGAAGACACGGAGGAGAAGCTGTCTGAGTGTGAGCTACTGAAAGGGTGGACATCCCTGTGTCTGTCCAGGCACTGCGTTGGACGGAGAACAGGTAGCCAGAAAACTGGACTGTCCAGCCTAAAGCCGGACATCTGGCCACCCTAACATCAGCCTGCCCCTAGGGTGGCCAGAGGTCTTGTTTTAGGCTGGACAGTCTGGCTTTCAGACTACCTGTCCTCTGTCATGTGCAGGGCCTGGATGGAGACAGGGATGTCCTTTTGAACAGCTCACTCTCAGCAGCAGCACTGTGCAGTCTGAGCAATGAGCTGCAGGGAGAAAGTCACCCTCTCCCCACCCCTGCAGCTGACAGAAAGCGATTTTTACCTATATTTTTAATCCCGGTCAAATGCGGCATGGAAGGGGCGTGGCCTGACTGAGTCAGGGGCGTGACTTAGTGGGATCTGGGGGTGGTGCTTTTAAGTCTTTCTTTTGACGGTGGCCTGAATTACAGGTCGATGCCATAGCAATTTAGGAGGAAGGTGGGTAGCAGTTGAAGAAAACATCTTTTATTACTACTGAACGGTAAATATGTGAAATTTACATTATATGAGGTAATGATTGATGATGAGTTAGTCTAAAACATAAGTTATAGTTATGGTAACCGGAATACCCCTTTACCATTGTCATCCACAGTGCTCTGCCTCTTTAATGCAGACCTACAGCAGTGAACTGGCTAGGTTGTCATAGAAACCTGGTGTGTGGAGACTGCCTGTGAGCTTCTATTGGCTGATAAGGGTCATGTGTCCAGGCTACTATTGGCTAATGCATTTTTTCGGAATATCTCAGGAACGGTGGTGCATCCTGGAGAGCTGAAAACTGTTCTAAAACATTCCCGGACACCTGATGTACATGTGTGCCAAATTTTGAGATTGTATCTGCAGTGGTGCGGATTCCTTTAGCGGACATACACACACACACACACACACTCAGCTTTATATTATATATATATATATATATATATATATATATATATATATATACATATATATACATACACACACACACACACTTTATATATACACACTGTATAGTGTTTTAGGAAAAAATTCTGTATAAGGACTCACATGGCCATTGCCGTTTTTGCGGTCCACAAATTGCAGATCCACAAAACATGGATACTGGCCATGTGTGTTCCACATTTTGCGGAACAGAACTTCCTGCCCTTTATAGAACTGTCTAATCCTTGTTTGTAAAACGGACATATGGATGTGGCCAGCACACGGGTGTTTAATTTGCATCTTTTGCAGCCCCATTGAAGTAAATAGGTCTGCATCCAACCCGTAAAAAATGCAGTCCTAACTTGCCCAGTTTACAGATAGAGTATTACAAGAGAGTCAACAGCCAAAGACACCCCACTCAAAGTTACCAGAACTGTCATAAAGTCCAGAAACCAGACCAAAGCCAGAGATTATCAAAGCAGAGAAAGGCAAAGCAAAGTATCTGAGCTGACCTGCCAGTGCACCCCAAAACCTGCTGGAGCCAGAGAAAGACCAAAAATTATTTGGATGCAAGTTTATTCAAGTAAAACTGTTGAACTTTAGAAAGTGTTGACGCAGCTTATTCCTTCACCAGCTACCATGCCCCCTTTTATTGCTTCAGTGCCTAACTCTGGGGAATGATGGTATCTAGAGATGAGCGAGCATACTCGTCCGAGCTTGGTACTCGTTCGAGTATTAGGGTACTCGTAAGTATTCGCAGCTCGGACGAGTATCTCGCCATACTCGAGGAAATGGCAACTTCCGCATCGTGCTTTTCTGGCGCCTAAAAACACAGCCAATCACAAGCCAGGAGACTCTACAGTACACCCAGCATCACGTGGGGCCCTTACATGTCGATAGCAGGGGTTGGCTGGCCTGATCAGGTGACCCTGGAACATACTACCGACTGGCCGCGGCGCTCGGCTCAGATGCCGTCTGGATGTCGTTAGGGATAGAGCTGCTGCCTTTCAGGGACAGTGTTAGGGCCTGCATTTAGTTGTCTGTTAGGCAGGGATCACCCACAAAGAACCCAACAGCCCTTCTAATGGCTAGAAGACATTTTATTTATTTTTTTTTGTCACTTGGCTGGCTGGCACTAGTAGTGCAGCTATCGCCATATCTAACCCTGTTTTTTTTTTTTTTCTATCTCAGTGATACAAATCCATTGCACACAGCACTGTGTAACCTTTCTGTGTGTCACAGTTCAGCACATTCGCTCCCATCCGTATATACTGTCCAGGTGACACTTTCTGTACGTCACACAATACAACCAAGTCATTTGCTACCAATATCATCTACCGCTTGATCCAGAAAACTCTCTGTGCGACATTTCTCTGGGTCGCAGACTAAACAGCCACCGTTAACAGGGTGTCAGTCAGTTCTACCATATTTTCTGCACGTCACGTTCCCAAAAAAACAAAATTGTAAAAAAAATATAAAAAAACAAATATAAAAAAAATAAATATTTTTTCAGTTGTTTTAGCTCAGTGATAAAAATCCATTTTACTCAGCTACGTGTAACCTTTCTGTGTGTCACAGTTCAGCACATTCGCTCCCATCCGTATATACTGTCCAGGTGACACTTTCTCTACGTCACACAATACAACCAAGTCATTTGCTACCAATACCATCTACCGCTTGATCCAGAAAACTCTCTGTGCGACATTTGTCTGGGTCGCAGACTAAATAGCCACCGTTAACAGGGTGTCAGTCAGTCCTACCATAGTTCTTGCACGTCACGTTCCCAAAAAAAAGAAAATATAAAAAAAAAAATAATTTTTTCAGTTGTTTTAGCTCAGTGATACAAATCCATTTGACTCTGCGTGTAACCTTTCTGTTTCTCAGTTCAAAACATTCGCTCACATCCGTATATACTGTCCTGGTGACACTTTCTGTACGTCACTTAATTCTACCGGACTTAATTTTTTTTTTTTACACCTATATACAAAAAAATGTTGAACCCCAGGGCTAAGGGTCGAGGGCGAGGGCATTCAATTACTGCAGGGGGCAGAGGCCGTGGTCCTGGGCAGGGTGAGACAGTATCTGCTGATGAGGGAGCTGTGGAACGCCGCAGAGTTACACTCCCTAGCTTCATGTCTCAACTTACAGGGACACGTGGTAGAGGACTGTTGAAACCACAACAGTGCGAACAGCTGATCTCGTGGATTGCGGACAATGCTTCAAGTAATTTGTCCACCAGTCAGTCTTCCACGCAGTCCACCCACGTTACCCAAGGGAGCACTCCTATGGCTCCTCCACCTCAACCTCCTTCCCCCCCAGTCTGCCCCCTCCCAGGAAAATTTGGAATGCGATCCGGCATACTCTCAGGAACTGTTTTCTGGACCCTTCCCAGAGTCACAAACCACTTCTCAGGTTGCTGCTGACCTCGTTCCCGATGCCCAAGTTTTCCAACTGTCGCAGTCTGTGGGTGATGATAATGACAATGTTGAGTTAGTGGAAGAAGTTTGTAAAGAGGTGTCGGACGATGAGGAGACACGGTTGTCAGACAGTGGTGAAGTTGTTGTTAGGGGAGGAATTCCGAGGGGGAAGCAGACTGAGGAATCGGAGGATGATGAGGTGACTGACCCAAGCTGGGTTGATATGCCGAGTGAAGACAGTGCTTCTGAGGCGGAGGCGACCACGGACTGTGGTGTGCAACCTGTGCCACACCAGGATCAGCAGGGGTGCCACCACTACTAGCCTAACCACCACCAGCATGCGCAGGCATATGAGTGCTAAACACCCCACTCAATGGAACCAAGGCCGTTCACCACCTCCTGCGGGTCACACCACTGCTCCTTCCCCTGTGTCACTCGCTGCCTCTGCTAGTCAACCCCCCGCGTCACTCGCTGCCTCTGCTAGTCAACCCCCTGCCCAGGACCCCGGCACGAGCGTCTCCCGCCGGAAAACCACACCTTCGCCTCCACGATCCTCCACAGCGTCCACCAACGTGTCCCAGCGCAGTGTTTACAGCAGACGCTGGAGCGCAAGAGGAAATACAGTTCCACCCACCCACATGCCCAAGCCCTCAACGTCCACATCTCCAAATTGCTTAGCCTGGAGATGCTGCCCTATAGGCTGGTAGAGACCGAGGCCTTTCGAAATCTCATGGCGGTGGCTGCCCTCGGTATTCCGTCCCCAGCCGCCACTATTTTTCCCGATGTGCCGTCCCAGCCCTACACCAGCACGTGTCACAGAACATCATCCGTGCCCTGACCAATGCTGTTTCTGAGAAGGTCCACCTAACCACGGACACGTGGACAAGTGCTGCCGGGCAGGGACACTACATCTCACTGACGGCACATTGGGTTAACTTGGTGGAGGCTGGGACCGAGAATGACCCTGGGGCCGCTCATGTACTGCCCACACCGAGGATTGCGGGGCCTACCTCGGTCACGGTCTCTCAGACGTACTATGCCTCCTCCTCCGACCCCTCCTCCTCCACCGAATTACCATCCGTGGGCACGGCGCCTTCAGTCGGTAGCTCTAGGCGCAGCAGCAGTGCCGTGGGTAAGCGCCAGCAGGCGGTGCTCAAACTGCTGAGCTTAGGTGACAAAAGGCACACCGCCCAAGAGCTGTTACAGGGCATCACGGCGCAGACCGATGTGTGGCTGGCACCGCTGAACCTCAAGCCAGGCATGGTTGTGTGTGACAACGGGCGTAACCTGGTGGCGGCTCTGCAACTCGGCAGACTGACACATGTGCCATGCCTGGCCCACGTGTTCAATCTTATAGTTCAGCGGTTCCTCAAGACATACCCCAATCTGTCTGATTGCTCCAAGGTGCGCCGCATCTGTGCACATTTCCGCAAGTCTAGCACAGATGCTGCCACTCTCAGGGCAGCGCAGCGCCGCCTACAACTGCCCGCTCACCGACTGTTGTGCGACGTGCCCACGAGATGGAATTCCACATTAAACATGTTATCCAGAGTTTACCAGCAGCGCAGAGCGATTGTAGACTGCCAGATGTCATCTTCCACCAGAACTGGTAGTCAGGTCTCTCAGATTCCTCAAGTCTACAATGAGGAGTGGACGTGGATGTCTGATATCTGCCAGGTGTTGAGCAACTTTGAGGAGTCAACACTGATGGTCAGCGGCGATGCCGCCATTATCAGCCTCACCATCCCGCTGCTTTGCCTGTTGAAAAAATCACTGCTCAGCATCAAGTCGGATGCTTTGCGCTTGTCACAAGAGACGGTGGAGGAAGATACGTCGCTTGATAGCCAGAGCACCCTCCGGTCTGTTTCTCAGCGCGTATCGGAGGAGGGGGATGAGGATGAGGAGGAAGAGGAGGAGAATGTCGGCGAGATAGTAGAGGGTACCAGTGCTCAGTCCTTAACTCTTGAGCGTGTATGGGCTGAAGAGGAGGACTTGGAGGAGGAGGAGGAGGAGGAGGAAATGGAGAGTCAGGTCAGTGAGGAGAGGGAATTCTTGCGTGTTGGGACTCTGGCGCACATGGCAGACTTCATGTTAGGCTGCCTATCCCGTGACCCTCGCGTTAGAAGAATTTTTTCAAACACCGATTACTGGGTGTTCACTCTCCTGGACCCACGGTACAAGCAGAACCTTTCCACTCTCATCCCTGCAGAGGAAAGGAGTATGAGAGTGAATAGGTATCAACAGGCCCTGGTGCACAAGCTGAAACAATTCTTCCCATCTGACGCCGCTAGCGGCAGAGGGCATGGTTCTGTGGGCCAAATAGCGGGGGAGAGGAGGCGAGCAGGCAGCTTGTCCAGCACTGGCAGGGGAACGCTCTCCAAGGCCTTTGCCAGTTTTATGTCACCCCAGCAAGACACTGTCACCTGTCCCCAGTCTAGGCAGAGTAGGGGGGAGCTGTACAGAAAGATGGTGAGGGAGTACCTAGCTGACCATACCAACGTCCGTAGCGATCACTCTGCTCCATACAACTACTGGGTTTCAAAGCTGGACACGTGGCCTGAACTGGCGCTGTACGCCTTGGAGGTGCTGGCCTGCCCTGCCGCTAGCGTTCTGTCAGAGCGGGTATTCAGTGCAGCTGGTGGCGTCATCACCGATAAGCGTACACGCCTGTCATCTGACAGCGCTGACGCTTATTAAAATGAACAAAGCCTGGATTTCACCGGAATTCAAATCTCCTCCGGGGGAAAGCAGCTAAAGATTTAAATAACTTATGTATCCGATTCCTCCTCTCTACTCCTCCTCCTACTCCTCCTCCTCCTCCATATCGTCTTTGCCTAATGCTGACCCAAAAAATGCCATTTTTTAGAGGTCCAAATGGCACTCTTTTAGCACAATTTTTCAGGAGGGCCCCCTACAGGCCCTCTCTTCAAACAATTTTTCAGGAGGGCCCCCCTACAGGCCCTCTATTCCAACAATTTTTCCAGAGGTCCACCTACAGGCCCTCTATTACAACAATTTTTCCAGAGGTCCACCTACAGGCCCTCTATTACAACAATTTTTCCAGAGGTCCACCTACAGGCCCTCTATTCAAACAATTTTTCCAGAGGTCCACCTACAGGCCCTCTATTCCAACAATTTTTCCAGAGGTCCACCTACAGGCCCTCTATTCAAACAATTTTTCCGGAGGTCCACCTACAGGCCCTCTCTCCAATTCCAGTTCCAAGTTTTATTTGCGCATACTGCATACATTTTTATTTTTGGGATAGGTGTGAAAAATAATATTACTTGCTAATCTATATTGCCCAACATTGGATACGGTAGCAAGTAGAAGACCAAACACATGCTGCTCACAGGGTTCCGCAAATTCCTGGTCCACCCGCAAATTCCTTGTCCACAATGTCAAGGAGGACGAGGTTCTTTGGATGAGCAACAAGTCCTTCTGTACTGAAATCGCCGACAAAGTCTCCATCTAAGAACACACAGACCATTGTGGAGAGAGCGGCACAGCTCGCCATCAAAGTAAGGAACCCCAACGCCAGACTGCGCAGAGAAGATAACGAATAAATATCTCTGTGGTTATTTTTGCTAAATAAAAGTCAAATAAACCCCCCCAAAAATTCATCTGTTAATGTGCCTGATCCACCCAAGTTGAATCTGTCCCATCATGAGAAAGTCCCCCCAAGGAGTCCCCTCTGTAACTTGCTTCCCATACAACTACCTCACCCCCCGACACCTGTGTCTCGCCATTGTCCACCACCTCCTCAGACAACACTGGTAAATCCACACTGTCAGCACACTGAGACTGCAAAAGGTCTTGCGAATTGGGGCAGAGAATGTTCTGGGCTAGCACATCAGAGAAGGGGTGACTATGGGGTTCCAGGGAGTACGTGACCACATGAAATCTCCATCTAAAAAGTCATGCCACACTTGATCAATCTCATAATTTACGACTGTACCGGTTGATGCTAAATTTTTAAGTTGGGGTCCTGCGTTGTCATTCTAAATACATCCGGCTGTTGTCACCACCACACACGCTAGCCCCAGGGGGCACTCCTCTGGCTCTTCCAGCGAAACCTCCTTCCCCCAGCCTGCCCCCCCACCTACAGGCCCTTTCTCCAATTCCAGTTCCAAGTTTTATTTGCGCATACTGCATGCATTTTTATTTTTGGGATAGGTGTGAAAAATAATATTACTTGCGAATCTATATTGCCAAACATTGGATACGGTAGCAAGTAGAAGACCAAACACATGCTGCTCACAGGGTTCCGCAAATTCCTGGTCCACCCGCAAATTCCTTGTCCACAATGTCATGGAGGACGAGGTTCTGTGGATGAGCAACAAGTCCTTCTGTACTGAAATCGCTGACAAAGTCTCCATCTAAGAACCTACAGACCATTGTGGAGAGAGCGGCACAGCTCGCCATCAAAGTGAGGAACCCCAACGCCAGACTGCGCAGAGAAGATAACGAATAAATATCTCTGTGGTTATTTTTGCTAAATAAAAGTTAAATAAACCACCCAAAAAATTCATCTGTTAATGTGCCTGATCCACCCAAGTTGAATCTGTCCCATCATGAGAAAGTCCCCCCCAAGGAGTCCCCTCTGTAACTTGCTTCCCATACAACTACCTCACCCCCCCGACACCTGTGTCTCGCCATTGTCCACCACCTCCTCAGACAACACTGGTAAATCCACACTGTCAGCACACGGAAACAGCAAAAGGTCTTGCGAATTGGGGCAGAGAATGTTCTGGGCTAGCACATCAGAGAAGTGGTGACTATGGGGTTCCAGGCAGTACGTGACCACATGCAATCTCCATCTAAAAAGTCATGCCACACTTGATCAAGCTCATAATTTACGACTGTACCGGTTGATGCTAAATTTTTAAGTTGGGGTCCTGCGTCGTCATTCTAACTACATCCTAACATATAGGGTCCCAAGATAGGGGACGTATACGGTATTAAACTGAGAAGAATCGATACTGCACCGGCTGATGCTAGAGCATTTCCAAATGCATTCCGGCTGTTGTCACCACCACACACGCTAGCCCAGGGGGCACTCCTCTGGCTCTTCCACCGAAACCTCCTTGCCCCAGCCTGCCCCCCACCTACAGGCCCACTCTACAAACAATTTAGCCGGATAGGGGACGTATCAGAAGTTGCACTCATGTTTGTTTTTGTTCTTCTTTTATCTGCCTCCTGACCTGTGATAGGCAGAGCATGGACACGTCCCCTTAGCTGCAGTGGGAAAGACACTCCCCTGGCCAGAGCAAGCTCTTTTTCCGTTTTCCGTGTTCGAAAAATCCATTAAATATAGGGTCCCAAGATAGGGGACGTATACGTATAAGAAGAATTGATACCATACGGGTTAAAGCAACAGTTTTCCCAAATCCATCTGGCTGTTGTCACCACCACACACGCTAGCCCAGGGGGCACTCCTCTGGCTCTTCCAGCGAAACCTCCTTCCCCCCCACCTACATGCCCTCTCTCCAAACAATAGGGGGGGTAGGGGGACTTATTAGATATTGTACTGATTCTGAATTACCTCCTGCAATAGACGGGAATCGAACCCAAATCAACTGCTTGGGAAGCAGCTGTGCTCACCACTATACCACCAGCAGGCACAGCAACTGATAAGAACAGATACTAAACTTGATTTCAGCTGCAGTGCCAGCATGAGCAGTGGTGTCACCTGCAGGCGGTGATGGACCTTCGTTGCACCTAGTTGGGTGCTTCCCTAACATGTGATGGGTATTTGCCTCGCCTTTCTTGGTCTGGGTGAGCACAATTGCCATGAGGGTAACCACCAGGCTGTTGCCTGAGGATTTGGGATAATGGTGGGATTAAGCAGCCTCAGAGGCATCCATGCATGCTGCCCCTGCTGTTTCCTGTCCATTTCCGTGGTGTTGCCATCATTTTCTGAGGTTTCCAGGTTTTCAGGCAAACTTCCCTGTGAAGAGCTTTGGTCCCCAGCAAAAATGCTCGAGTCTCCCATTGACTTCAATGGGGTTCTTTACTCGAAACGAGCACCCGAGTATCGGGAAAAATTTGTCTCGAATAACGAGCACCCGAGCATTTTAGTACTCGCTCATCTCTAATGGTATCCAGATAGGAGTACGGTGACAAAAAAAAAAAAAACGAATAAGACCGCATCACCACTCGGTATTTCTAAAACCTGGGACATGATCGGTGCTGTGGGGGGTGGCATGCTGCATGTGTACCTGGGCCCTCAAAAGGAATGGACAGTGGCAAAAATGTTTATGTAAACGGAACAAGAAGCAGCAGAAGAAGAGGTAGTGGTAGCAACAGTCACAGCAACAGGCCAGGGTTGCTACATCATATTTTGACCAACATTCCAGCTGTCCTGGAATGGTCGACGCGCTCTTCAACATCGTCTCAGATGACAACAGATACAGACAGCCAAGTGGGTTTCTCTGACACCACACTTAGTTGGCATGGCCCAGGAACAACCTCTGTCTCCTCACCTGTCCTGCAACTGCCTTTTTCTTTTGGTACTCCTTCTGCTAGGGAAGTTATGCATGCTGCTGGCTTTATCAATGAGGACAAACTTAGTGAGAATAGTCAGCATCTACAGGCCAGCACAGACTTGAAGGAGAAGATCGCTGCATCTTCCCTTAGTGGTGGTACTAGCGATAATGACACTCGGATGGGAGCATGTGTTGTTAGCAGTCAGAGACATGGTCATGAGACTGGTAAGGGTGACAAATAACGAATAGACATTAGTGGATGATGATGTAGCCAATGCACGTTGGAGCCAGGTGGAGAGGGTGCATCAGTATTATCCTCAGGGGGAGAAGGTAGCGGCAAGACAGTGAGGAAGCAGCAGGGTCGATGCGTCAGCAGGATGAAAACAGTGGCAGATATGGAGCCAAACAAGCCCAGGGTAGACTGTCTGCTACTCAGGAGCCTACCTGTCAGGAAACAAGTAGCGGTGCACAAATTCATAAAGGCAGGGCAAGCAGTCAGCCCTGAGTAGTGAGGTAAAATGCCATATTAGGCAGTTTGGGAATTTTTTATCAAGTCATTAGCATGGCGGTATGCAGGTTATATGGGCAGAAGGTGAAGCGTGGTCAAGGTTCTAATGTTGGTACGACAACCCTGCATCAACACATGGAATGTAACCATAAAATGGCCTGGAAAGACCGTGGCACTAATGGAGTGGTACAGCCTGACACAGCAACCACTGCATCTCCCAACAGCCTACAAGCCTTCTCCATCAGTCAGGGCTCCTCAACCGTAGCAGAAGGAAGCTGTTATTCCTTCCCATCTATTGCTCGTGATGCTCCTCCTCCTACTCCTCATCATGTATTTTGCCAGCAATCTTGGAGGTGATTGCAAAGAGACAGTATGCGTGCACTCATCCAATGGTTCAGAAGCTGAATGTGCACCTTGACAAGTTGCTGGTACTGCAATCCCTGCCTCTCCATATCGTGGACTCTGAACACTTCAGAGAACTGATGGAGAGGAATTAAAAACTCCGAGACATCTTGTGTAGTTGTTTGGTCAGTGCCTACATGCCCCATCACCCATCCTCATAAAAGTTTAACCAGGGGGACTCTCTGAGCTCAGGCTACACTTTCATGACTACTGGAAGGGGGTGGGGAAAAGATGCAGCACCAGCTCCATCAGCAGCAACTTAAGTCTTGAGTCTCTGATGAGCACTTTTCTTCACCCACCTACTGAAGAAACCAGCAAACAGCAGCAGCAGGACATGGAGTAGAACTTGAACCAAGAGGTGGTGGCATACTTGAACTGCAACCTGTCAACCTAGATCCAAGATTCCCTGGACTACTAGGCAGCCAAACTCAAAACATTGAACCAGAACATTGTGACAATGGGGTAAGAATTAGAGATGAGCGAGCATGCTCGTCCGAGCTTGCTGCTCGTTCGAGCATTAGGGTACTCGTAAGTGCTCGCTGCTCGGACCAGTATCTCGCCATGCTCGAGGAAATGGCAACTTCCGCATCGTGCTTTTTTGGCGCCTAAAAACACAGCCAATCACAAGCCAGGAGACTCTGTGTACCACCCAGCATCACGTGGGGCCCTTACATGTCGATAGCAGGGGTTGGCCGGCCTGATCAGGTGACCCTGGAATATACTACCGACTGGCCGCGGTGCTCGGCTCAGATGCCGTCTGGATGTCGTTAGGGATAGAGCTGCTGCCTTTCAGGGACAGTGTTAGGGCCTGCATTTAGTTGTCTGTTAGGCAGGGATCACCCACAAAGAACCCAACAGCCCTTCTAAGGGCAAGAAGACTTTTTTTTTTTGTCACTTGGCTGGCTGGTACTAGTAGTGCAGCTATCGACATGTATAACCCCCTTTTTTTATGTTATATCTCAGTGATACAAATCCATTGCACACAGCAGTGTGGAACCATTCTGTGTGTCACAGTTCAGTACGCTCTCTATTTTCTGTCCAGGTGACACTTTCTGTATGTCACCGAATACAACCAAGTCATTTGCTGCCTATCACGTGTATGGCTTGATCCCAAAAATCTCTGAGCGACATTTGTCTGGGTCGCAGTCTAAATAGCTACCGTCAGTAGGGTGTCAGTTAGCTCTACGATAGTTTCTGCACGCCACGTTCCCAAAAAAACAAAAATACAAAAAAAATATAGAAAAAATTAGTTTTTTTGTTGTTTTAGCTGAGTGATACAAATCCATTTCACACAGCTGCGTGTAACCTTTCTGTGTGTCACAGTTCAGCACACTCACTCCAAACCGTATATACTGTCCAGGTGACACTTTCTGTACTTCACAAAATTAAACCAGACTGAACAAGTTTGTGGGTTTCAGTACACCAGGCCCATTTATTTCATTTTTTTTTATAGAATACAATTATATACAGAAAATGTGGAACCCCAGGGCTAAGGGTCGAGGACAAGGGCGTAGGCGTGGGCATTCAATTACTGCAGGGGGCAAAGGCCGTGATCCTGGGCAGGGTGAGACAGTGCCTGCTGATGAGGGAGCTGTGGAACGCCGCAGAGCTACACTCCCTAGCTTCATGTCTCAACTTACAGGGACACATGGTAGAGGACTGTTGAAACTACAACAGTGCGAACAGCTGATCTCGTGGATTGCGGATAATGCTTCAAGTAATTTGTCCGCCAGTCAGTCTTCCACGCAGTCCACCCACGTTACCCAAGGGAGCACTCCTCTGGCTCCTCCACCTCAACCTCCTTCCCCCCAGTCTGCCCCCTCCCAGGAAAATTTGGAATGCGATCCGGCATACTCTCAGGAACTGTTTTCTGGACCCTTCCCAGAGTCACAAACCACTTCTCAGGTTGCTGCTGACCTCTTTCCCGATGCCCAAGTGTTCCAACTGTCGCAGTCTGTGGGTGATGATGATGATAATGACAATGTTGAGTTAGTGGAAGAAGTTTGTAAAGAGGTGTCGGACGATGAGGAGACACGGTTGTCAGACAGTGGTGAAGTTGTTGTAAGGGGAGGAATTCTGAGGGGGGAGCAGACTGAGGAATCTGAGGATGACGAGGTGACTGACCCAAGCTGGGTTGATATGCCGAGTGAAGACAGTGCTTCTGAGGCGGAGGCAAGTGCTGCACCACAACAGGTTGTAAGAGGCAGTGGTGTGGCCAGAGGGAGAAGCAAGGCCAGAGCTGGTGCATCAGCAGCAACTGTTTCACATAGTGAAGCTCCCGTGGCGAGGCCTAGATGTTCGCAAGTCTGGAGGTTCTTTAAAGAAAGTGAGGATGACCGACGGACTGTGGTGTGCAACCTGTGCCACACCAGGATCAGCAGGGGTGCCACCACTACTAGCCTAACCACCACCAGCATGCGCAGGCATATGAGTGCTAAACACCCCACTCAATGGAACCAAGGCCGTTCACCACCTCCTGCGGGTCACACCACTGCTCCTTCCCCTGTGTCACTCGCTGCCTCTGCTAGTCAACCCCCTGCGTCACTCGCTGCCTCTGCTAGTCAACCCCCTGCCCAGGACCCCGGCACGAGCGCCTCCCGCCGGAAAACCACACCTTCGCCTCAACGATCCTCCACAGTGTCCACCAACGTGTCCCAGCGCAGCGTTCAGCTGTCTTTACAGCAGATGCTGGAGCGCAAGAGGAAATACAGTTCCACTCACCCACATGCCCAAACCCTCAACGTCCACATCTCCAAATTGCTTAGCCTGGAGATGCTGCCCTATAGGCTGGTAGAGACCGAGGCCTTTCACAATCTCATGGCGGTGGCTGCCCCTCGGTATTCCGTCCCCAGCCGCCACTATTTTTCCCGATGTGCCGTCCCAGCCCTACACCAGCACGTGTCACAGAACATCATCCGTGCCCTGAACAACGCTTTTTCTGAGAAGGTCCACCTAACCATGGACACGTGGACAAGTGCTGCCGGGCAGGGACACTATATCTCACTGACGGCACTTTGGGTTAACTTGGTGGAGGCTGGGACCGAGAATGACCCTGGGGCCGCTCATGTACTACCCACACCGAGGATTGCGGGGCCTACCTCGGTCACGGTCTCTCAGACGTACTATGCCTCCTCCGACCCCTCCTCCTCCTCCACCGAATTACCATCCGTGGGCACGGCGCCTTCAGTCGGTAGCTCTAGGCGCAGCAGCAGTGCCGTGGGTAAGCGCCAGCAGGCGGTGCTCAAACTGCTGAGCTTAGGTGACAAAAGGCACACCGCCCCTGAGCTGTTACAGGGCATCACGGCGCAGACCGATGTGTGTCTGGCACCGCTGAACCTCAAGCCAGGCATGGTTGTGTGTGACAAAGGGTGTAACCTGCTGGCGGCTCTGCAACTCGGCAGACTGACACATGTGCCATGCCTGGCCCACGTGTTCAATCTAATAGTTCAGCGGTTCCTCAAGACATACCCCAATCTGTCTGATTTGCTCACCAAGGTGAGCCGCATCTGTGCGCATTTCCGCAAGTCGAGCACAGATGCTGCCACTCTCAGGGCAGCGCAGCGCCGCCTACAACTGCCCGCTCACCGACTGTTGTGCGACTTGCCCACGAGATGGAATTCCACATTAAACATGTTATCCAGAGTTTACCAGCAGCGCAGAGCAATTGTAGACTGCCAGATGTCATCTTCCACCAGAACTGGTAGTCAGGTCTCTCAGATTCCTCAAGTCCACAATGAGGAGTGGATGTGGATGTCTGATATCTGCCAGGTGTTGAGCAACTTTGAGGAGTCAACACAGATGGTTAGCGGCGATGCCGCCATTATCAGCCTCACCATCCCGCTGCTTTGCCTGTTGAAAAACTCACTGCTCAGCATCAAGTCGGATGCTTTGTGCTTGTCACAAGAGACGGTGGAGGAAGATACGTTGTTGGATAGCCAGAGCACCCTCCGGTCTGTTTCTCAGCGCCTATCGGAGGAGGGGGATGAGGATGAGGAGGAAGAGGAGGAGAATGTCGGCGAGACAGTAGAGGGTACCAGTGCTCAGTCCTTAACTCTTGAATGTGTATGGGCTGAAGAGGAGGACTTGGAGGAGGAGGAAATGGAGAGTCAGGCCAGTGAGGAGAGGGAATTCATACGTGTTGGGACTCTGGCGCACATGGCAGACTTCATGTTAGGCTGCCTATCCCGTGACCCTCGCGTTAGAAGAATTTTTTCAAACACCGATTACTGGGTGTTCACTCTCCTGGACCCACGGTACAAGCAGAACCTTTCCACTCTCATCCCTGCAGAGGAAAGGAGTATGAGAGTGAATAGATATCAACAGGCCCTGGTGCACAAGCTGAAACAATTCTTCCCATCTGACGCCGCTAGCGGCAGAGGGCATGGTTCTGTGGGCCAAGTAGCGGGGGAGAGGAGGTGAGCAGGCAGCTTGTCCAGCACTGGAGCACTGGCAGGGGAACGCTCTCCAAGGCCTTTGCCACTTTTATGTCACCCCAGCAAGACACTGTCACCTGTCCCCAGTCTAGGCAGAGTAGGGGGGAGCTGTACAGAAAGATGGTGAGGGAGTACCTAGCTGACCATACCAACGTCCGTAGCGATCACTCTGCTCCATACAACTACTGGGTTTCAAAGCTGGACACGTGGCCTGAACTGGCGCTGTACGCCTTGGAGGTGCTGGCCTGCCCTGCCACTAGCGTGCTGTCAGAGCGGGTATTCAGTGCAGCTGGTGGTGTCATCACCGATAAGCGTACACGCCTGTCAACTGATGAACAAAGCCTGGATTTAACCGGAATTCAAATCTCCTCCGGGGGAAAGCAGCTAAAGATTTAAATAACTTATGTATCCGATTCCTCTTCTCTACTCCTCCTCCTACTCCTCCTCCTCCTACATATCGTCTTTGCCTAACGCTGACCCAAAAAACGCCATTTTTTTAGAGGTCCAACTGGCACTCTTTTAGCACAATTTTTCAGGAGGGCCCCCTACAGGCCCTCTATTCAAACAATTTTTCCAGAGGTCCACCTACAGGCCCTCTCTCCAAAAAATTTTTCCGGAGGTCCACCTACAGGCCCTCTCTTCAAACAATTTTTCCGGAGGTCCACCTACAGGCCCTCTGTCCAAACAATTTTTCCGGAGTTCCACCTACAGGCCCTCTCTCCAAACAATTTTTCCGGAGGTCCACCTACAGGCCCTCTGTCCAAACAATTTTTCCGGAGTTCCACCTACAGGCCCTCTGTCCAAACAATTTTTCCAGAGTTCCACCTACAGGCCCTCTCTCCAAACAATTTTTCCGGAGGTCCACCTACAGGCCCTCTCTCCAATTCCAGTTTCCAGTTTTATTTGCGCAAACTGCATACATTTTTATTTTTGGGATAGGTGTGAAAAATAATATTACTTGCGAATCTATATTGCCCAACATTGGATACGGTAGCAAGTAGAAGACCAAACACATGCTGCCCACAGAGTTCCGCAAATTCCTGGTCCACCCGCAAATTCCTTGTCCACAATGTCAAGGAGGTCGAGGTTCTGTTGATGAGCAACAAGTCCTTCTGTACTGAAATCGCTGACAAAGTCTCCATCTAAGAACCTACAGACCATTGTGGAGAGAGCGGCACAGCTCGCCATCAAAGTGAGGAACCCCAACGCCAGACTGCGCAGAGAAGATAACGAATAAATATCTCTGTGGTTATTTTTGCTAAATAAAAGTTAAATAAACCCCCCAAAAAATTCATCTGTTCCTGTGCCTGATCCACCCAAGTTGAATCTGTCCCATCCTGAGAAATTCCCCCCCAAGGAGTCCCCACTGTAACTTGCTTCCCATACAACTACCTCACCCCCCGACACCTGTGTCTCGCCATTGTCCACCACCTCCTCAGACAACACTGGTAAATCCCCACTGTCAGCACACGGAAACAGCAAAAGGTCTTGCGAATTAGGGCAGAGAATGTTCTGGGGTAGCACATCAGAGAAGGGGTGACTATGGGGTTCCAGGGAGTACGTGACCACATGCAATCTCCATTTAAAAGTCATGCCACACTTGATGTAGCTCATAATTGACAATTGTACCGGTTGATGCTAAATTTTTAAGTTGGGGTCCTGCGTCGTCATTCTAACTACATCCGGCTGTTATCACCACCACACACGCTAGCCCAGGGGGCACTCCTCTGGCTCTTCCAGCGAAACCTCCTTCCCCCCAGCCTGCCCCCCACCTACAGGCCCTCTCTACAAACAATTTACCCGGATAGGGGACATATTAGATATTGTACTGATGTTTTTTTTGTTTCTTCTTTTAATTGCCTCCTGACCTGTGATAGGCAGCGCATGGACACGTCCCCTTAGCTGCAGTAGGAAAGACACTCCCCTGGCCAGAGCAAGCTCTTTTTCCGTTTTCCGTGGTCGAAAAATCCATAAAATATAAAGTCCCAAGATAGGGGACATATACGGTATTAAACTGAGAAGAATCGATACCGCACCAGCTGATGCTAGAGTATTTCCAAATGCATTCTGGCTGTTGTCACCACCACACACGCTAGCCCAGGGGGCACTCCTCTGGCTCTTCCAGCGAAACCTCCTTCCCCCCAGCCTGCCACCCCACCTACAGGCCCTCTCTCCAAACAATTTACTTCTTTGTCCTATCTTTCTCTCTCTCTCTACAAACTATTTTTCCGGATAGCTGCCATATACGGTATTAAACTGAGTAGTATACATAGAAGACATACCACACTTGATCAATCTCATAATTTACGACTGTACCGGTTGATGCTAAATTTTTAAGTTGGCGTCCTGCGTCGTCATTCTAACTACACCCGGCTGTTGTCACCACCACACACGCTAGCCCAGGGGGCACTCCTCTGGCTGTTCCAGCGAAACCTCCTTCCCCCCAGCCTGCCCCCCACCTACAGGCCCTCTCTACAAACAATTTACCCGGATAGGGGACGTATTAGATATTGTACTGATGTTTTTTTTGTTTCTTCTTTTAATTGCCTCCTGACCTGTGATAGGCAGCGCATGGACACGTCCCCTTAGCTGCAGTAGGAAAGACACTCCCCTGGCCAGAGCAAGCTCTTTTTCCGTTTTCCGTGGTCGAAAAATCCATAAAATATAAGGTCCAAAGATAGGGGACGTATACGGTATTAAACTGAGAAGAACCGATACCATACCGGTTGATGCAACAGTTTCTCCAAATCCATTCTGGCTGTTGTCATCACCACACACGCTAGCCCAGGGGGCACTCCTCTGGCTCTTCCAGCGAAACCTCCTTCACCCCCACCTACAGGCCCTCTCTCCAAACAATTTACCTGGGTAGGGGGACGTATTAGATATTGTACTGATTTATTTTTTAGATGCTTGGGAAGCAGCTATGCTCACCACTATACATCCAACAGCCACAGCAACTGATAAGAACAGATACTAAACTTGATTTCAGCTGCAGTGCCAGCATGAGCAGTGGTGTCACCTGCAGGCGGTGATGGACCTTCGTTGCACCTAGTTGGGTGCTTCCCTAACATGTGATGGGTATTTGCCTCGCCTTTCTTGGTCTGGGTGAGCACAATTGCCATGAGGGTAACCACCAGGCTGTTGCAGGAGAATTTGGGGTAATGGTGGGATTAGGCAGCCTCAGAGGCATCCATGCATGCTGCCCCTGCTGGTTCCTGTCCATTTCCATGGTGTTTCCATCATTTTCTGAGGTTTCCAGGTTTTCACCCAGCCTTCCCTAGGCAGAGCCTTGGTCCCCTGCAAAAAATGCTCGAGTCTCCCATTGACTTCAATGGGGTTCGTTACTCGAAACGAGCACCCGAGCATCGGGAAAAGTTTGACTCGAATAAAGAGCACCCGAGCATTTTAGTGCTCGCTCATCTCTAGTAAGAATGTTGGTGGCCTGCATGGCCATATATGTGACCAACCTTTCATTAAGACGCACACTAACTGTTTTGCTACCAGAAAGGACTAGCTATGCATGTTGCTGCACTGCACAGTGATGTACACCAGGATACAGTCTCCCTAAAATTTAACTGCAGGACGGAATAGACCTGATTTAACACGCTTAACGTGATGAATTTTTTGGGATCGAAGCAAATTTTTGGGAAAAATTTGGTGAAGCGACCAAATAGAATTTTTAAAGACTTTGCTCATGTCTACTGATAATAATGTTGACGAGGCTTGTGATGCCTGAATAGAATGAAATTGCTAAATAGCCCCTCTGAAGTTAACTTTATGTCTATATATAGTGCCCGAGGGAGAAGAATTACCTACGTGATCCCTTTGTTGTATCTATGCTAAAAGTAAGTATGTAGGTATGGTGGAGACTTGCTAAGATAGGATGTACTAGGTGGCTTGGAGATGAGTGTGAAGATACCATGTAGGGATAAATGGTGTCTCCTGGCGTGTAATTGGTCGACAGTGGACAAAATCTATGTCACTCTGGAGGAGGTAGGTCTTATAGATAACACAGGTCACTGCATGCTTGCACAGTTACAGTACCTTCTTTCCTCTAGAGGTAGCGGATGTGCCCTAATCACAGTCACAGTCCTAGGTATAAATAGATGGAAGAGATCTCTGAATTGCTCACCAATATATTTATACATAGTTCTTAGATATCTCCTCAGCCATCTTTTTTTCTAAAATAAATAACCCTAATGTTGATAATGTTTCTGGGTACTGTAGTCCACCCATTCCAGTTATTACTTTAGTTGCCCTCCTCTGAACACTCTCCAGCTCTGCTATGTCTGCCTTGTTTACAGGAGCCCAGAACTGTACACAGTACTCCATGTGTGGTCTGACTAGTGATTTGTAAAGTGGCAGGATTATGTTCTTGTCATGTGCATCTACAGTATGTCCCTTTTGATGCACTTCATAATCTTATTGGCCTTGGCAGAAGCTGTCTTACACTGTGTTCTAGAGTTATGTTAACTGTCAACTAAAATTTATTTTCCTTGTCAGTGTTCCTTAAAAGTCCTTTTCCATGTCAGTGTTACCCAGTGTTTTACCATTTAGTATGTACTGGTGACTTGCATTATCCCTTCCTATGTGCATAACCTTACATTTGTCAGTGTTAAACCTCATCTGCCACGTCTCTGCCCAGGCCTCCAATCAATCCACATCCATCTGTGGCAGTATATTATACTCTTTTGTGATATACAGTGGAGGAAACCAAATTTTTAATAAATTTGCTTTTTCCTCATCATCCTCTACAATTCCTCCCTCAACAATATTTAAAAACAACACAATCAAGTTTAACCTTTTTACTATTTTTATAATTAAAGAACATTTTATGGTTCGTTTTACTCTTTTTAGCAGTGAGCCTATCTGTCTTATATACATTGGATTATTTTCCTGAGCCTCTCTGCCTCCAACTTGGCTGCCTTTATCTTACATATATATCTTATATATCTTACATATGTCTGCATATTCTATTTTTTCCTTACAGTTTTTCAATGCTTCTTCGCTGCCTTCTCTTTTTTACTATGTATTGCCCACTTTACATTTCTATTTATCCACATTGTTTTTTTTCTTGTTCCTAACCCTTTTATTCCCATAAGGTATTTATCTCTGACAATGAGAGTTTTAGGATGCTTTTAAAAATATCACATTTTCTGGCTGTGTTTTTACTTTTGAGGACATTTTCCTAGTTGGTGAGGATAAAAGCTTCTCTAAGCTGGTCATATTTTACTTTTTGAAAGTTCAGCTGTTTTTTGTGCCTCCTGAAAAAAAACACTTTTGGACGGCAGAAGTTGATTCAACTCCCAGTTTATTACTTCACCTTAGTTCATATGATGAAGCCAATTTTCATTTGCAGAAATATCTGTAGCAAAATCTGTTGCATATTAAGGCAGTCTTATTGTCACATCTTGATCAGCACTCCTGGTTTCACATATGTCTTTGCTCCAACTCTGCTCCTAGATCTGCTCCAGATTTTCCAACATTGCACCTGCTGCCTTACACATTTCACCTACTACAGTAGCGGCCCAAGGCTGCTGTTAGTTGGCTCACCTGCCCTAGTCTGAGTCAGGGGCATTGATCTACCTCCTGATCTCCCTTTCTTACCAGTGGGCCCGGCTGGTGGGGTTGCTCTATCCCTCTACACAGGCTGCAGGCTGCTTTCCAGTATGGCCTCCCCTCCTCTTCCAAATGGTGCATGGCTCTTAAAGGGCCAGCACACACCCTTATTCTCACCAGTCAATGGCTGACCACCTTGGGTACTTAGCGCTTACCACTATGGGAAGGTGCCACAACAATAGGTTCAAAGTTCTCTAATGTCCTGCTTAGGTGTGCTGATTTATGTTTGTCTTCCCGTGTCCCATTTTTTGCCTGTTTTCCAGATGTGACTGCCTGTCCTGACCCCTGTCTAATATCTGCACTGACCCTGAGCTTCCTAAACTGACCTTGAACTGTTTCTTTGATTGCATATACTCTGTTTGCCCTGACTTCCATACCTTGACTACACTTTTGCCTGATACTTTGGTACTCTGCATCAGTGTCTTTTTACCCTTAAGGGTCAGCTGTCAACCAGAGACTAGTCCAGCAGGTAGAGACCTGGTGGCTCCTCCACAAAGAAGTCCATATCCTTGTATTGGGGTTAAGGGGTGAAAATAAGGGGACTGGCCGGATAATGCCCTTAAGAGTAGCCCCAAGCCAAAACTGTTTGGTTGACACAGTGGTTCCACACCCACTGCGTAATAGCCCCTTAGTTGTGATTTAGGAATCTGATGAGATCTGAAATAGTTCATGTACGTATAAGGGGTAAATAGGGGTGACACAAACACAAATAATTTCTCCACATATACAAACAAATATTAGCATTATTCACATAAAATATATAGATATTTTGTGCAGTGCCCTACGAGAAAGGAGCTTCAAATTGCTCCTCTGATCCTTGGGCACAGAACATTAACTTTGTACACCCTACAGGACAAATCTCATTCCAGATGATTCTTAGGAAGTAACCAAATGCAACACATTGCTTAGCATTGCTCTCTATATCAACATGTCAGTATTTAACATGACGTAAAAAGCGGAGTTGATGATTACCTGTTCCTCTGCTGAAATTAGCCTGTTTCATAACAGATCTTTTGACAGCTGTGGTAGATTTTAGGTGGAAAATGGCACATCCGCCCACTGAGCAGAATCTGTTTGTGTAAGTGTTTGACTGAATTATTGTGCTGTGATTTTGATCAAACAGACAAGCGAAGACCCAGCAGTCTGCTGTGCTATTTTACAGGCTGGCACCTAGCTGGGGGAGAGTGAGAAAGATCACAAACTACAGTTCCTCAATTACATAACAGACTAAAATAAATAATAACAGACAGGGAAAATGAGCAGACTTATGGATCTTGGTAAATGTGTTTAGAGATAAAGGAAGGAAAATAATAACACAACATCCATAAAAAGGAAGTTCACTTTTAAGAAATAAAATTACTACAACAAAGTTTATGAGAATTTTAGTTTTTTGAGCCAAGTACATGTGTCAAAGCCTGTTTAAAAGGTTGAATATTGACTTATAGGATAGCTACCATACATCTGGTGGAATTAGAGGCTTAATTATCTATTCTTGTTTGAAAGAGAGCTTTGCATAGCTTTTTTTTCCCAGAGTAGCATTTGCAATGTGCCACCCCTCCCCCTCTCCCAGGGCCAATCAGATCCCAGTGTTATGAATGCTGAGTGATGATGTGGCCTTATAGGTTTGTGTCATGGTGCTCCTACCTGGATATCGTCACTCCCAAGAGTTGGGCTCCGTAGTATTCAAAGAAGAATGTTGCAGTTGGTGGACAATAAGTCCAGACTTCATAAAGTTCAACAGTTTTACTTGAATAAACTGGCATCTAAACAATACTTTATGTTGGCTCCAGTAGGTTTTGGGGTAAACTGGCTGGTAAACTTGAACAGCTTGCTTTATCTTTCTCTGCTCTATGAGCTGCTTCCCCTGGAAGACTCCTGCTGCAAGAGGGAGAGGGGCACTCCCCTCACTGTGCCATGTCTTGTCCAATTCTTCTATCAACTTCTATAGAATCCTGCAAGCCTTCCCTTGGTAGGAAACAGGCCTAGCCCACTTTTGTCCAAAGATAGAAGGCATAAAGATAGAAGGCACAGTTCATGTAATACAATACATAAGTTACATAGCAATATTATTAAGGCACAATATCAAAGAACCTGGAATCAGATATTCAAAAGATGATATTGGTTAGCCATTAGAGACAGTATCAGAGTGTAGGAATGGTAGTGCCCGGCCCGCTCTGGGGCATCTTGGCAATGCTTCAGAAGCCTCCTTGGAGAGCACATCCTGGAAGTTCCTGATGAAACCAGGGATGGGACTGTCTTCCAAATCCATAACTGAGAGCTGGACACATAAGCAATGATTAGAGCTCTGAGGACCCCACTTAGTTAATTCACCAGAACAATCTAAGATGGGGCTATGTTTTTTCAACCATGGTAAACCTAGAATTACATCAGCAGACATTCTTTATAAATTATAAGAAACATTTATTGAAATAAATAGATCCAACCATCGTAACCAAATCAATAGTTTCATATTCCAGAAATCCCTTGACTGTTGGAGTGGTATCCACCCCAGACTCCAGAATGAGTCACAGACCTTGAGACCTAAAGCATATACAAAACTAGAATTAAGAAAAAAAAAAAGCCAGACCAGAAACAGACCTTCCCTGTGAAGATAAATTAACTGGCAGGAGGTCTTGAGATTTCTCAGATGCCTCAAGTTTTTTGCCTTTGGTCTAGCAGGACAGGACCACAATAGATGAGCAGGACTGCCGCAGTAGAAACATATTCTGTTCTTCAGGTGATGTTCCTTCCGCTGCTGAGAGGACATGGCACTGACTTGCATGGGCTCCTCAAACTCTTCAGGGGCTTTGGATACAGATGGTTTAGGGACAGAGTAAAGAGAAGAAGGGCAGGTACCAACAGATCCCTTCTCTGTCAAATTGAATAACCAAAGATAGGGGTACCAGACGTAGGATGGCTAACCAGATCTTTAAGCATGTCAGAAAAGCAAGCCTGAGGCAGTACATCACTGGAAATCTTAAGAGTACTCCTCCATTGGTCATTTACCCTGACACGAAGAGAAAAAGAAGTGATCTACAGAAAACAATTCAGGGAAGTTGGGTGACAGGGAAAATGCCTACTCCTGCGGGTCTCCCTGGAGAGTGTTCAAAAGCAAGCCAAGGTCAATAACAAGACATAATGATGCCCACCCTCTGGGCCTTCTTCACAGATGAGTGAGGCTTGAGACAGAAGTACAATCTGTAGCTCTCTTGAAAAGTGACAAAACATTTGTGATCCCCAGAGAACTGGTCAGGAGCTTAACTTTCAGCTCTACTGGTGATAGAGCTGAAATAAAAGGAAGACGGGATTCTTGTTGTTGTACTCTCTCTGCCAAGTCCTGGACCAATTGGCCACATCCTCCATCTGGGGGCTAATGCTGCCATGATATCCATAGCACTAAGGTCACCTGGGAAAAAATGTCAGTTTTAATGTTATTACAGTAGGCAGGAACACACGGACACTGATCTCTAACTGGAACCCTGCCCGCTTCCCCCTGCCTACTTGCAGTGCAAGCCTTAGGCGGCAAGTCCGCAACTAGTTAATGTTACCTACTCTGATACAGTGAAAGATAGACACACAGAGACAATGTTGTACGGGAATGGGTCCAAACTGGAAGGATAAAACAGTACAAAATAGCAAGACTGAGGGTAGTCACCAAACCAAGTCAGAACCAGATGGAAAACACAGTACCAACACGAGACAGAGAGTTGTCAAAAAAAAGGTCTATAAAAAGTAACAAAAAGGAGTGGAAAAACAATGCTAGAATTGCAGTTTACTCATTCACTCCCAAAAAAGGAATAACAGTTAATAAATGTTAATAAATGCAGTACCACTTCAATTTGTTATGTAAAAATGAAGTCCTTATAAATTTCCATCCATGGAAAACTGTAAAAAATTACAGATTTTGATATGTGCAAAATTTCACAAATAAAGTGTTTTTAGTTTCAAACATATAGGCCCTGATTTATCACGCCTGCACTCCAGAATTCTGGCTTAAAAAAGTAGCAAAACTTATCAAGTCTAAATGTTGCCCACACTTTTCAGCTACATAATTTAATTTACTTTTAGAGACGATAGCCTGAAATTGTAAATTCCCATTGTGCAGCTACATGAATGCGAGCCACCAGCAATACATGTTGGGCGAATGTAAATTGTGAATTAGCCACAGTCCACAGATTATCCCCTAAGGCTAGTTTCACACTAGCGGCAGCACGGATCCGGCGGGTAAAGGGGCCTGCCAGATCCGTGCTGCCGCAGGTGCACGTGTGACTCCTGCCCCATTCACTGTAATGGGGGCGGGCAGCGGATCCGGCGGCAGCACGTTAACCCCTGCTGAGAGGCGGACGGAACGAAAATACAACACGGCTCCGGCTCCACACGTGCACTTGCGGCAGCACGGATCTGGCGGGCCCCTTCATCCGCCGGATCCGTTCTGCCGCTAGTGTGAAACTAGCCTAAGAGAAATACAAAAGGTATAATAGGACAAGACCTGATTGTGACGTCTCTTATCAAGTTGGTCGCCTGAGACCAAAATATAACAACTATAAGACAAGACCACCATATATGATACATTGTACCTTCCAATGTGCAGCCTTTAAAGCAATAAGGAGAGACAGTTGTATACATGGCATTTGGCCTAGTTGGGACTTATTAAGCACTGTGTAAATTCTTCAGAGACATCTCAACAAGAGAGGCCTACAAATTGTTTCTACTAACCAGTTCACAACAGTGAAGCTATTTGCAAGAGTAAAAGTCAGGAGGTGGTTGATTAATAGAGCTATAGAGTAGGGCTAAAAGCCCCTGTCTTTTAGGAGTATGGAGTGCAGGTTGTGAGCTAATAACAGATCATAAAAGAACATATCTGAATTACTCTATAGATCTCAGTGATGTTTGTGTTGGTTCGAAAAAGAGATTGTGATATCCAATATCTTTTGGGAGAGTAACGAAGATAACAAAGTAGGTCCGTTAAGAGCGAACGGCGATGGCGCACTTAGAATTCGTTTCCCCTCCCACCTTCCCTGGCGCTCTTTTTCCACCAATCAACATGCAGGGGGGGTATGACAGGCACGCTGAGCACGCTGGCAGCGCGAAAACAGCGTCTACATGGATTGGCTGGAAAAACCATGTGACCTCGAATATTAAAAACTCAGCTCTTCCTGCTCGTACGCATATGCTGCGTGAACTCAGGGACAGAGGCTGGAGAAGGGACAGACAGGTTTTAGCAGTTGGACAGGCAGGAGCGTGATTAAAAGCCCTTATCAGGGCTACTATAGTGCACTACAGTGATAGCTTTACTACAAGATACACTTTACAGAGAACGGCTGCCGTATTCAGGGATAGCTGCTGGAGTAGGGACAGAGAGAGGCATTAGTGGTGTATTAGGTGCTCTGCTACATACCAAACTATATTTGGCACTACTGTTCAGCGTTCTTTTTGGCTGAAAAACCCTGTTATATAACTAGTGTGTATATGCACCATCTGATCTGGCAGTATACGGCTGTGAATTTTATTTTATTTTTTTAAATACAGTTTATTTGGCTCTAGTGTTCTGGGTTCTGTGTGCCTGCAATACCCTTTATGTATTCCAGGTGTAAATACCCACCGTCTGTACAGTTAGTACACGGCTGTGTACCTTGAAATATACAATATCTAGGCCTTTTAATTGGCCACTGTACTGTGCGTTCTCTTGCTAAATTATTTCACATACCTGGTGTAAATACCCACCGTGTGTTCAGTTAGTACACGGCTGTGTACCTTGAAATATACAATATCTAGGCCATTTAATTGGCCACTGTACTGTGCGTTCTCTTGCTAAATTATTTCACATACCTGGTGTAAATACCCACCGTCTGTTCAGTTACTACACGGCTGTGTACCTTGAAATATACAATATCTAGGCCTTTTAATTGGCCACTGTACTGTGCGTTCTCTTGCTAAATTATTTCACATACCTGGTGTAAATACCCACCGTCTGTACAGTTAGTACACGGCAGTGTACCTTGAAATATACAATATCTAGGCCATTTAATTGGCCACTGTACTGTGCGTTCTCTTGCTAAATTATTTCACATACCTGGTGTAAATACCCACCGTCTGTTCAGTTACTACACGGCTGTGTACCTTGAAATATACAATATCTAGGCCTTTTAATTGGCCACTGTACTGTGCGTTCTCTTGCTAAATTATTTCACATACCTGGTGTAAATACCCACCGTGTGTTCAGTTAGTACACGGCTGTGTACCTTGAAATATACAATATCTAGGCCATTTAATTGGCCACTGTACTGTGCGTTCTGTTGCTAAATTATTTCACATACCTGGTGTAAATACCCACCGTCTGTTCAGTTACTACACGGCTGTGTACCTTGAAATATACAATATCTAGGCCTTTTAATTGGCCACTGTACTGTGCGTTCTCTTGCTAAATTATTTCACATACCTGGTGTAAATACCCACCGTCTGTTCAGTTAGTACACGGCTGTGTACCTTGAAATATACAATATCTAGGCCATTTAATTGGCCACTGTACTGTGCGTTCTCTTGCTAAATTATTTCACATACCTGGTGTAAATACCCACCGTCTGTTCAGTTACTACACGGCTGTGTACCTTGAAATATACAATATCTAGGCCTTTTAATTGGCCACTGTACTGTGCGTTCTCTTGCTAAATTATTTCACATACCTGGTGTAAATACCCACCGTCTGTTCAGTTAGTACACGGCTGTGTACCTTGAAATATACAATATCTAGGCCATTTAATTGGCCACTGTACTGTGCGTTCTCTTGCTAAATTATTTCACATACCTGGTGTAAATACCCACCGTCTGTTCAGTTACTACACGGCTGTGTACCTTGAAATATACAATATCTAGGCCTTTTAATTGGCCACTGTACTGTGCGTTCTCTTGCTAAATTATTTCACATACCTGGTGTAAATACCCACCGTCTGTTCAGTTACTACACGGCTGTGTACCTTGAAATATACAATATCTAGGCCTTTTAATTGGCCACTGTACTGTGCGTTCTCTTGCTAAATTATTTCACATACCTGGTGTAAATACCCACCGTCTGTTCAGTTAGTACACGGCTGTGTACCTTGAAATATACAATATCTAGGCCATTTAATTGGCCACTGTACTGTGCGTTCTCTTGCTAAATTATTTCACATACCTGGTGTAAATACCCACCGTCTGTTCAGTTACTACACGGCTGTGTACCTTGAAATATACAATATCTAGGCCTTTTAATTGGCCACTGTACTGTGCGTTCTCTTGCTAAATTATTTCACATACCTGGTGTAAATACCCACCGTCTGTACAGTTAGTACACGGCAGTGTACCTTGAAATATACAATATCTAGGCCATTTAATTGGCCACTGTACTGTGCGTTCTCTTGCTAAATTATTTCACATACCTGGTGTAAATACCCACCGTCTGTTCAGTTACTACACGGCTGTGTACCTTGAAATATACAATATCTAGGCCTTTTAATTGGCCACTGTACTGTGCGTTCTCTTGCTAAATTATTTCACATACCTGGTGTAAATACCCACCGTCTGTTCAGTTAGTACACGGCTGTGTACCTTGAAATATACAATATCTAGGCCTTTTAATTGGCCACTGTACTGTGCGTTCTCTTGCTAAATTATTTCACATACCTGGTGTAAATACCCACCGTCTGTTCAGTTACTACACGGCTGTGTACCTTGAAATATACAATATCTAGGCCTTTTAATTGGCCACTGTACTGTGCGTTCTCTTGCTAAATTATTTCACATACCTGGTGTAAATACCCACCGTGTGTTCAGTTAGTACACGGCTGTGTACCTTGAAATATACAATATCTAGGCCATTTAATTGGCCACTGTACTGTGCGTTCTCTTGCTAAATTATTTCACATACCTGGTGTAAATACCCACCGTCTGTTCAGTTACTACACGGCTGTGTACCTTGAAATATACAATATCTAGGCCTTTTAATTGGCCACTGTACTGTGCGTTCTCTTGCTAAATTATTTCACATACCTGGTGTAAATACCCACCGTCTGTACAGTTAGTACACGGCAGTGTACCTTGAAATATACAATATCTAGGCCTTTTAATTGGCCACTGTACTGTGCGTTCTCTTGCTAAATTATTTCACATACCTAATTATATACCCAAATATTGTATTTGCAACCAAAAAAAATAAAATGCGGAGGGGGGCTAGCGGAATCGGACGTGGACGAGGATGGGGGCGCGGAAATGCTGTTGGTGGCCTTGTTGAAGCCAGTGGGGATACAATGCGTGCTGGTGAGGGTCAACCAGGATCCCACTCATCCAGAATCCCTGCCTTTATGGGACAGTTAAGCAGGGGGCGAGTTACACCGCTGTTGAGGCCTGAGCAGGTTGAACAGGTGGTGCAATGGATAGCCGATAGCGCTTCCACACAGTTGTCCACCAGCCAGTCATCCACACAGTCTCACTCTGACCCTCCTTCCTCCACACCTGGCCAACAGAGTCATCCCACCCTTGACCCCTCCCAGGAGCTCTTTTCGGGTCCTTTTTCAGATGTGCCGGAAGAATCCCAGGAGCTAGCAGAGGAATTTGTTTGTAGTGATGCCCAAACACTTGAGTTTTCTCCATCTCCTGCTGATGTGGACCCTGAACCAGCATCTGTTATCATGAGCGATGATGATGATGAGACGCAGTTGCCATCAAGGGAGGCTGTTGGAATGTCCAGTGGGCAGGAGGAGGAGCAGAGTGAGGAAGAGGAGGTGGTGGATGACGAAATGACCGACCCCACTTGGCCAGGGGTGATGTCCAGTGGGGAAAGCAGTGGAGAGGTGGTGGTCTGCGCAGCACCGAAAAAGGCAGCAAGAGGCAGAGGGATGTCCACAGGCAGAGGGATGTCCACAGGCAGAGGGATGTCCAGAGGCAGAGGGATGTCCACAGGCAGAGGGATGTCCAGAGGCAGAGGACAGTCCAGACAGAGTAGTGAGGCCACAGCCAGCACGGCCGAAGCTGTTCCCGGCAGCGGGCAGTCGCGCGAAGCTCCCCCATCGAGGCCTCGTACTTCTGTGGTGTGGAGATTTTTTAATGTTTGTGCGGATGACAAACTGAGCGCGGTTTGCACACTCTGCCACTCAAAACTGAGTAGGGGCTCTGAGAAGAGCAATCTGACCACCTCAGGCATGCGGCGTCACTTGGAAGTCAAGCACTGGGCTGAGTGGGAGAGAGCAAACGCAATACAACCTGCGCCCGGTCCTGCTGCCACTGCCTCTTCCCCTTTGTTGTGTGCTGCCACTGCGGTCCAGACCTCCAGCCAGGACACCTCCACATCTGCCTCTGCCTCGGCTACTTTGGGGCCTTCTCCTTCAGCCTCCCCTTCCCCCGCCTCTTCGCCTGCACCTTCACACTCCTCGTCCCATCAACTGTCCATCTCGCAGGCGTTCGACCGCAGGCGGAAGTACGCCTCGAGTCACCCCCAAGCCCAAGCCTTAAACTGCCACATCTCCAAACTGCTGGCCCTGGAGATGTTGCCGTTTAGGCTTGTGGAGATGCAGGCCTTCCGCGACCTGATGGCGGCTGCCGCACCTCGCTATTCCGTCCCTAGCCGCCACTACTTTTCCCGGAGTGCCGTCCCGCCCTGCACCAGCACGTGTCGCGTAACATCAGGCGGGCCCTGAGGTACGCAGTCAGCGCAAAGGTCCACTTGACCACCGACTCGTGGACAAGCGCTTGCGGCCAGGGACGCTACATCTCTTTGACGGCACACTGGGTGAATGTAGTGGAAGCGGGGACGGGGTCGCAAACAGAGACGGCCTACCTACCACCCCCGCCCAAGATTGCCAGCATGGGTTCTGATAAACCCCCCTCCTCCTCCTCCTCCTCTGCCTTAACATCGCCCTCAGCCGCTAGCTGGAAGCGTTGCAGCACTGGCGCGGGGAGACGTCAGCAGGCGGTGCTTAAGCTCATCAGCTTGGGCGACAGGAAGCACAGCGCCCCAGAGGTGAGGGACGCCATATTGCAGCAGACGGAGATGTGGCTGTCGCCGCTGCAGCTAGGACCAGGCATGGTCGTGTGCGATAACGGCCGTAACCTGGTGGCGGCTCTGGAGCTTGCCGAACTCGATCACGTACCATGCCTGGCCCACGTTTTTAATCTTGTAGTCCAAAAATTTCTAAAGACTTACCCCAACCTGGCAGAGCTACTGGTGAAAGTGCGGCGCTTGTGCGCTCACTTTCGGAAGTCAACTGTAGCTGCTGCTAGCTTAAAAAAACTCCAGCAACGCCTCCATTTGCCTGAACATCGGCTGTTGTGCGACCTGCCGACTCGCTGGAATTCCACCTATTCCATGTTGGCCAGGGTGTGTGAGCAGCAGAGAGCATTGATGGAGTACCAGATTATGAATCCACGCGTGCCTCCAACTCAGCTCCCTCAGTTTGCCAACCACGAGTGGCCATGGATGGCAGACATATGCGATGTACTGCGTATCTTTGAGGAGTCCACCAAGAAGGTCAGCAGCGAGGACGCTATAGTGAGCGTAACCATCCCGCTCCTATGCGTCCTTAAAGAATCGCTCATCGCAATAAGGGAGAACGCATTGCACGCAGAGGAGACGGGGGTAGGAGGAGACGCAACGGAGCTACACAGTCAGACCACACTTTTGTCTGCTTCACGGTGGCAGTTGCAGGAGGAGGAGGATGAGGAGGAGGACGACGTGGAGGTGGCTGTGGAAGAGGAGGAGGATGCTGGCGGCGAGGGTAGCAGTCAGGCTGTGTGCGTCCCATTGGTTCAGCGCGGATGGGGCGGAGAGGAGGCGGAAGAGGAAGAGGAGGAAATGGCAAGTGATCCTTCTGGTGGGGGCAGTGAGGTCATGCCTATTCAGAGTCTGGCACACATGGCTGACTTCATGCTGGGCTGCTTTTCCCGGGACACACGTGTTGTCCGGATAGTGGAGAACAAACTGTACTGGGTCTTCGCAATCCTGGACCCCCGGTATAAAGATAACGTCTCTTCTTTTATTCCGGTAGAGGAGAGGACAAATCGATTGCTGGAATACCAGAGGGAACTCGTGCAGAACATGATGGAGATTTTCCCACCCACCATCGCTGGCGGCAGAGAGGAGAGGGTCTCCCAGAGTCCCACAACATCTATCAGGCCCACAGCCACCAGGGGAACACTCTCCAAGGTGTGGGACACGTTCATGGCACCCCCTCGTGCAACTTCCATCACTGCGGGGCCCGCTATCAGCAGGAGGGACAAGTATCGGCGGATGTTGCGGGAGTACCTGGCAGACCGTAACCCTGTCCTCCCCGATCCCTCGGCGTCCTACACTTACTGGGTCTCCAAGTTGGACACGTGGCTGGAACTGTCCCTGTACGCCTTGGAGGTGCTTGCCTGCCCTGCCGCCAGCGTGCTATCAGAAAGGGTGTTCAGCGCAGCCGGGGGCATTATAACCGATAAGCGCAGCCGCCTGTCAACCGACAGTGCCGACAGGCTGACGCTAATCAAAATGAACAGCAAGTGGATTGACCCGGACTTTGCTTCTCCAACCGTGGAAAGCAGCCAAAAGTGAAGTGCCATCTGTATGAAGTGCCATTTCCTCCTCCACCTCCTCCTCCTCCTCCTTAACCGCCGTAGAATTGCTCCGTAAATAAGAAAAATTTATATATTTATGGCTCACCTCTTGGGCCTCCACAAAATGTTTAAGAGGTCTCACCTCTTGGGCCTCCATATAATTTTTAACAGGTCTCACCTCTTGGGCCTCCACATAATTTTTAAGAGGTCTCACCTCTTGGGCCTGCACAAAATGTTTAAGAGGTCTCACCTCTTGGGCCTCCACATAATTTTTAAGAGGTCTCACCTCTTGGGCCTCCGCAAAATGTTTAAGAGGTCTCACCTCTTGGGCCTCCACATAATTTTTAACAGGTCTCACCTCTTGGGCCTCCACATAATTTTTAAGAGGTCTCACCTCTTGGGCCTCCACATAATTTTTAAGAGGTCTCACCTCTTGGGCCTCCACAAAATCTTTAAGAGGTCTCACCTCTTGGGCCTCCACAAAATCTTTAAGAGGTCTCACCTCTTGGGCCTCCACAAAATCTTTAAGAGGTCTCACCTCTTGGGCCTCCACAAAATCTTTAAGAGGTCTCACCTCTTGGGCCTCCACAAAATCTTTAAGAGGTCTCACCTCTTGGGCCTCCACAAAATCTTTAAGAGGTCTCACCTCTTGGGCCTCCACAAAATCTTTAAGAGGTCTCACCTCTTGGGCCTCCACAAAATCTTTAAGAGGTCTCACCTCTTGGGCCTCCACAAAATCTTTAAGAGGTCTCACCTCTTGGGCCTCCACAAAATCTTTAAGAGGTCTCACCTCTTGGGCCTCCACAAAATCTTTAAGAGGTCTCACCTCTTGGGCCTCCACATAATTTTTAACAGGTCTCACCTCTTGGGCCTCCACATAATTTTTAAGAGGTCTCACCTCTTGGGCCTCCACAAAATGTTTAAGAGGTCTCACCTCTTGGGCCTCCACATAATTTTTAACAGGTCTCACCTCTTGGGCCTCCACATAATTTTAAAGAGGTCTCACCTCTTGGGCCTCCACAAAATCTTTAAGAGGTCTCACCTCTTGGGCCTCCACAAAATCTTTAAGAGGTCTCACCTCTTGGGCCTCCACAAAATGTTTAAGAGGTCTCACCTCTTGGGCCTCCACATAATTTTAACAGGTCTCACCTCTTGGGCCTCCACATAATTTTTAAGAGGTCTCACCTCTTGGGCCTCCACAAAATCTTTAAGAGGTCTCACCTCTTGGGCCTCCACATAATTTTTAAGAGGTCTCACCTCTTGGGCCTTCACAAAATGTTTAAGAGGTCTCACCTCTTGGGCCTCCACATAATTTTTAACCCGTCTCACCTCTTGGGCCTCCACATAATTTTTAAGAGGTCTCACCTCTTTAGCCTCCACACAATTTTTAAGACGTCTCACCTCTTGGGCCTCCACAAAATTTTCCATGAGCCTCTGGCCAGCCCACGGCCTCTTCCTGCCTTTTGTGGTCCTACGCATCCCTCAACATCCCCACTGCTTTACCTGCTAGACATGACACTGGGCCAGGTCGGGTCACTGACATCTCTAGCGCCAACAATTTGGTCATTTTAAGGCTTCTGCATGTGTTTGAGTTGTTTTTACATTTTAAAGAAGACATGTCTGACCACATTTCACACACACACACAATGACAATTAGGGGTGGGGTCTATTTGCTTTCCCCCTTGCCTATGCCATCTGTGGTTGTCATAGGCAACGTGATTTTAAGGGGTGCAGAATTTCATCTTCTTTTTTGTCTAGTTTGGCTTGGGGTCCATGGCAATGTAGAGGAAAGAAGGTTTCCTTGTATGGTCTCACTTTACAGAGAGGTTACATTGTCTTTGGAGTGTATTGTTGAGAGGCTGTGATAGTGGCGTAATAGTGCGACTTGGGCGCGTTATATGCACCCAGACATGCTTCCCCTGCTGTCCCAGTTGCATTCCAGCAGTGTTGGCATCCTTTTCTGAGGTTTCAGGGTGGACTTGGTGACCTCCAAGTGGTCGAATTGAGATTTCCAAGTGGCGAGCATTTTTTCCCCATAGACTTTAATGGGATTCGATATTCGGTCGAATAGTCGAATTTCGCGGTCTATTCGAATCGAATTTCGAACTTTCGAATATTTCACTACTCGCTCATCTCTACTAAAGAGTGTAAAGTCAATAGGGAAGATAGGGGAACAAGGTGCAAAACCAGCTGAAATTATTGAAGGTAGAGAATACGATGAGACCTGGTCAGATTCAATCATAACCCATAAAGGAACTTTGGTCAGGATGTGGTCCTGAGTCATTTGTGCTATATTAGCTGCTTGATAATATTTAAGAAGGTTAGAGATTGAGCAACCACCAAATTGTTGATGATAATGAATGATGGTTCTAGAGATACCAGCGACTTGGAAGTTCCAAATAAATGCAAAGTTTGCGTGAGTTGGGCCTGATACAACCTAATGCAGTGATAGCTAACCTCCGGCACCCTGGTTGTGGTGAAACTACAACTCCCATCATGCTCCATTCATTTCTGTGGAGTTCTGAGAACAGCCAAGCAAGTGTGCATCTTGGAAGTTGTAGTTTTACCACAGCTGGAGTTCCGGTGGTTAGCGATCACAGACCTAGTGTAATATTCATTAAAAGTTTAATAGATTCTGGTTCAGTGTGAGAAAGAAAACCCCAGTCTGATTTGAATTTTGTGGACATTGTTTACTCCCTGCCTGGTTTACTCTCAAAGCATCTGAGCTAACAATTTATCTGATTTGCTGTTATTGACCTACTTATAGTACATAGCTTGGGCTCAGTGTAGCATTTTTTTCTATACAATCAGTCAGAACAGTGTCAATCTATAGTCTGGTATCCCTCAGGAGAACAAAAAAAGCTACTTATATGCTCCAAACTGCCACACACAGATAGCAGCAATTACTTTGTTTCTTTATGTCCCCTAAGAAGACTGGTTGACACAGCCCTTTCGTAAGTGACTATTCTGCTTCACTTTCTGTCAGCTCTGTACATCAGGACTGGTACCTGGGTCAGGGTTTAGTGGAGGGTCTCTAGATCATAGAGGGACTGTCTATAAGGGTCGTATCTTTCGAGGCAGGTGCTCAGTTTTGCTGGACGTACAGTTCAGACTAGGCCAACTAGGGCAATTTAGTGACAGATATTGCGTCCTGCTGCCTACTCAAGGGGACCTGAATTGTGATGATCTGCTGCATCCCTCTGCACACTGGTGTATCCCATACCACTGTGTGTCAACAGAAATGGTAAGACGGCACAAATTACTATAGAGCACGGTTGAGTCAACAGCACTACTTTTTTTGCTGCATTTTGTTATTGTTTTGAGCAATATTTTCCATTTTTATAAACAAGGACATTAAAAGTTAAGTTTTAATATGATTACCCTTTGTTTCTGAAATAAAAGGGTGTCCTGAGTCTCTCAAGGGGGTGGTGGAGTATCTATCGTACTTGTCATAATACAAAATGTTAAAGTCATCACACCAGATTAAAGGGGATGAGTCATCAGACAATGACCTGCTGTTTATATCACTTTTTTATGTTTAATATATTTTTGAACAATTTTTTTAATGTTATTTTTAATTTTCCATGCCACTTTTTATATTTAAACTTAAACAAAACAAAAATCCTGCAGTCTTTGCTAGGGCCTCTATGTCTATTATAATGTGCACCACTCCTTGTTTTGTACTGATCCCTTCACTGCAGTTAACTCATTCTTATCCTGTCTGTAATTATATCAACTCTGTGTATAGATAAGACAGGATCCACTATTCACACTAGGTGATTGTCAAAGGTTATCTATTCTTTCCTTGTACAATGACCTCTGCACAGGTCACAGAGCATGCCTAGAAAACTCTCCCATAAAAGTCAGTGAAGTCCCTTCCTGACCATTGTGTCTATGGCCCATGGGGCTGCCGTAAAGCAACTTTCTTATTGCTTTCTAAATGCTGAACAGCTCAGGCAAGTGGCCGACCCATAATCATTTTCAGGAAATAGAGTTAAAAAATCTACAAACAGAAAAACAGTTTAGAAAACAGATGGGTCATCTGGTTTTAACTGGCAGATTTCCTTTAAGTGCTCATATTGTAGATTTAGAGTTTTGAACAAAGAACACAAAAAAGAAATCGGATCATCAGTAGAGACATATGACTTAACCAAACACATCTTCTTATCTAAGAAAATACCTTCTTTAACAACCTTCTGAATAAATAGTTTCCTTTTCAGCCACAAATGGAAGAGAGTTATAAAGAATTATCAAGACCCCTCTACATTTGGTATAAAAAGAAGCATTATAAGATCGGTGAAGAATTGGGGGAAAGGAAGTTCTAGTAAAATTGGATTCTTGGATATAGATAATATCTGGTTTAAGTTATGTTTCAGGGGGGATTTACATCTCCTCACATTATGTGACAATGCTTTTATTTTTATAGACTTGAATATAGCAATAGGATTCATAGGTTCATCAATGTTCTCACCAGAGACTTGTAAAGACACAGGGGTACTCACAGGGTGTGGCTGAGGAGGTTTTTGAGTCATCCAGTGCCATATTGGTAGGCTCCACTGCTCTGGTATAGTTTGCGATAATGGCTGAGATAGATGCTGAACCAGCTTTTGGGGGGATTTAGAGATGTTGAGACACTAAAACGGCAAGTATCTGCCTCTCATGAGCTGCAAAGCGCTAAAAGAGGCTGGTAGGCCACGGCCAGCACGGAGCTCACATCTAATGTGTCCTATTTGGTGAAATGTGTGCAAAATAAAGAAATACAGGGTGAGTCAAAAGTCTCAGGAGACCCTTTTATTTCAGAAATGAAAGGGAAAATTAATACCCCAGCAAGTAATGGGTGAGGGGGCCTTTCTTTTAGGCTATGTCTGGAACATGGCCATCATATTGGATCAAGGTCAAATTTGTCAAATGGGAAGGGGGTCTTGTAGCATATTCATGTAGCGAATTCATTTCAGTTGCGATGCAGACTCCTCCCTGGTAGCTCCGCCCCCTTCTCCAGCGTGTGAGGAAGACGAGGCAACTCAGGAAATTAAGATGACGACACAGCGAGGCCCTGACTGGGGAGGCATGGTGTGGGGCACTGACCCCTATGAGGAGAAGGAACCGGAAGAGATCTACGTCTCTCAACATGTCCGGCAGCCTAAGAAGTCGGGCACAGCAGAGGCGGCAGGAGTTCCCGCTCCGCCGCGGAAGGACTACTCCCTTCGGCAAAATTCAATGGTCCCCGAGGCTGCCACCTGGAACGCCCTGATCCTCTGGGAATACAAAAAGTTGGTAGAGGAGTGGGTTGTGCAGGTGTTGGAGCACCCACGATCCACATGAACCTAATCTGGAGCGCCGAAGGGGTACCGTTACTTGGTTCAGTGTGGAACGGGGAGTAGGTTTTATCGGCGATGAGGAGACGGCGGAAGAATTATACGTAAACCGCCGTTCTGTAAAGCGGTTGTATCTTCCGCCCGTCCGCCACAATCTCCATGCAGGGGATTACGTGGAATATACCCCCTTGAAGAGCCTCCAAGGCCCCTTTGCTACTGGGGTGAAACTCCTTATGCGACTGGCTACTCCTGCAGTGCCCCCAGAAGACTGGACTGAGGAGGCCCAGGCTGCAGAAGAGACTCTGTGTTCCCATGAGACCAATGATGGGACTCTGCGATCTGAGGAGAAATCCCAAGCTCAGTTAGAACCCCTGATACCAGATTTGCCACTGCCGCCGATCCTTTATGTGGGACAGATGACCACCAACAGTTTTGTGTACCAGCCATCGGTGGTACAATACCAACTGCCATGGCAGGTGCAGGCCGCACAGTCCGCCACTCGCGGAAGACCGTTACCAGAGCCCTTATAGCCAGAGATTCTGTCACCTTGTATGCCGGCGGGAGGATCTGGCCACTACAAGGTAATGGGCAAGGCCCAAGTTGCCACGGCCCTTGCCAGTGTGACTGCCCGGTCACTACCAAGACCATCCCTGAGAGGTCGTGGGGGTCTGCTGCCGCAGCCAGTGTCGCTTTCATGAGGCAGGAGCGCTCTCTCATGTCTTTTAGCTCCAGCAGCAGTGAAGAGGACCTGCTGGCCTAAGGATCCTGCAGCTTTTATGGGAGCCACAACGTGGACTTAACTTGAAGGGTGAGCACTAGTTGGCGTGTGTTTTTATTTTTGTTGCCCTGCGTTTATCCTTACCCAGATGGACGTGGATTGTCAGGACTCCCCCCATAAAAAAAAAGTTTTTACCAAGTTGCGCATACGTGCGCCTCATCCCTTTTTCCCCCTTTTAAGGTTATTGGGGAGCCCCTTGAAAGAAGGTTTTTTAAGGAACCTTTGCTGCTATTTTTTTACCCATTTGGATTACAATTTTACCTATGTGGATTACAAATTGCAACTGAGTTTGGGACTCTGCTCCCTTTCTATGACAAGCGTCAGAAGAAAAGAGACTTAAACGTGTCCGTGAGCATACTAGGTAGGTGATATTTAAAATGTTTACAGTACATTATACATATAATGTATTTGCACTATATTGTTTGCACTGGATTGTTTGCACTAATGTTTTTACCTTTCAGCAACATTTTCAAGTATGTTGCCCATTGTGTGTATTTCATTACAGGTACCGCAATGTGTCCTCATATTCACTTTATTGTATGGTGGATGGTTGTACTATGCCCATAGCCGGATAGACAGCACCTTACTTGTTCTACCTCAAATATACATAATACCTCTGAGGGCGATTTCAGGTCTGACCATTTACGCTGGATCTGGCCCGGGGTCCGCAAGGTGTCAAAACGATGGCACAAGCCTCGGATCACCTGCTGGATCACCTCCTTTTTATGCTGGTTCGGGTGGCGGTGTGTGCCATCGTAAATCGTAATCCTGGCGGTCCATCAGCCGGACTATGTATTTCAGCTGTTCAGCAGAGCTAAATGATGAGGATCGTCTGGATGCCATTTTTGAATATTAGCTCTGCCTCTGAGGAGTGCACGCCGAAGCCTCTCGTCGTATGTGCCTGCGTATTACGTAAAAGCGTAGACAATAGTATGCTGAGGATTCGTAAGCTTTTTGTACGCTCATGCGTACGTCTTCTAAGAAGTTGCGTACATTTTTTAAATGTACGTTTGTTATTAGTGCGCGAATGTTAGCACATATTAACGTATATTTTGTACGCAAATACAACGAATCTATTCGAATCTATTCGTCAAATATACGAATCTTAGGAAAACTTCGGCGAATGTTCGGCGAATCATTTTTTGAATGATTCGCTCATCTCTATTCCTGACATAGGATATAAGCTAGGCCCCCTCACCTAATATTTGCTTGGGTATTTATATATTTAATTTCCTCTTTTGTTTCTGAAATAAAAGGGTGTCCTGAGACGTTTGATTCACTCTGTATATCACATTTGTATGGCTGTATTTGAACTGACTCGTCATACAAAGTTAATATCTCATTATGCCACAGTGAACACTGTAAAAACAAAGCTAAAAATAATAGTAAATTTATAATTTATTTTTTCCAAAGCATTCTTTGGCAAAAAAAAAAAGAATAACAAAATTTATGCAATACATTATATGTAACTCACAAGGCTAATCTAAAAAAAAAATACAATTCAAACCAATAAAAATCAAACCCTCACATGACTATATCGAGAAGAAGTTTTAAAAATGACACCTTTGTACAGTGTGTGTGATGAAAAAAACAAAAAAATCACTGTGTTCTTAATTCCCAGACCAAGTTGCTGACCGAACAGGTTAAATTCTACAACTGTAAGCCCGCACCTAATGCTTTTGAAAGCAAAATAGTCAAACACTTTCTGGAATTCAAGGGCAATGTAAGTCAAGAAAGAGATCATTGCTCTAAAAACTCATTTTCAAAGGGTTTGAATGGTGTTAGAGTTGTAAGAACTGAACAACTGAGATCATTTTATTTATAAACTCTCCTTCAGAATAAATGTGATTTATAGGAGCAGGTTGGTAACTAAAAAAGTGACATACTGCACATGCACAGCTCTGGTATTACGACAAACTCAAAGTGCAGCTTTGGAAAGTTCCTGAAATGCAAGCTTCATATTGTTAGGTCCTGGTATTTTTGCCAAACATTTAACAAATTGTTCAAATTTATAAAGGATTTTTATAATTCGTCGAGGGGATCTGTATGATTATTCTCTTTAGCAGCAGGCTTCTATGTGTGTCTTTCCAGATGTTGTGAATCTTCCACCCCCAGCATTTGCAATGACCCAGCGGTTCACTGCTAAAGAGTCAATTGTTGTGATTTGTTGCCTAAGCACTCTTAGGCCCCTTTCACACGGGCGAGATTTCCGCACGGGTGCAATGCGTGATGCGAACGCATTGCACCCGCACTGAATCCTGTCCCATTCATTTCAATGGGGCTTTTCACATGAGCGATGTTTTTCACGCATCAGTTTGCCGTTGCGTGAAAATCGCAGCATGTTCTATATTCTGTGTTTTTCATGCAGCCCTGGCCCCATTGAAGTGAATGGGGCTGCGTGAATTCACTGATGGTTGCTAAGAGATGCTGTTTGTAAACATTCGGTTTTTTATCATGCGCGTGAAAAGCGCATCAAAACGCTTTGCACCCGCGCGGAAAAAACTGAACGAACATTACGCAATCGCAGTCAAAACTGACTGCGTATGCGTGCGGATTGGTGCGGATTTTCCGGAACGCATCCGGACTGAATCCGTGACGCCCATGTGAAAGAGCCCTTATGGTAATATTTTCTTATAATACTTGTGCACTGTGTATCAAGACCATGCTGGAGAGACAGTAAGGCACTGCATGCTTATGGCAAATGACTTCACTGCTTTTGGAAAGGGACAATTGTTTCAGGCACTTCCACACTGGGACTTGCATGCCTTGGTTGATTGGGAAGATTGCTAGCACCTGCAGAAAGAGACTAATTGAAGACTACTGCAGCATCACACTGTAGTACAATGGTACAATGCAAAGGGATTACAAATGTATGTGGTACATATATGCAATCATAATAGGTGTTAATAGGCCATATCTACACCCATTACTAGATGGGGTTGTTTTCTCCCTCTCTACATAGAGAGGTGGGGTTAGATCAGTCCTGTCCAATCCAGTCTAGTCCTGAGACCAGTGTCCACCCTTGGATTAGATAGAATGGCCAGAAAATAACTTTATACACTTGGAAAAGCATGCCAGATGTAAAAGAGGATGTTTAGAGACAATTTATTTGGAGAATTGCTCACTGAATCTCCATAGCCATGTGTCTGAGAGATTAAGTCATATGGTGTCTGGACACACTTGAGGAGCAGACTGGCCATCTGCATAAGAGGCCACATCCCAAAGAGGACATTGTTCATACATTGTAAGTGCAACAACCTGTCAAAAAAGGTGCAGAGTATAGTCTGAAATTGGGATCCACCCTGTGGTTGCATTGCATAAAGAGAAGTATTACATATATTCCATTCCTGAAAGCTTGTGCAAGATTCAACTAGAGAAGTGTGATGTGAGGGGATTGCTTTAAAGAGAAATCTTGGCCTACTAACTACTTTTGCAGCTGTGTAAGCTGTAAGAGCTGTAGAAAGTGTGTTTCTGTAACATCTGCCATGTATGCTGAGAACTGTAACTGATGAGCTTGAACTTGATTCTTCAGAACTGTTATACTGCAACATTGCTGCATCACTGCCTCATCCAATGCTGCTGTACAGAACCCTGCCTTGCACCTCACAATTCATCACCATCAATGACATTCAGAACCACCATCAGGCAGGAGAACCCCAACACCAGTGTGTGCCCCAAAGGGAACAAAAGTGTGCCATTGTCATCACTATACAGCCTCAGAGAATGTCAGAGTAAGTACTATGACCACCATTCATGCTACTATCACTCCTGTCCTCCTCTGGGCTCAATGCTTTACTCCCATCATTGCTCCCCCTATACATACCTATTATGATAGGCCTACTGATATATCTCAGAACTGCCATCATCTCTTTAGTAAAGTAAGACTTTGTTGTAACCAAACAGGCCTGGTCACTTACTCCCCAATCATCTGCCTGCCTGCCTGCCTATGCTGCCATCCTGCCTTGCACCCATTTACCTAACATCAGGGTCACCTGAGCCACCACCAGGCAGGAGCCCCAAAAAGTCAAGGAGCGCTAGAGGGATTAGCCACCTTGAGGACTACTACCACCCCTGTTACAACCACCATCACTTCCATCCTCTGTAGCTCTTGCTGTCACTGCTCCTACCCTTCGGCCTGGCATGCTGCATATGGTACTCCTGTCAGGGCATGCTGAGAACTGTAGTTTATCAACAGCTGGAGATAAACAGATTGGAGAAGACTAGATTCCAGAATATGTAGTCTGTCTCGAAAAGCCATTGTGCCAGAAGTAATATTGCTAACCTTTGTCTTTGATAATACATATGAATCATTTGAATGAAACCTTCTACCTCAGATCCCCATTAGCCTGCACATTTATCTCAGCCAACCACCACCAATAAATAAAACAATGGGGCCATTTTTAATGGCATAGTACTGCCAAAATGAAAGTGAAGAACAGCCAGAAATTCTAAAGAAAAAGTCTTCGAAGAATATTCAGTTTAAAAAAAATCCCATTTCTAATTTAAGTCTCCCTTTAAACATTTTAAAGGGCACAAATCAGGAAACAGATCACTTGTAATGATTAGTGACAGACTATAGGTACAAGCACCTTTTCATAGGTGTTAATTGCTTTGTAGATTTTAGTCCTTGGAAAAGATGACATTGTTTTTCTTTTTTTTTTTTTTTTTGCCAAACAGTGGCTGTATATAAAAACGATTGTCTGAGTTGAAACAGGCCTTGACTCTTTGTTCTACACCCGCTTACAGAGATGTCTAACGCAACGTTTATTTATGATGTATTTTATCCTGAGCAAAGAACTTTTCCATTATTGCTTCATAACTGCTGAGATTGTAGCTCCCGATCCTGCATTCCCTGCACCACCAACCACTAACAAAACTATCAGCAGGAAACTGCAGAACTGCTTTACTTAGCTGGCCAACAAATGACTACAGTCCACTGACTCGGCTGAATTGGAGGCTAACAGCGCAATTACTATGCTGTCCTCTGAACCCTCAGTCTTATAACAATAATTTGCAGGAATACACTCTGTTAGGCATACACTGCAGGCATACACTCTGGTAATGTGTTCACTTATGCCTTAAAGAAGCATCACATACATGAGTGTAACTACCACGGTAACAAACATAGGGCTAACAATTAAGAGTGCCCATCTCCACCCAAACATATGGTGCACTTTAATTTTAACTATAGAGCCCCATTATTACTGTTATGGGCAGTGTGTGGGCCCATTATGCTAACCAACTAGTTTGACTTTGAGCTAGTCCTGAGGAGGTTATTCTGGCAGTCACTTTGTTTTTACTTTTTAAACCCTATACAGGGAATTGGTCTTTACTGCAGGGAAGCCACCAGGCTGCTACGTCTTGAAATAGCCCCGATGCGGTTGGTTGCAGACCCACTGGGGTCAGAGATACCAGTGCCAAACACTAAGGGATAAGGCTGTGCACATAGTCAGGAAACAGGAAGAGGTCAGGGCAGGCAGAGTACGTACAAATCTGTGAAACAGTCCAGAAATCAGGGAAGGCAGCTCAGGGTCAGTAGTGTGAAAAGGCATGGGTCAGGCAACAGAAAATCAGAATCCAGGAAACACGCAGAAGTTGGTACATGACTGCAGTATGGGACACAAGAGTTTAGTGGCTGGAAGGGGTGCACCACCAATGAGGTCAGGTGAGCTGAAGGGAAGGGGTTAGGTTCAGAAATTGGCATTGGGGAGGGGGACGCTGTTTCAGTTTTCACCTCAGGCAGCAGAAAGGCTAGGTGCACCCCTGGTGGCTGGCCCCAGGCAGAATCTACGTGAGTAATGTGTTGACTATGCCCACACATTTTGCATCTTTCCTATATTGTGGCAGCAATAATTTCTGTATTGTGCCTTTATACCATACCATGATACCTTTTTTGACTTTTCTATGACTTTGCTGTATGTGGGTAAGTAAATGGCTCAGTGATAGAAAACAGAGGGTGGTTATTAATGGTACATACTCAGATTGGGTCACTGTCACTAGTGGGGTACCACAGGGTTCAGTATTGGGCCCTATTCTCTTCAATATATTTATTAATGATCTTGTAGAAGGCTTGCACAGTAAAATATCAATTTTTGCAGATGACACTAAACTGTGTAAAGTAATTAATAGAGATGAGCGAGTAGTGAAATATTCGAAAGTTCGAAATTCGATTCGAATAGACCGCGAAATTCGACTATTCGACCGGATATCGAATCCCATTAAAGTCTATGGGAAAAAAATGCTCGCCACTTGGAAATCTCAATTCGACCACTTGGAGGTCACCAAGTCCACCCTGGAACCTCAGAAAAGGATGCCAACACTGCTGGAATGCAACTGGGACAGCAGGGGAAGCATGTCTGGGTGCATATAACGCGCCCAAGTCGCACTATTACGCCACTATCACAGCCTCTCAACAATACACTCCAAACACAATCTAACCTCTCTGTAAAGTGAGACCATACAAGGAAACCTTCTTTCCTCTACATTGCCATGGACCCCAAGCCAAACTAGACAAAAAAGAAGATAAAATTCTGCACCCCTTAAAATCACGTTGCCTATGACAACCACAGATGGCATAGGCAAGGGGGAAAGCAAATAGACCCCACCCCTAATTGTCATTGTGTGTGTGTGTGAGATGTGGTCAGACATGTCTTCTTTAAAATGTAAAAACAACTCAAACACATGCAGAAGCCTTAAAATGCCCAAATTGTTGGCGCTTGAGATGTCAGTGACCCGACCTGGCCCAGTGTCATGTCTAGCAGGTAAAGCAGTGGGGATGTTGAGGGATGCGTAGGACCGCAAAAGGCAGGAAGAGGCCGTGGGCTGGCCAGAGGCTCATGGAAAATTTTGTGGAGGCCCAAGAGGTGAGACGTCTTAAAAATTGTGTGGAGGCTAAAGAGGTGAGACGTGTTAAAAATTATGTGGAGGCCCAAGAGGTGACACCTCTTAAAAATTATGTGGAGGCCCAAGAGGTGACACCTCTTAAAAATTATGTGGAGGCCCAAGAGGTGACACCTCTTAAAAATTATGTGGAGGCCCAAGAGGTGACACCTTTTAAAGGCTTCAGTTATCCACAGATTTGCATGCAATGTAAAATGGTTACACTCATTTTATAAAGGCAACTATCATGAAAAATCAGTTTAAATGTATTGAGGGCAGCACAGAGTATTTCTACAGAGGAAGGAGTATTCTTTTTATTTTTTTCCTTTTTTTATATGTATATGCTGTTGCCTTCAGTATATGAGAGTTGATTTCATGATGCTACTGCAGCCACTTAAAACGTTTTAAGTCTTGTTTTGTTTTTTTGAATACTGAGAATGCTATTTTGTACCAGATTTTGTATGTAAAGACTGAACACATTAAAATGAGAATGTTACCAAAATTATAATTTATAATTTATTTACCTTTTGTGGAGGCCCAAGAGGTGAGACCTCTTAAAGATTTTGTGGAGGCCCAAGAGGTGAGACCTCTTAAAGATTTTGTGGAGGCCCAAGAGGTGAGACCTCTTAAAGATTTTGTGCAGGCCCAAGAGGTGAGACCTCTTAAAGATTTTGTGGAGGCCCAAGAGGTGAGACCTCTTAAAGATTTTGTGCAGGCCCAAGAGGTGAGACCTCTTAAAAATTTTGTGCAGGCCCAAGAGGTGAGACCTCTTAAAGATTTTGTGGAGGCCCAAGAGGTGAGACCTCTTTAAAATTATGTGGAGGCCCAAGAGGTTAGACCTCTTAAACATTTTGTGAAGGCCCAAGAGGTGACACCTCTTAAAGATTTTGTGGAGGCCCAAGAGGTGAGACCTCTTAAAGATTTTGTGGAGGCCCAAGAGGTGAGACCTCTTTAAAATTATGTGGAGGCCCAAGAGGTTAGACCTCTTAAACATTTTGTGGAGGCCCAAGAGGTGACACCTCTTAAAGATTTTGTGGAGGCCCAAGAGGTGAGACCTCTTAAAGATTTTGTGGAGGCCCAAGAGGTGAGACCTCTTAAAGATTTTGTGGAGGCCCAAGAGGTGAGACCTCTTAAAGATTTTGTGCAGGCCCAAGAGGTGAGACCTCTTAAAGATTTTGTGGAGGCCCAAGAGGTGAGACCTCTTAAAGATTTTGTGCAGGCCCAAGAGGTGAGACCTCTTTAAAATTATGTGGAGGCCCAAGAGGTGAGACCTGTTAAACATTTTGTGGAGGCCCAAGAGGTGAGACCTCTTAAAAATTATGTGGAGGCCCAAGAGGTGAGACCTCGATATAAAAAATTATGTGGAGGCCCAAGAGGTGAGACCTCTTAAAAATTATGTGGCTGCCCAAGAGGTGAGACCTCTTAAAAATTTTGTGGAGGCCCAAGAGGTGAGACGTCTTAAAAATTGTGTGGAGGCTAAAGAGGTGAGACCTCTTAAACATTTTGTAGAGCCCCAAGAGGTGAGACCTCTTAAAAATTATGTGGAGGCCCAAGTCTTGTTTTGTTTTTTTGAATACTGAGAATGCTATTTTGTACCAGATTTTGTATGTAAAGACTGAACACATTAAAATGAGAATGTTACCAAAATTATAATTTATAATTTATTTACCTTTTGTGGAGGCCCAAGAGGTGAGACCTGTTAAACATTTTGTGGAGGCCCAAGAGGTGAGACCTCTTAAAAATTATGTGGAGGCCCAAGAGGTGAGACCTCGATAAAATTATGTGGAGGCCCAAGAGGTGAGACCTCTTAAAAATTATGTGGCTGCCCAAGAGGTGAGACCTCTTAAAAATTTTGTGGAGGCCCAAGAGGTGAGACGTCTTAAAAATTGTGTGGAGGCTAAAGAGGTGAGACCTCTTAAACATTTTGTAGAGCCCCAAGAGGTGAGACCTCTTAAAAATTATGTGGAGGCCCAAGAGGTGAGACCTCTTAAAAATTATGTGGAGGCCCAAGAGGTGAGACCTCTTAAACATTTTGTGCAGGCCCAAGAGGTGAGACCTCTTAAAATTATGTGGAGGCCCAAGAGGTGAGACCTCTTAAAAATTATGTGGAGGCCCAAGAGGTGAGACCTCTTAAAAATTATGTGGAGGCCCAAGAGGTGAGACCTCTTAAAAATTATGTGGAGGCCCAAGAGGTGAGACCTCTTAAAAATTATGTGGAGGCCCAAGAGGTGAGACTCTTAAAAATTATGTGGAGGCCCAAGAGGTGAGACCTCTTAAACATTTTGTGCAAAGCCCAAGAGGTGAGACCTCTTAAAAATTATGTGGAGGCCCAAGAAGTGAGACCTCTTAAAAATTATGTGGAGGCCCAAGAGGTGAGACCTCTTAAAAATTATGTGGAGGCCCAAGAGGTGAGACCTCTTAAACATTTTGTGCAAGCCCAAGAGGTGAGACCTCTTAAAAATTATGTGGAGGCCCAAGAGGTGAGACCTCTTAAAAATTATGTGGAGGCCCAAGAGGTGAGACCTCTTAAAAATTATGTGGAGGCCCAAGAGGTGAGACCTCTTAAAAATTATGTGGAGGCCCAAGAGGTGAGACTCTTAAAAATTATGTGGAGGCCCAAGAGGAGAGCCATAAATATATATATATTTTTTTTTACGGAGCAATTCTAAGGCGGTAAAGGAGGAGGAGGAGGAGGTGGAGGAGGAAATGGCACTTCATACAGATGGCACTTCACTTTTGGCTGCTTTCCACGGTTGGAGAAGCAAAGTCCGGGTCAATCCACTTGCTGTTCATTTTGATTAGCGTCAGCCTGTCGGCACTGTCGGTTGACAGGCGGCTGCGCTTATCGGTTATAATGCCCCCGGCTGCGCTGAACACCCTTTCTGATAGCACGCTGGCGGCAGGGCAGGCAAGCACCTCCAAGGCGTACAGGGACAGTTCCAGCCACGTGTCCAACTTGGAGACCCAGTAAGTGTAGGACGCCGAGGGATCGGGGAGGACAGGGTTACGGTCTGCCAGGTACTCCCGCAACATCCGCCGATACTTGTCCCTCCTGCTGATAGCGGGCCCCGCAGTGATGGAAGTTGCACGAGGGGGTGCCATGAACGTGTCCCACACCTTGGAGAGTGTTCCCCTGGTGGCTGTGGGCCTGATAGATGTTGTGGGACTCTGGGAGACCCTCTCCTCTCTGCCGCCAGCGATGGTGGGTGGGAAAATCTCCATCATGTTCTGCACGAGTTCCCTCTGGTATTCCAGCAATCGATTTGTCCTCTCCTCTACCGGAATAAAAGAAGAGACGTTATCTTTATACCGGGGGTCCAGGATTGCGAAGACCCAGTACAGTTTGTTCTCCACTATCCGGACAACACGTGTGTCCCGGGAAAAGCAGCCCAGCATGAAGTCAGCCATGTGTGCCAGACTCTGAATAGGCATGACCTCACTGCCCCCACCAGAAGGATCACTTGCCATTTCCTCCTCTTCCTCTTCCGCCTCCTCTCCGCCCCATCCGCGCTGAACCAATGGGACGCACACAGCCTGACTGCTACCCTCGCCGCCAGCATCCTCCTCCTCTTCCACAGCCACCTCCACGTCGTCCTCCTCCTCATCCTCCTCCTCCTGCAACTGCCACCGTGAAGCAGACAAAAGTGTGGTCTGACTGTGTAGCTCCGTTGCGTCTCCTCCTACCCCCGTCTCCTCTGCGTGCAATGCGTTCTCCCTTATTGCGATGAGGGATTCTTTAAGGACGCCTAGGAGCGGGATGGTTACGCTCACTATAGCGTCCTCGCTGCTGACCTTCTTGGTGGACTCCTCAAAGATACGCAGTACATCGCATATGTCTGCCATCCATGGCCACTCGTGGTTGGCAAACTGAGGGAGCTGAGTTGGAGGCACGCGTGGATTCATAATCTGGTACTCCATCAATGCTCTCTGCTGCTCACACACCCTGGCCAACATGGAATAGGTGGAATTCCAGCGAGTGGGCAGGTCGCACAACAGCCGATGTTCAGGCAAATGGGAGGCTTTGCTGGAGTTTTTTTAAGCTAGCAGCAGCTACAGTTGACTTACGAAAGTGAGCGCACAAGCGCCGCACTTTCACCAGTAGCTCTGCCAGGTTGGGGTAAGTCTTCAGAAATTTTTGGACTACCAGATTAAAAACGTGGGCCAGGCATGGTACGTGATTGAGTTCGGCAAGCTCCAGAGCCGCCACCAGGTTACGGCCGTTATCGCACACGACCATGCCTGGTCCTAGCTGCAGCGGCGACAGCCACATCTCCGTCTGCTGCAATATGGCGTCCCTCACCTCTGGGGCGCTGTGCTTCCTGTCGCCCAAGCTGATGAGCTTAAGCACCGCCTGCTGACGTCTCCCCGCACCAGTGCTGCAACGCTTCCAGCTAGCGGCTGAGGGCGATGTTAAGGCACAGGAGGAGGAGGAGGAGGAGGAGGAGGAGGAGGGGGGTTTATCAGAACCCATGCTGGCAATCTTGGGCGGGGGTGGTAGGTAGGCCGTCTCTGTTTGCGACCCCGTCCCCGCTTCCACTACATTCACCCAGTGTGCCGTCAAAGAGATGTAGCGTCCCTGGCCGCAAGCGCTTGTCCACGAGTCGGTGGTCAAGTGGACCTTTGCGCTGACTGCGTACCTCAGGGCCCGCCTGATGTTACGCGACACGTGCTGGTGCAGGGCGGGGACGGCACTCCGGGAAAAGTAGTGGCGGCTGGGGACGGAATAGCGAGGTGCGGCAGCCGCCATCAGGTCGCGGAAGGCCTGCGTCTCCACAAGCCTAAACGGCAACATCTCCAGGGCCAGCAGTTTGGAGATGTGGCAGTTTAAGGCTTGGGCTTGGGGGTGACTCGAGGCGTACTTCCGCCTGCGGTCGAACGCCTGCGAGATGGACAGTTGTTGGGACGAGGAGTGTGAGGGTGCAGGCGAAGAGGCGGGGGAAGGGGAGGCTGAAGGAGAAGGCCCCAAAGTAGCCGAGGCAGCAGATGTGGAGGTGTCCTGGCTGGAGGTCTGGACCGCAGTGGCAGCACACAACAAAGGGGAAGAGGCAGTGGCAGCAGGACCGGGCGCAGTTTGTATTGCGTTTGCTCTCTCCCACTCAGCCCAGTGCTTGACTTCCAAGTGACGCCGCATGCCTGAGGTGGTCATATTGCTCTTCTCAGAGCCCCTACTCAGTTTTGAGTGGCAGAGTGTGCAAACCGCGCTCAGTTTGTCATCCGCACAAACATTAAAAAATCTCCACACCACAGAAGTACGAGGCCTCGATGGGGGAGCTTCGCGCGACTGCCCGCTGCCGGGAACAGCTTCGGCCGTGCTGGCTGTGGCCTCACTACTTTGTCTGGACTGTCCTCTGCCTCTGGACATCCCTCTGCCTGTGGACATCCCTCTGCCTGTGGACATCCCTCTGCCTCTGGACATCCCTCTGCCTCTGGACATCCCTCTGCCTCTTGCTGCCTTTTTCGGTGCTGCGCAGACCACCACCTCTCCACTGCTTTCCCCGCTGGACATCACCCCTGGCCAAGTGGGGTCGGTCATTTCGTCATCCACCACCTCCTCTTCCTCACTCTGCTCCTCCTCCTGCCCACTGGACATTCCAACAGCCTCCCTTGATGGCAACTGCGTCTCATCATCATCATCGCTCATGATAACAGATGCTGGTTCAGGGTCCACATCAGCAGGAGATGGCGAAAACTCAAGGGTTTGGGCATCACTACAAACAAATTCCTCTCCTAGCTCCTGGGATTCTTCCGGCACATCTGAAAAAGGACCCGAAAAGAGCTCCTGGGAGGGGTCAAGGGTGGGATGACTCTGTTGGCCAGGTGTGGAGGAAGGAGGGTCAGAGTGAGACTGTGTGGATGACTGGCTGGTGGACAACTGTGTGGAAGCGCTATCGGCTATCCATTGCACCACCTGTTCAACCTGCTCAGGCCTCAACAGCGGTGTAACCCGCCCCCTGCTTAACTGTCCCATAAAGGCAGGGATTCTGGATGAGCGGGATCCTGGCTGACCCTCACCAGCACGCATTGCATCCCCACTGGCTTCAACAAGGCCCCCAACAGCATTTCCGCGCCCCCGTCCTCGTCCATGTCCGATTCCGCTAGCCCCCCGCCGCATTGTTTTTTTTTTTTACAATACTTTGCCTTCACAGCCGTGAAATTAGTTTGCAAGAGAACGCACAGTACAGTTGCCAGTTAAGGCCTATAGATTGTATTTTTCAAGGTACACAGCCGTGTAGTAACTGAACAGACGGTGGGTATGAACACCAGTTATGAGAAATTACTTTGCAAGAGAACGCACAGTACAGTTGCCAGTTAAGGCCTATAGATTGTATTTTTCAAGGTACACAGCCGTGTAGTAACTGAACAGACGGTGGGTATGAACACCAGTTATGAGAAATTACTTTGCAAGAGAACGCACAGTACAGTTGCCAGTTAAGGCCTATAGATTGTATTTTTCAAGGTACACAGCCGTGTAGTAACTGAACAGACGGTGGGTATGAACACCAGTTATGAGAAATTACTTTGCAAGAGAACGCACAGTACAGTTGCCAGTTAAGGCCTATAGATTGTATTTTTCAAGGTACACAGCCGTGTAGTAACTGAACAGACGGTGGGTATGAACACCAGTTATGAGAAATTACTTTGCAAGAGAACGTACAGTACAGTTGCCAGTTAAGGCCTATAGATTGTATTTTTCAAGGTACACAGCCGTGTAGTAACTGAACAGACGGTGGGTATAAACACCAGTTATGAGAAATTACTTTGCAAGAGAACGCACAGTACAGTTGCCAGTTAAGGCCTATAGATTGTATTTTTCAAGGTACACAGCCGTGTAGTAACTGAACAGACGGTGGGTATGAACACCAGTTATGAGAAATTACTTTGCAAGAGAACGCACAGTACAGTTGCCAGTTAAGGCCTATAGATTGTATTTTTCAAGGTACACAGCCGTGTAGTAACTGAACAGACGGTGGGTATGAACACCAGTTATGAGAAATTACTTTGCAAGAGAACGCACAGTACAGTTGCCAGTTAAGGCCTATAGATTGTATTTTTCAAGGTACACAGCCGTGTAGTAACTGAACAGACGGTGGGTATAAACACCAGTTATGAGAAATTACTTTGCAAGAGAACGCACAGTACAGTTGCCAGTTAAGGCCTATAGATTGTATTTTTCAAGGTACACAGCCGTGTAGTAACTGAACAGACGGTGGGTATGAACACCAGTTATGAGAAATTACTTTGCAAGAGAACGCACAGTACTGTTGCCAGTTAAGGCCTATATATTGTATTTTTCAAGGTACACAGCCGTGTAGTAACTGAACAGACGGTGGGTATAAACACCAGTTATGAGAAATTACTTTGCAAGAGAACGCACAGTACAGTTGCCAGTTAAGGCCTATATATTGTATTTTTCAAGGTACACAGCCGTGTAGTAACTGAACAGACGGTGGGTATGAACACCAGTTATGAGAAATTACTTTGCAAGAGAACGCACAGTACAGTTGCCAGTTAAGGCCTATAGATTGTATTTTTCAAGGTACACAGCCGTGTAGTAACTGAACAGACGGTGGGTATGAACACCAGTTATGAGAAATTACTTTGCAAGAGAACGCACAGTACAGTTGCCAGTTAAGGCCTATAGATTGTATTTTTCAAGGTACACAGCCGTATAGTAACTGAACAGACGGTGGGTATGAACACCAGTTATGAGAAATTACTTTGCAAGAGAACGCACAGTACAGTTGCCAGTTAAGGCCTATATATTGTATTTTTCAAGGTACACAGCCGTGTAGTAACTGAACAGACGGTGGGTATGAACACCAGTTATGAGAAATTACTTTGCAAGAGAACGCACAGTACAGTTGCCAGTTAAGGCCTATATATTGTATTTTTCAAGGTACACAGCCGTGTAGTAACTGAACAGACGGTGGGTATGAACACCAGTTATGAGAAATTACTTTGCAAGAGAACGCACAGTACTGTTGCCAGTTAAGGCCTATATATTGTATTTTTCAAGGTACACAGCCGTGTACTAAGTGATCAGACAGTGTGTATGAACACCAGTTATGAGAAATTACTTTGCAAGAGAACGCACAGTACAGTTGCCAGTTATAAAACCTATATATTGTATTTTTCAAGGTACACAGCAGTAGTGCCAAATATAGTTTGGTATGTAGCAGAGCACCTAATACACCACTAATGCCTCTCTCTGTCCCTACTCCAGCAGCTATCCCTGAATACAGCAGCCGTTCTCTGTAAAGTCTATATTGTAGTAAGCTATCACTGAAGTCCACTGTAGTAGCCCTGATAAGGGCTTTTAATCACGCTCCTGCCTGTCCAACAGCTAAAACCTGTCTCTCCCTTCTCCAGCCTCTGTCCCTGACTAAGTTCACGCAGCATATGCGTACGAGCAGGAAGAGCTGAGTTTTTAATATTCGAGGTCACATGGTTTTTCCAGCCAATGCATGTAGACGCCGTTTTCGCGCTGCCAGCGTGCTCAGCGTGCCTGTCATACCCCCCCTGCATGGTGATTGGTGGAAAAAGAGCGCCAGGGAAGGTGGGAGGGGAAACGAATTCTAAGTGCGCCATCGCCGTTATACTCGACTGAAATCGAGTATGCAGAATAGCGTAGTATTCGATCGAATACCGGCTCGATCGAACACTACTCGCTCATCTCTAGTAATTAACACAGAAGAGGACAGTACACTGCTACAGATGGATCTGGATAGACTGGAGGCTTGGGCAGAGAAGTGGCAGATGAGGTTTAACACTGACAAATGTAAGGTTATGCATATGGGAAGGAATAATGCAAGTCACCAGTACATACTAAATGGTAAAACATTGGGTAACTCTGACATGGAAAAGGACCTAGGAAATTTAGTGAACAGCAAACTAAGCTGCAGAAACCAGTGTCAGACAGCTGCTGCCAAGGCCAATAAGATGATGGGTTTCATCAAAAGGGGCATAGATGCCCGTGATGAAAACATAGTCCTGCCACTTTACAAATCACTAGTCAGACTGCACATGGAGTACTGTGTACAATTCTGGGCTCCTGTGAACAAGGCAGACATAGCAGAGCTGGAGAGGGTTCAGAGGAGGGCAACTAAAGTCATAGCTGGAATGGGTGGACTACAGTACCCAGAAAGATTATCAAAATTAGGCTTATTCACTTTAGAAAAAAGACGACTGAGGGGAGATCTAATAACTATGTATAAATATATCAGGGGTCAGTACAGAGATCTCTCCCATGATCTCTTTATCCCAAGGACAGTGACCATGATGAGGGGACATCCTCTGCGCCTGGAGGAAAGAAGGTTTGTTCACAAAAATAGAAGAGGATTCTTTACGGTAAGAGCAGTGAGACTATGGAACTCTCTGCCTGAGGAGGTGGTGATGGTAAGTTCACTAAAAGAGTTCAAGAGGGGCCTGGATGTATTTCTGGAGGGTAATAATATTACAGGTTATAGTTACTAGATATGGGTTGTTGTTGATCCAGGGAGTAATTCTGATTGCCTGATTGGAGTCGGGAAGGAATTTTTTCCCCTAAAGTGAGGAAAATTGGCTTCTACTGCACAGGGGTTTTTTGCCTTCCTCTGGATCAACTTGTAGGAAAACAGGTCGAACTGGATGGACAGATGTCTTTTTTCGGCCATATAAACTATGTTACTATGTTACTATGTTACATGGGTGTTATTTTTAATGGTGTACTTTATGGGGCATATTTATTAAGACTGGCAATTTACTTGCTGGTCTTAGTGTCTGTGCTGCTGGCAGAAGTACCAAAGCTATGTGTCTTTCTCTACAGCAGGACGTGCAACAATCTGAAAACTACATCAGCTCCCTTTAAGTCATTTGGTATGCCAAACACTGGCGTACAAAATGAAGAATGAGATGGGCCTGCCAGCCATCCTCTTCCCCGCCATGCCACGATACCTTTTTTTTTGAACTGTTGGCAAAGTGGCATGAGCAAGAAAAAGTTGCAGATTTTGATGTAAAATGGCTCTGCAACCAATATATGCCATAAAAGTGGCGTGTATTAGTTGATAAATGTGCTGAATTATCACAATATGTCTATGTTGTGGCACCATGGTATGCACTATCCCTGTGCTGTGACATCACTGTCTACCTTATTCCTGCTTCTAACATCATTTTGTACTTAATCCCTCTACTGTGAATTCGCTGTGTGCTTTATCGTTTTATGTAGAATACTGAGCTTTTCTGAAATTGCTGATGGAAATGGTCATAATAAAGTGGAGGTCCCCAACAAATTTTTCTATGGGGCTCCATGGTTATTTGTTACTCCCTGATCACATGAGAAGTTGTGGCCGGATCAAATTTTAGACACCATACTTGTATGGATAATTCTAAATTATGAGTGGGATGCTAGAGATTCCTGTGGTTCCATTCTGAATCCTGATGCAAGAGAAGAATCCAAATTCACCTCATAGTTTAGAATGTGGAACTCTGCTCAAAGCCAAACTCGGGGTGTGTAATGCAGATGTAACATTTCATTCAGTATTTATTGATATTTCTTCTTCATTAGCAAGTACAGACTTACTGTATCTTTCACTTAGTTCAAAGTTTTGAGACTGATACAAATTTTGGTTTTTACAAAAATTCCTGCTTCAATTTTTATAGTTATATATAGTTTGCATTAACGCTGGATTTTATGAAGAGTGATTACATGAAGTGTAATTAACTGTAAATGTGTTCCTTGCTATGAAAATTAACAATCATAAAAACCCCATTTCAGATCTGCCAGAAAGCAACCTGCTGAAACATCATTTCAGTGATCCTTTTGTAAGCTCAGGAGAAAGTATTATCAAGGATTGCTGATATCACTCTGTTATGCCATTACATGCAGTAAATACGCTGGTGAGGTAATAAGACCAATCACAATTTAAATAGGCCCAATTGATGGATCTTGTGACATGGCCAGTGTCACGTGACCCACGTCCGGTATACTCACACACCTGAGCGCCGACTCATAAATGTCAGCGCTCAGTCCCTCACCTGCTTGTTGTCTAGGGGATGGAGCATGCCAGCCACGTCTCCGCTCCTGCACACATGCAGGACACCTGTGGCGCTGCAGGGAGGGAGCGCAACGCCGGCTCCCCGCTACAAGCTCCCTTCAGACTGCTTGGGACATTTGGAAAAAATAGTGTTGGGAGAAGAATCATTCTAGTACTTCTGTTTTACCAGTGTGCCACTCATTCTACAGCTTCCAGTCAAACAGTTCACAATTTGTGAAAAAAAATCTTTTTTTAGCCAATGCATTATGGTAAAAAAAATGCCCTGAAAGGTGTTGATAGCCTTTAAGAAATTTATGGATTCAAAATGTTTGTCTTCTCTTAAGCAATGATACCGAATATTGGAGTGTGCTTCTCACAACATCTAGCTCCTGCTGCAGCCTCCATGGGCATCCATTCCCAAGACAATGTGAGCACCAAATTAACATATAATTACTTAGAATTGACCTACACAGATATGATTTTCAGTGTATTCATATGTAAATATTTCATGGGCAGACCCTGTTTGCCCAGGACCACCCATAAGCACAGGCCTACAGTACCTACAAGTAAATCATACAAGCTTCCTCTTTCCTCTCCGAATGTCTGTGTTTCCTGTTTGCTTACAGGTAAAAGTTATTTCAAAATCCACAATGTCATTCATTTTGTTAGATATCTCTACAGGTCATTAGTTTCAATACACTCACCTGTCAATAATGTATAAAGTATAGCTCCTAAAAGCCTACCGGACTTGGGTGTCATTAACAGTGAACACATTAACAGTACAGAGTTTCAAGGCAGAAATACATGGTGTGAATGTATTCCTGATACCGTTGTGACAAGTCCTTGAAATGTTCCACTGCGATGCTTATAAAGTAGGAAACATTTTCCTAAGTATAGTATCACTTTTACAGAGAAATGGGATCAAACAGAAGAGATAGATCGTGAGTGACTGAAAGAAGCAGATTCCTGGCACATTCGGTGCAGAGGAAACATAAACCTTTGTTGGAAACACCTGCGTCTATTATATTTCATGGAAAATTAAGCCAAAGCATCAAGTCAAACAGAATTCTTGGATCAGTTTTTAAATGCTTAATATACCGTACATAAATTAAAACATATCACATGAGAAGACAGGCCTTTGGCAGAATATGAAAAACATATTTCTGTAGATGACAGAAACTACTTTTATTAAATCTGGAAAGAGGAATGAATTACACTTACTGTTATGCCTTGATCTCAATTGCTTCTCACTGTTTACTTTTATGTATCAGTTGTGTTTTTCGGGTGACAACTGACCAATCAAGCTTCATTTGTATTGTTTCTTTTTCAAGTGTATACACAAATTTCACAGTGCTCCATTGTAAAATTTCATCTAGGCCCCTTACCCAACTCAGGTTGCATCAATATCTATAACAACGCAGAATGCAGAGCAGAACACCCCAGATTTCTGGTGAAGCAGAAAAAATTTTCATTTACAAAAATTGTAATAAAAAGAAGTCTCCCTTGGCCTCAACAACGTTGAAAAAAGTGGGACAGGTGCTTCATAACAGCAAATTTCTCAATGTATTTACACCAGACAACTGGCATAAAACAGTGATGCATTTCCTCCATACAGCTCTAAATCACTGCTTCCCTTTATATAATACATTACAAAACTAGGTGCCTATAGCCACCACTAGTGGGAGCTTGACACATAGGAATTTAACCAGTTAATGAAATATTCTCTTTGCACTGCTCCTCTAGTGGCAGCTGCATGAAAATGCAGTGTTTTCATGTAAGGAAGAGAGGAAGTTCAGGACCAGGCTGCCTTCCCCCAGTCCTCATAGCAATCACATGGTCTGCATCCATTGAAGGTACACCACTACTTTTTTTAACATGTCAATCTTATTCTGATATTAAATTATAACCTCCCCAAAAGGAGAAACTCTGTTGTGTAAAGAATTCCCAAACAGAGGTACAGAAATTGCATGTCGCTCTCGGACCTTAGGATTTGGCCACCCACTGTTGAAAGCTCGAGATACTACTATGCACTAGCGGCAACAAACATTTTAAAGCATTAGAAGAATTTGGTGCTAGGACTGAATCGGGAAAAATTCAAATTACCATATTTCTAACCTTCACTTGTCAATGCATCCTGCTCTCTTACTTACACTGTCGCATACAGGACTTCCTGTTATTCTTCTTTTTTTTCTGAAACTCCCTAACTTCATCCAACATTCTTCAACCACACAAACCTACAAACCCTCACTGAAGACTTATCAGTTGCAATAAGCATATAACCTTGGCTAAAGAGTCCCCCAATATTTATTCCAACATTTGTTGTACCTGACATGCCTTAACGTCTTACTTCTGTACCTGACCTTTTGTACCAATTCCTTATACTTTACATATTGTAAAGGGACTAAGGGGGTCATTTATGATGCTGAAATACGCCTATATTAGGCGTATTTCAGGCTTAGATTGCGGTGCAATGTTTAGTTGCGCCGCAATCTGTGACTTCTCCTCGCTCACGCCAGGTCTAAAAAAGTGGGCGTGGTGTGGGTGGGAAGGGGACGGGCCAGTAGGCCCGTCTATTTTACCGTTTTCTATGCCTGTTTCAGGTGTAAAAAAAGGTCAAAATGTAAGACAGCTAGGAAGCTGTCTAACATTTAGAAGCGGCGGTGGATCTGCCAAAGTTATGAAGAGGCTGGTGCTGGTGGAGGATCCACTGCCAGCTTAGGGGTTTATTAAGACAGGTATCTAAAATGCCCATCTTAATAAATGTGCCCCCTAAGACTGTATGGTATAAACCTTAAAACTAATACCTGCTGCCCATGACATTATATGTAGGTTTTGAATTGGCAAACTTCTTCCTTCTCCCTCAAGTACACACAAAAACTTAGAGCTTAGCTGTTCCATTAAATGTAACCACTTAAATCTAAGTTATAATTTTTATAATTTGTCCAGTTCACATCTGGTTTCTTTTGTGCTTGTAATATGTAAATCTCCAGGCATACATGTTAGGAGAATCTCTAGGACTCTATGGACCATCTAATGTATTTAGCCTTCCAACTGGGCAACTACATTTCAAAATGAACAATCCTTTTGTTTGTTAGGGATAAGATGTTGCAAGAGGTGTCTGGCAAGAGCTTCCTCCACTCTCTACTTTGAGGACAAACGTTTATCTGCTGAGCCAAATGGGAGTCAGGAGAAATAGCTGTTGGCCAAATAAGCGATATGTATACTAAAAAGAGTTTGAGAGAGCCAGAAATACTGTATCATCTGTGTCACAATTACACAGTGGGAAGGAGGTCAAAACCCACATGCAACGCAAAATACAACACATTTTATACAAAGATCTTTAGTTTGCACTTTGGTGATGCAACAGATGTGAAAGTGGGTTAGGAATACTACATCAGCAAAATTACAAGAGTACCTACAGATGTTATACTTCCTCCTGGCACAACATATTCCAAGATGTGTGGCATGAAACCATCATCTTAAAAAAAGTTAAAAAAAAAAAAAAAAGAATGATGTGATACTGTGTCATGAGATGTTTGTCCTATATAAGTCTGTGCACAGATGCACAATGGTTGTGTTGTAAGTTGTAGCCTGACAAGGGTCGCAATGTTGTAATTTGTTTAATAAGGAATTGGAGTAACCAAATGAAACCTAAAGTAACGGTGGGCACATCTATAATGCATCTTTGTTAGAAAGCTGTTTGTGAGAGCTAGTGGAATATACTAAAATCTGCAAATACACAGCATTTCCCATGATTCATTAATAGAGATGAGCGAGCACTAAAATGCTCGGGTGCTCGTTATTCGAGACAAACTTTTCCCGATGCTCAGGTGCTCGTTTCGAGTAATGAACCCCATTGAAGTCAATGGGAGACTTGAGCATTTTTGCAGGGGACCAAGGCTCTGCCTAGGGAAGACTGGGTGAAAACCTGGAAACCTCAGAAAATGGTGGAAACACCATGGAAATGGACAGGAAACAGCAGGGGCAGCATGCATGGATGCCTCTGAGGCTGCCTAATGCCACCATTACCCCAAATTCTCCTGCAACAGCCTGGTGGTTACCCTCATGGCAATTGTGCTCACCCAGACCAAGAAAAGCGAGGCACATGTCCATCACATGTTAGGGAAGCACCCAACTAAGTGCAAAGAAAAATTGTTTAGAGAGAGGGCCTGTAGGTGGACCTCCGGAAAAATTGTTTGGAGAGAGGGCCTGTAGGTGGACCTCCGGAAAAATTGTTTAGAGAGAGGGCCTGTAGGTGGACCTCTGAAAAAATTGTTTGGAGAGAGGGCCTGTAGGTGGACCTCCGGAAAAATTGTTTAGAGAGAGGGCCTGTAGGTGGACCTCTGGAAAAATTGTTTGGAGAGAGGGCCTGTAGGGGGCCCTCCGGAAACATTGTTTAGAGAGAGGGCCTGTAGGTGGACCTCCGGAAAAATTGTGGTAAAAAAGTGCCAGTTGGACCTCTAAAAAATTGCGTTATTTGGGTCAGCATTAGGCAAAGACGACAAGGAGGAGGAGTAGGAGGAGTAGAGAAGAGGTATCGGATATATAAGTAATGTTAATATTTAGCTGCTTTCCCCTGGAGGAGATTTGAATTCCAGTGAAATCCAGGCTTTGTTCATGTTAATAAGCGTCAGCCTGTCAGTGCTGTCAGCTGACAGGCGTGCACGCTTATCGGTGATGATGCCACCAGCTACACTGAATACCCGCTCTGACAGCACGCTAGCGGCAGGGCAGGCCAGCACCTCCAAGGCGTACAGCGCCAGTTCAGGCCACGTGTCCAGCTTTGAAACCCAGTAGTTTTATGGAGCAGAGTGATCGGTCCAGACGTTGGTATGGTCAGCTAGGTACTCCCTCACCATCTTTCTGTACAGCTCCCCCCTACTCTGCCTAGACTGGTGACAGGTGACAGTGTCTTGCTGGGCTGACATAAAACTGGCAAAGGTTTTGGAGAGCGTTCCCCTGCCAGTGCTGGACAAGCTGCCTGCTCGCCTCCTCTCCCCCGCTACTTGGCCCACAGAACCATGCCCTCTGCCGCTAGCAGCGTCAGATGGGAAGGATTGTTTCAGCTTGTGCACCAGGGCCTGTTGATATTGATTCACTCTCATACTCCTTTCCTCTGCAGGGATGAGAGTGGCAAGGTTCTGCTTGTACCGTGGGTCCAGGAGAGTGAACAACCAGTAATCGGTGTTTGAACAAATGCTTCTAACGCGAGAATCACGGGATAGGCAGCCTAACATGAAGTCTGCCATGTGCGCCAGAGTCCCAACATGCAAGAATTCCCTCTCCTCACTGGCCTGACTCTCCATTTCCTCCTCCTCCTCCAAGTCCTCCTCTTCAGACCATACACGCTCAAGAGTTAAGAAGGACTGAGCACTGGTACCCTCTACTGTCTCGCCGACATTCTTCTCCTCTTCCTCCTCATCCTCATCCCCCTCCTCCGATACGCGCTGAGAAACAGACCGGAGGGTGCTCTGGCTATCAAGCGACGTATCTTCCTCCACCGTCTCTTGTGACAAGCGCAAAGCTTCCGACTTGATGCTGAGCAGTGAGTTTTTCAACAGGCAAAGCAGCGGGATGGTGAGGCTGATAATGGCGGCATCGCCGCTGACCATCAGTGTTGACTCCTCAAAGTTGCTCAACACCTGGCAGATATCAGACATCCACGTCCACTCCTCATTGTAGACTTGAGGAATCTGACTGACCTGACTACCAGTTCTGGTGGAAGTTGACATCTGGCAGTCTACAATCGTTCTGCGCTGCTGGTAAACTCTGGATAACATGTTTAATGTCGAATTCCATCTTGTGGGCATGTCGCACAACAGTCGGTGAGCGGGCAGTTGTAGGCGGCGCTGCGCTGCCCTGAGAGTGGCAGCATCTGTGGTCGACTTGCGGAAATGCGCACAGATGTGGCGCACCTTGGTGAGCAAATCAGACAGATTGGGGTATGTCTTGAGGAACCGCTGAACTATTAGATTGAACACGTGGGCCAGTTACGCCCGTTGTCACACACAACCATGCCTGGCTTGAGGTTCAGCGGTGCCAGCCACAGATCAGTCTGCGCCGTGATGCCCTGTAACAGCTCTTGGGCAGTGTGCCTTCTGTCACCTAAGCCCAGCAGTTTGAGCACCGCCTGCTGGCGCTTACCCACGGCATTGCTGCTGCGCCTAGAGCTACCGACTGCAGGCGCCGTGCCCACGGATGGTAATTTGAAGGAGGAGGTGGAGGAGGGGTCGGAGGAGGAGGCATAGTACATCTGAGAGACCATGACAGAGTTAGGCCCCGCAATCCTCGGTTTGTGCAGTACATGAGCGGCCCCAGGGTCACACTCGGTCCCAGCCTCCACCAAGTTAACCCAATGTTCCGTCAGTGATATATAGTGTCCCTGCCCGGCAGCACTTGTCCACGTGTCCGTGGTTAGGTGGACCTTTTCAGAAATAGCGCTGGTCAGGGCACGGATGATGTTCTCTGACACGTGCTGGTGTAGGGCTGGGACGGCACATCAGGAAAAATAGTGGCGGCTGGGGACCGAATACCGAGGGGCAGCCACCGCCATGAGATTGCGAAAGGCCTCGGTCTCTACCAGCCTATAGGGCAGCATCTCCAGGCTCAGCAATTTGGAGATGTAAATGTTGAGGGCTTGGGCATGTGGGTGGGTGGAACTGTATTTGCTCTTGCGCTCCAGCGTCTGCTGTAAAGACAGCTGAATGCTGCGCTGGGACACATTGGTGGACGCTGTGGAGGATCGTGGAGGCGAAGGTGTGGTTTTCCGGTGGGAGGCGCTCGTGCCGGGGTCCTGGGCAGGGGGTTGACTAGCAGAGGCAGCGAGTGACACAGGGGAAGGAGCAGTGGTGTGACCAGCAGGAGGTGAACGGCCTTGGTTCCATTGAGTGGGGTGTTTAGCACTCATATGCCTGCGCATGCTGGAGGTGGTTAGGCTAGTAGTGGTGGCACCCCTGCTGATCCTGGTGTGGCACAGGTTGCACACCACAGTCCGTCGGTCATCCTCAATTTCTTTAAAGAACCTCCAGACTTGCGAACATCTAACTACGTGAAACAGTTGCTGCTGATGCACCAGCTCTGGCCCTGCTTCTCCCTTTGGCCACACCACTGCCTCTTACAACCTGTTCTGGTGCAGCACTCTCCTCCGCCTCAGAAGCACTGTCTTCACTCGGCTTATCAATCCAGCTTGGGTCAGTCACCTCGTCATCCTCCGATTCCTCAGTCTTCTCCCCCCTCGGACTTCCTGCCCTGACAACAACTTCACCTCTTTCTGACAACCGTGTCTCCTCATCTTCCGACACCGCTTTACACACTTCTTCCACTAAGTCAACAATGTCATCATCATCACCCACAGACTGTGACAGTTGGAAAACTTGGGCATCGGGAAAGAGGTCAGCAGCAACCTGAGAAGTGGTTTGTGACTCTGGGAAGGGTCCAGAAAACAGTTCCTCAGAGTATGCCGGATCGCATTCCAAATTTTCCTGGGAGGGGGCAGACTGGGGGGAAGGAGGTTGAGGTGGAGGAGCCAGAGGAGTGCTCCCTTGGGTAACGTGGTTAGACTGCGTGGAAGACTGACTGGTGGACAAATTACTTGAATCATTGTCCGCAATCCACGACATCACCTGATCGCACTGTTGTGGTTTCAACAGTCCTCTACCACGTGTCCCTGTAGGTTGAGACATGAAGCTAGGGAGTGTAGCTCTGCGGCGTTCCCCTGCTCCCTCATCAGCAGGTACTGTCTCACCCTGCCCAGGACCATGGCCTCTGCCCCCTTCAGTAATTGAATGCCCACGCCCACGCCCTCGTCCTCGACCCTTAGCCCTGTGGTTCATCATTTTCTGTATATAAGTGTATTATATGTACAAAAAAAAAATGGGCCTGCTGTACTGAAACCCACAAACTTGTTCAATCTGAACAAGAAAATATATAGGTGGATACATTAGAGCAAAATTACGTACAGTATGTTATTACGTACCGTGCAGTATGGAGCAATTACTCTGAAACTATTACATTAGGCAGACTTGGTCTGCTTAATTGCAACCCAGACAAATGTCGCACAGAGATTTTTGTAATGTAGCTGTATCAGTGAGAGCAAAAGACCTCTTTTAATTACGTGACATACAGTATAGGTCACCTGGACAGAAAATATGGATTGTGGTTTGTATATAGGTGGATAAGTTAGGGCTAAATTACGTATGTTATTACATACCGTGCAGTATGGAGCAATTACACGGAAACTATTAGATTAGGCAGACTTGGTCTGCTTAAGTGGAACCCACACACATGTCGCACAGAGATTTTTGTAATGTAGCTGTGTCAGTGAGAGCAAAATACCTTTTTTAATTACGTGACGTACAGAATGTGTCATCTGGACAGAAAATACGGATTGTGGTTTGTGGTGACTGAACAGCTGAACTGTGACACACAGAATGGTTCCACACAGCTGTATGAAATGGATTTGTATCACTGAGATAAAGCATTTTTATTTATTTTTATATATATATATATATATATATATATATATATATATATATATTTTTTATTTTTTTTTTTTTTTTTTTTAATGTGACGTGCAAAAAATACCAGAGAGCAAACTCAGCCCCTGCTGACTGTGGCTATTTTGATTGCAACCCAGAAAAATGTCGCACTCAGATTTTTGTAATGTAGCTGTATCAGTGAAAGCAAAAGACCGTATTTGATTACGTGACGTCCAGTATGGGTCACCTGGACAGAAAATACGGATTGTGGTTTGTGGTGAGTGGACAGCTGAACTGTGACACACAGAATGGTTCCACACTGCTGTATGAAATGGATTTGTATCACTGAGATAAAACAATTAAAAAAAAAAAAGTGTTATATATGGCGATAGCTGCGCTACTAGTGCCAGCCAGCCCAGCCAGGAGACAAAAAAAAGTGTCTTGTAGCCCTTAGAAGGGCTGTTGGGTTCTTTTGATATCACTCCTGCCTAACAGAGAACTAAATCCAGGCCCTAACACTCTCCCTGAAACGCAGCAGATCTGTCCCTAACGACATCCAGACAGCATCTGAGCCGAGCACCGCGGGCAGTCACTAGTATATTCCCGGGTCACCTGATCAGGCCAGCCAACCCCTGCTATCGACATGTAAGGGCCCCACGTGATGCTGGGTGTACTGCAAAGTCTCCTGGCTTGTTATTGGCTGAATTTATAGGCGCCAAAAATTCAAAATGCGGGAGATGCCATTTCCTCGAGCACGGCGAGATACTCGTCCGAGCAGCGAGCACTTGAGAGTACCATAATGCTCGAACGAGCACCAAGCTCGGACGAGCATGCTCGCTCATCTCTATTCATTAACCTAGGAATGTATCCACTCGTCTACGTTCATTAAGGGTGCATACACACGACTTATTATTTTGCGGTCTGCAAAACGTGAATCCGCAAAATACGGATGTGGTCTGTGCGCATTCCTCATCTTTCCTGGCCCCACTGAAAAAAATGCCTATTCTTGTCTGCAAATGGACAAGAATAGGACATGTTCTATAATTTGCGACCTCGCCACATGGATGACATTCATGTGACCTCCACATTTTTTGTGGCCCCATAGAAATGAGTGTGTTCTCGGACGTGGTATGAAGATAAAGTTGTGTGTTTATACCCTAAAGGAAATCTCCAGCTTCAAGAAACTGCTATGTAGCATTACTAAATATGTGATATCTACAATGTAGGAAGGCAAGACCAACACAAAAACATCATACATACGAACATGTATTTAGGGTCATGAATAGAGATGAGCGAGCATGCTCGTCCGAGCTTGGTGCTCGTTCGAGCATTACAGTACTCATAAGTACTCTCTGCTCGGACGAGTATCTCACCATG